>CM029475.1:49666741-49990980 GCA_017140325.1 Eucalyptus leucophloia subsp. euroa
ATTAATCACATCTGAATTGAACTAATAGCAGAACTGATCCTATTTACGGCTTGTTTCTAATCAGGGCCGAGCTAGAAAGCCGAAAAGAGTGCTTTGATGTGATCATAGGCGACCTTGCTGACCCCATAGAGGGAGGCCCTTGCTATAAGCTCTACACCAAATCGTTCTATGAGTACACGGTGAAACCCAGGCTCACTCACAACGGCATTTTCGTCACACAGGTTAGTGTGTGCACTTCTGTATGTAAGCTCACTCGCATTTGCACATTATAAGAGAGAGAAATAACCAGTTTGGTGCCATGAGAGCAGGCAGGGCCGGCCGGGATTTTCAGCCACACTGAAGTGTTCTCTTGCATCTACAACACTTTGAAGCAGGTCTTCAAATGTAAGAATATTAGAGAAACTAATCTCGTTCAGTTGTTCACTCTTCTTAAATAGTCTATTCCCTATGAGAAAAGCTTAGAGAAATGATCTGTTTTTTCTCTGATGCTAATTGCAGATGTTGTGCCCTATTCAGCTCACATTCCCTCGTATGCTGATACATGGGGTTGGGTCATGGTATGTCTCAACTAGACCCAAACCATTGACAAGAACTTTAAACTTTGTAAATCGAACTGCTTTAAGTTTAAGATTGTTTGAAATTACAGGCATCAGATGCACCGTTCGGTCTGAGTGCTGAAGAGTTCGACCTCAGAATGAAGCAGAGGATCAAAGGGGAAAACCGATACCTCGATGGGAGGACTTTCGCCTCAGCCTCGACCCTGAGCAAAGCCGTCCGAACATCGTAAGTCGAGCAAAGACATATACCCAAGAAAT
This sequence comes from Eucalyptus leucophloia subsp. euroa, assembly GCA_017140325.1. Classification (NCBI taxonomy): domain Eukaryota; kingdom Viridiplantae; phylum Streptophyta; class Magnoliopsida; order Myrtales; family Myrtaceae; genus Eucalyptus; species Eucalyptus leucophloia. The sequence goes on from CM029475.1 coordinate 49,667,557, forward strand.
TGCGATGTGATTGCACTTGTTTAATTAAAGGAACTAATCTTGAAATGTGCATTGATTGACTGGACAGATTGGAGAATGAGACCCATGTGTATTCTGAAGGAGCAGCGAGGTTCATATATGGCCATGGCAGACAGAATCAAGATTGAAAGAAAGCGAAATGAAGGGAGCCCCCAAGAACACAAGAACACAGAAAAAGCTCGCAAGTGGAAAATTACAGTTGTTTTTAATTTTGTTTCTTTTCTTTTTTTATCTTTTTGGGGTTCTTGGTTGTAGCTTCCGGTGTTGTATGTCTTTCTCATGCCATCTATGCTTTTGGCTCTCCGTACCGACTTTGGAGCTCTCGTATAATGGCAAAGGAGGGATTATCCTAGAACTCTCTCTCTCTCTCCCTCTATCTCCATATGTGGAAAGTTCATCTGGCCCTGTTCAAAACTGAATCAAAGACATCACTTTTCTTTTCCTGGTATCCAGTCTATTAGACATATCAGAAAGTGAGGATCAAATCCTTGATGGCATACCTTGATGATTTTCTAATGTAATTCTTCCAACTAATTTAAATAAAATAATATTGACATGAACGTCTAATTAGTAGCCGACGTGGAAGAAATGAATCAAAACAATGTCATTTTGCAGATCTTTTGAAATTTTCTGATTTCTTCTTTTCTTTTCCTTTCTTTTCTTTTACACAAGACTTTTCATCTTCTTCTTCATGATAAATTATTGTTGCTTGTTCTTACTGTTTATCATAGCCTAAGTGATGCTATTAGGGGTTGGATCATGTCGAAAAACTCCGAATTGCTACCATCCTTCTAATTGATGGAGAACAACCAACTTTATCCATTTCTACTAATTTATTGTGTGCCAACTGACTTGGTTGAAACTCTTTATCTCTGAGTATAGGAGGCAAATGGCTTGGCCTGTGGCATGGCTGATCTACGCATGGTACCTGTTAGAGATATAAAGAGATTTTATATATTTCCCTTGATGACTCCTAATTTATTGTAATTGATATTTTGCTACTTTAAATAGTCATTTTGTAAAGCCCATAAATAAACTAATGTACTATGCATTTGATCATGTACAGAATCTTACGTTAGACAATATTTCAATACCCTTTCTTACATGCAAACCGATTTATGGGCAATACTTGGAATTTGACTGAGAAGGTGAGGATGGCATTAACTCCGATACCATATTAGATACCAAAAAAGGATGGACAGTATTATGTTTCTTTCTTTTCCATCACAATTCTCAACTACCCTATAGTTATGTCACAGCCCATAATTGTCAGCACGCCTAATAAAAGAACATGAAATTTGGGTTACACTGAGGGGTCGGACTGTTCTATGCAAGTATCCACATGAATCAGGTTCATTACAATCAATAATCTTATGGATCCTACATGAGTCCTAAAAAATCTCACTAAAGTCAATGTTGTTTTAATTGCGCATGCTCCATTGACTGGGGTCCATACAAGCACTTTGGCCCACAAAAGACACATTTCAAGGTCCTTACCTTGTCCAAACGGCTATTAAATTGTTAAGCGTACTTAAGTTTTTCCCCCAAAACCATTTTACACCTTCAACTTTAATAAATAAAATAAAATAAAATAAGAAGAAGAAAAGGCAATCCATTTTGCACCTTGAATTTTCGATTTAGAAGCCAAGCGAGTTACCATCGTGACTTCATTTACAAAATCACCGTATTCTTTTAAAAAGGCCCACGTCACAATCTAAATCCAAACTACAAAAACTTAGACCAGCTACCACTGGTGACACACCTGCCGCCGCCGAGGAACTCATTGCCTCCTCTTCTATGAGATTCCGTCACCAAGGACAAGCAACAGCACCCGATGACTCGTCGCACACCGCTTCTATTTACGCTGCCGCCTCTACCATGCCGCTCTCTCCATCTCTCTTTAGGCCACCACTGCAACCTTGGATCAACGTCGCACCATTTGAGGTTGTGACGGCCATGGCAAGGTGGGGACAACCATGGCAACCTGAGTTTGAGGTCGTCGTGGCTGTCCAGGGAGAGAGAGAGAGAGAGAGAGAGAGAGAGAGAGAGAGAGAGAGAGAGAGAGAGAGAGAGTTGTGCAAGGGGTTTGGCTCCATCGGAGAGCCAAACGGAATCTCAGTCCCTAATATGGTCCGATCAATGGCTTCAATGTGAAAGCACATTGACATAACCTGTTCAATCAACGATAAAAAGACTATTCTATGGTGTAACAAAAATTTAACACAAATTAAGAGTGTTCAGTTCCAATTTATTGGATTTGTGACCTTATAAAGCTAGTTCCATTTGTCCATAATTCCAGATGCTCCCACCCAACAACCGTAAACCCTCATTTGATCATCAACACCAAAGGCGAATTACATTTTGCTGCCCAAGTTTTTGAGATTGTGGAAAATTGCCTCAAGTTTCAATTTTTGCAATCCCCCCCCCCCCCCAAAGACTTTTTGAAATTAGTGGCAATGTGTCCCTTGTGGTAACTCCGACCAAATTTTTGTCACATATATGACCGTGTGACCACACATGATAAGTTAGAAAAGGCAAATTAGTCATATATCATCTATATATGTGAGGAAAAATAGCGACTACCAATTTCCCCTTGTGGTAACTTTGACCAAATTTTTGTTACATATATGACCATGTGACCACATGATAAGTTAGAAAAGGCAAATTAGTCATATATAATCTATATATGTGAGGAAAAATAGGGACTACTTAAGAATATATTTAAGAACTATTTGTGGACATATATCTTGTAACATCCAAAATTTTCATATTAGTAATTACGTGACATTCAAAAATTTCTATATCTGATAATATTACTTAAATTATAAAGCTAAGTATTATTTACCTTAGAATTCGGATGGATACGTAGAAATTTTAGTTGAATCATAAATTTCGTGAGACACGGAGGATAATTTTTCGGTAAACGTAACCATCCCGAATCAGACGTATCGAATCAAATTGATGAACGTTGATGTGTATGTTAATAGTAGAATGGATTAATTATTTACTGTCCACTTAGTTGTTAATGGGTAGTATCATTTTTTTAAAAATCTAGTTATTTAGTATTAATGGTTAGTTAATTACACTAATGGCGCCAAGGAGAGAAAGATTATGTCCATTACCCTAATTGTCCATAAGCTTCTCTCTTAAAGCCACTCACATGCCACATGTCCTTGCGATGTCTCATGCATGCCCAAGTATCCTCTCCAGATGAGGTCTTATAGCTAATTTGACACCTAAAATTAAGTGAAGACTAACTCTAAGATGAGTCATCCTCTCCTATTTCCACTATGGGCATGCATGAGATGAAGTTTTGTCGACAAGACACCTACCATAACCATCACTACATTTTTGTTAGTCATCTCCATTAGATGCAAACTCCATGACACTTGTTTATCTCTCAAGTTTAGGCAAGCCACATGTGAGAAGGGAGAACCAACGTACACTAGGACACTACTTTAAACAAAAACACTCTTCTAATCTTGGAGAAAATGTTAGACCAAAGTCTACCTAGCTCTACATGCTATTCTCCACCTTTAGAAGCGAGCTCTTCATTGATTTTGGTTCTCTCGAGCAAGGAGGTGATCACGGCTCTTGATTGCTCAAGTTTGTTCAAGGTAAGTGAAGTTTCTAGGCATTACTTAGCACTCCTATCTTGGTGTAGTTGAGATGTATCATTTTGATGTGTTATAATATTGTGGTTATAGTGATTGTTAAATTTGTCATAATGATCTTATGCATGTCAAAAAGCTACACGATTGATTTGCTTATGGTGTGGTATCATTGGCAAGTAGGAATGATGGATCAAAGCTCGGTAGAATTATATTACTAGTTTTGACCCAATTGTTGCTAGTTATACACCTTCTATCCGACTGAAATTAATGAAGTTGATCTTAACAATGTCATTTTGGAGTTTTAGTCTCAACCGCCATTAGTATCATCCACCTCGAGTTCGTTCCTTCTACCAGAGTTTATTGAGCCAAAATATGTTCGTTCGTTCTACCGAAATTTATTAAGTCAAAATATGCTTGTTCGTTCTATTAGATTTTACCAAGTCAAAATCTATTCATTTATTCTACCAGAATTATTGAATCTAAATCTGCTCATTCATTCTATCGGATTTTACTAAGTCAGAATCTGTTCATTTGTTCTACCATAATTTATTAATTCAGAATCTGCTCATTCGTTCTATTAGATTTTACTAAGTCAAAATCTATTCATTCATTCTACTAGAATTTATTGAGTCAGAATCTATTCATTCATTTTACTAGGTTTTTACTAAGTCTGAGTCTGACAATTTATGAATATGCTCATTTGTTAAATCTGTTCTTTTGTTCTATCAGTTTTACTGAATCTGAACGTACTCATTTGATGGCCCAGACTTTAACAACTAGAACATGCTCATTTGTTAGACTCATAATGTACCAATTTGAATGTATAGACTTTAATGACTAGAATATAACTTTAGGTTATTTATTACTCGGTTATTTGATGAACACTTTAAATTTGAGTTGAGAAATATGTGTTATGCTTATAAATGTGACATGCAGGAGAATAATGTGTCGTAAATTAATGGTGACAATGCCTCTGGGGTCTAGGTGCCACATAAATTAATGGTAACAATGTCCTGAGATTCAAGATGCCTTAGAGTATATGCCAAGATGGCTTAGAGTGGAGATGCCCCATAGGTTGGGATGCCTCAGAGTGTGTATTGGGATGCCTCTAGAGTCAAGATGCCCCACAAGTTGGGATGCACCGAGAGTGTCTGGGAGGAGAACTAATAATAAATATGATGCATGATCATGTGATGTGTAGATTCACGTATTGTTTGATTGGTTTGCTCATATTGGAACATGTTATGCCCTATGCATGAGTCTAGATTGAACAATTGATTACTATGGTCTATGAAAATGGGAAAAGTAAAATCTACTCATGTTCTCATCACACTTTATGTATTATTATGCATTCACTTTGCTTATACCAAGTGAAGTGGTGAGAGAATTCTTCTAACTTATAAATAGAGATTTCATTTACTAGATATCGATTCATTCTTTTATTTTTCAGATGTGTGGGATAGACACTCATCAACCTTTGCACTACGGAGTCCCTATGCAATACAAAGGTCTTTATGAAAGTATATTTGAACCTGAGTCTAGCATAGTATATACCAAAGTGTAATTCTACTATGTTAGTCAATGTAGACGTTTCATGGAGTGGTTTCCCTATAGATTTGCTGCCCGGTACCAGAACCTTGATGGCAAGTTGGTTCATCTATTGAGCAGCTTCAACCTTGATGATGGTGGTGACGTAGCAAAGGGAGAATTATCGATCCATGACTTCAATCTAGACCTTTGTACATGCAAACTTTTGAAGTATAGCATAGTAGGATAAAGGTCTCCCCAACTCCTATCCTGACTTTGTATTTTGCTCGTAATATAGTAAAGTTGTGAACTTAAAATATGGTATAAGTAAAAGAAATATAAGTACGTTATTTATACTTGGACGAATTTCTTTGTAAAATGATTTTGAAAACGTTTTATTATGCTTCCGCATACTAAAGGAGATAATATTATAAGAAAGATGTTCACATGTGGGAATAAGTACACTAATGGTGCCATAAGTTGTGTACGGCGCTCACTTTGGTGCCAAAAGTTTCCATCGGATCACTTAAGTGCCAAATCGGAGAAAAAACGATCACTTTGGTGCCACCGGCAAGAAATTCCGGCAAAAATGATTACGTGGCTTTATATTTAAAAAAAAAAATCGATAAACCCTTTAAACGACATCGTTTTCGGTCCTACTTAAGAAAACGAGGTCGTTTTGCCGTCCTATGTGGATGGCTTAGGAAAAACGACGCCGTATTGCTCATTTGTGATTGAAATTAGGGTTTTTTTTCTTTCATCCTCGCCGACCAAGCTTGCTCAACCACCGTCGCTCGGCCACCGTGCTCGGCCACCGTCGCTCGGCCACCATCGTTCGGCCAAGAAGTGATGGGAAAATAGGAGGCGAGGGCAGAGGAGGAGGAGGAAGAAGGGGGATTGAAGGTGCAGAGAGAGAGAGAGAAAAGACGAGGAGTGTGAGGGAAACAAGGAGGGCGTAGATGGAGATGGTAGATTGGGCTTTGTTCAAATAGTGGCTGGTGCGGGTATTGTTCTTCGAGGAAGAAGACGCTGCCGCCATGGCTTCTCTCTCTCTGTTGGCGTTGTTCTTCGGGGAAGAAGACGACATCGCCATGGCTTCTCTCTCTCTGCTGGTGTTGTTCTTCGGAGAAGAAGATGATGCTGCTATGGCTTCTCTCTTTGCGCTGGTGTTGTTCTTCGGGGAAGAAGACAACGCCTCTGCCATGGCCTCTCTCTCTCTCTCTCTCTCTCTCTCTCTCTCTCTCTCTCTCTCTCTCTCTCTCTCAATTTGGGGATTAGGGTTTCGACTTGGGGTGCCAAACGACGTCGTTTGGTGGTTTACTTGCTGACTGGACTCTCTGGTGAGCCACATCGGTATAAGAAATTAATAAAAAAAAAAATGCCACATCGGATTTCCGGCCAATTTCATCGGCGTTGGCACCAAAGTGAGCGTTTTTCAAATTTTTTTGGCACTTAAGTGATCCGACGGAAACTTTTGGCACCAAAGTAAGCGCCGTACACAACTTATGGCACCATTAGTGTACTTATCCCTTCACATGTGACTTCCTAAGACACATTTCCTAGGACATATCCAGCATTAACTTTGGTAAAATATTCATTGGAACTATACTTATATAGGAAAAGCACCACAAAAAAAAAAAACAAAAATCTGATACCTATTGCACTTGTGCCAATGCAACCTTAAACATTTCAATTATATCAATTTAATCCCAAATATTTTCACGTTTTACTAATTAAGTTCATCCGACCGATTCGGGCCTAAAAGTGTTGATGTGGATATCCATCATTCTATGTGGCATGATTGACACTAATGTACATTTTTTTTATAATTTTCTTTTGTTTCTCTTTCCCTCTTTCTCTTTGCTTGTAACAATTAAGTCTAACGAGGGTAGGGAGCGATTGAGAGTGCTAGTATGAACACCTAGAGGGGGGTGAATAGGTGTTTAAAATAAATCTTGGCAAGTATATGCGGAATAAAATAAACTTCAAACAAAGGAGTTAGGGAAGAGAATAAGAACACAAGATTTATAGTGGTTCGGCTTAATCCAAGCTTACGTCCACTCTCCCACGCTAACAGCCTTCTTGGCTGGATTCCACTATGCAATCAATAAGAGATTACAACTTTGAGTGCAAACACTTAGTAGATCACACTATCTCACTAAGTCACTCTTTTGGTATTTCTCTCACGATCACAAACGTTTAAGCTCTCCAAAGACAAGTGTATGATCAAAGATCACTCGGACTTTGGAATTATAAATTCTATGCTCTATCTCTTACTTGCTCATCGGTCCATGATCTCCTTAAATACTCCTCCACTTCCAAACTACCCGTTGGACAGTATCCCGGAGAATCGTCTTCCAATATACCCATTGGACAGCTCGTATCCGAAGATTTGGTAGCCGTTGAGTGACAAAGGTAGAATCCCAAATTGATTCCGATCACCCATACAAATGAAATCTTGGTTTCCATAAGTAAAGCTTCTTCGTATAGAAAGATCTTGTCTTCAAGATCCAATCGTCAATCAAATAGATTGAGTTAATCAAATCAATCTTGATGTGGAATCAAAACCAGATCACTAGCCGTTATATGATTGGGCTTGAGTTACGTTCTGTCGAATCTTGATGTAAAGTCTGAGAGTAATAAACTTTACAATCTGAGTATGAGTGCGATAGACTTTACAATCTGAGTCTGAGCATATTCTGCTTCTGAACAGATTTAGCTTTAAGGTATGTACCCAGTTCAGCTTCTTCAGATAGAGTCTATCTTCGATTCATCATTCACGTTTCATCGGAATTTATCGAGTGAGCGGACTTCGATGTAGAACAGACTTTGACACTAAAGTCTGCGCGGTCTTTGGACTTTGACACGAAGTCCGGAAATCTTCGTAATATACTTTAGACATGAGTTACATTCAGTCTTTTGGTCGTCTTCACACTTTGACAATATCCTTTACATGTTCTATCATCTGCATGGTCTATTACTTAATCATTAAACATGTTAGTAGCCTTTGATTTATTTTGTCATCTTCAAAACATCATAAGGGATTTCCCTAACAGCGATCACTAAGGCTAGAAGGCTTGGACAAAGAGTGGCCCCTAGTAGACATCTAGAATGATGAAGGGGGCAGGATTGAGCCAAACATGGGGAGAAGAATTCTAGAAAATATATGTGAAAACTAGAATTAACTTACGAAAATGCCTTTTGACTAAGGGTGTGCAAAATAGACCTCTCAAATCGAGAACCGCCCAGCCTAGGCCAGATCGGCAGATGTGGTCCAGTTCCCCAAAGTGTTAATCCAGTGGAGCCTATGTTTCGGCGGTCCGATTCCCAGTTCTAAGGGAGAACTGAACTGAACTGACTAAAGATAGTTTTTTATTTTATTATTTCTTCAAAAAAATTAATAAAATGTGAACTAAATACTATCTTGATCCTGTTCCAAGTAGTGAGAAAAAAAAGTAATTGGAAAAAAAAATAGTGGGAAAAAATAAGTGATCAGTTCCATGGAATCGGATTAAACCAATTCCAGATCCTAGAAACAATCGGTTCTCCTGATCCAATTCTTGATTCCAACTTGGAATCAGACCAAATTGGGAACCAATACTTTTGACATAATGGCAAATTTTGCTTTGGAACTCCAAAGCTAAGCAAGCCCAGGATTGATGATCCCTTAGGAAAATGTTTGTATGTATACCAAAAGATAAAATCATGGGACCTAGTATGGGACAAACCAAAAAATACAATATCTCGAATGAGTTAATCTAGATATATCACGTTGCTAATGGCTAACAAGAGCTAGCCTTGCCGAGCAAGGCCTAGGCAAAGGCAAGAGCCCCCTCGCAAAATCTAGCTAAGCTAACCCTCACCTAGGCCAGGGCAACCTCATAGGAGTTACAGATCTAAACCTCATAGGAGTTGCCTAGGCAAGGGTTGGCCTCACCAACATTTGCTTGTGGTTAATGGTTGACAACCGCCCATTTGCAAAAAGAGAAAAGAAAGAAAATGCAGGAAAAAATAATTAAATTATTAAAACAAATGTCAACATTAGTATCGAGCATTGCCATATTAGACCTTTGGCAAACACGTCAACTGGTTATTGCCTAAATTGGTCATATTAACTTAATTGACAAATTGTGAAAAGATTTAGGAGACAATCGAAAGATTACAAAGGCAATATGTCTAGAATTTCTTTTGGTATTTTCCCCTACTTTATGATGAATTTTCTCTTAGTAATTAGTGATGTTCACGCGCTGTCACGTGATTGGAGCTCCGAGTAAAAATTGGTCAGAGTCAACGCCGGGGGACAAATTACAGCCGATTTCTATAATCTAGATGGGCAAATAGCCAAAAGTGAAACGTGGGGGAGTACTTACTTCACAACACGCCAAAAATAAGATATCCAGGTGTCATCATCTAATGCACGTAATGGTAAATGATTTAAAAAACGACTTCAACCGCGTGAGTACTCTCGACTTTTAATTGTCCAGCGACCATTTTATATTCGGAAACGTGACGAAGCATGCTAATCTCGAGCGCGTGGAGCCCCTCCACGGTCTAACTCGGGTCCGCAATAAGATGCCAAACTCGTTTTGATCGTGCCCGGAATTCGCACCCTCTCCTTCCTTCCTTCCTTCCTTTCCTCTCTATAAATACTTTCCTCCACCTTGTTCAGGACTTCCCCTTCGTCTTCAGAACACTGCTCTGTACCCCGCGATCATCGCTCGCATTCAGAAAACTTCCTCGCCATCTCTCTTTCTTTCTCTCTCGGCATTTGCTCGGTCGCAAGCGTCCATGGAGTCCTGCAGCAAGTCAGCCCGCGAGTCGTCTTCCCCCTTCGATTCCCTCCTCTTCGGTAACGTCGACGACTTTCAGACCCCATTTTCACATCGTCAACTCGCGATTCTTTTTTTTTTTTTCATGAACTAGCGAGCAGCTTTCGGCTTCGGAAACTCTGGCTCATGGGTCCGGTTCCGCTTCGCTGTTTTGCAGACTTGGACGACACTCTGTACTCTTCCAAGACCGGGATCGGCGAGTCTCTCAAGAAGAACATCGACGGTGCGAACAATGACACGCGAACGCTCTGCATGTTCGAACTCTTTGCGCTTCGCGAATATGTTCGCTGATCCTTTTTCTTTCTCTCTGTGTTTTGCTGATCGTGTTGTCCAGATTTCCTCGTCGAGAGATGCGGGTTCCCGCTGGACAAGGCCTCGAGCCTCCGGGTCGAGCTCTTCAAAAAGTACGGCAGCTCCCTCGCCGGCTTACGTGTAAGCAGCCCCTCCCTCCCTCTCCCTCTCCATCTTTCTCGCGCGCCATTTCTAATTTCACGGATTGTATGTGAAATTTAAAGTAGTTGACTGAACGGTTGGTTTCTCTGTTTCGTTCTGCGATGCTCGCAGGCATTAGGCTACGACGTCGACGCCGACGATTACCACAGGTGACTTCTCTCTTTCTCTTTCTCTCTCTCTACTCAACCATTTGGACAAAACAAGTTGAATGTTCTAAGCCAAACTTTTCGTCGATCGTCGAGCAGTGTCGTGCACGGAAGGTTGCCGTACCACTTGATCAAGCCCGACCCGCAGCTGCGCAATCTCTTACGCAGCACGGCTCAGAGGAAGATCGTAAGTTTCGAATGCTCGAAAAATTGGTCAAATTTTTTCATCGATCGGTTGAGAAAATTTTCGGGTTTCCTAAATCGGTGCGTTCTTCCCTTTCCGGGGGCCCAGATTTTCACGAATTCGGACAGGACGCACGCCATGAAGGCGCTAAGGAGGCTGGGAGTAGAGGACTGCTTCGACCAGATCGTGTGCTTCGAGACAATGAACCCGAACCTGTCCGAGGCCGCCCGCCCCGACGAGTTCCCTGTGGTCCTGAAGCCGTCGCCGGAGGCCATGCAGATTGCCCTCCGCGAGACCCGAGTCGATCCTCGGCGAACGGTAATTTCACGCTCGTCTTCCGATCGAATTCATCAAAATGTTTCGTTTAATTTTTGTTTCTGATCGAGGAATAGAATATTGGCTGAAGCCGCGTGTTTTGGTTGTGAGCAGCTGTTTCTCGACGACAATGTACGGAACATAGCCGCGGGCAAAGCTGTGGGACTTCGTACCGCTCTGGTAAGCTCGCCATTCCGGCTTAGGACACCGTTTTCAGGATACCCATAGACTCAGATTATATTTTTTTTTAAGATTCGATTACAATTTCATGACAAGTTTTAGGAATTCTAGTATACTTTTCTCTTATTTTAATTACACTGGAGTTAGTTATTGCACCTTTTATTGGGGCGGTTACAAAAATTGACTTTGCCAATTTGATTCAACAAACTTTAGTTAGGTAGCTTGTAATTCCAATTAAGTTACACTATTTAGTATACGGACTTAATGATCGGGTCTTTTTCTACTAAAAGGATCATTTCCATGATCCACATTTTTCACGTGACAATTACATTTCATGGTAACTTAATTAGGTTGTTATATGTGCCAAAAGTTTTTGGAGTGCTTGAATCACTTTAAGACTTGGATAATGCTAAGCATAACGAGTGATGTGACACACCAATATAGTCGGTATTTAATGTGATTAGCTTATTCAAATATATGCTCACAATTCAATACGTCAATTAGTATAACTAATTCGGATAACTAGTTTTAAAATTTCCAGAAATGATCTCAAGAAAAAAATTGAGAATTTATTGGATGGTCTTGAAGAGATTTTAGGACAAAAGCTTGCTTTTTTAACTTTGACAATTTGGTTTTGACTTTCGTTCCGCCGTCTAGGTTGGGAAAATCGTGAAAACCAAGGAAGCTGACTACGCGATGGACACGGTCAACAACCTGCCGAACGTCGTCCCGGAAGTCTGGGTCAACCCGGCCGACGGGGCCAGCGGCGACCAGATCATCAACGCTGCCCGGAACAACGAGATCGACTCCATCCTCACTCCGGTCGGGGCGTGAGCCCCGTCCCCGCCGCCACGTCGCCGTCCGTCCCTCCCCCGCCGGCGCCTCGCCCTGTACAAAACCACCGCACGTTCCCTGGAAATGTGAATACGTCATTCCTCAATAATGTGTATAGTCGGGTCAATAAATAAATGTGGCACAAAAAAGCAAGAGTTATCCTGTCCACGTCAGTATAAATAATGCGAAACGCGAACGTCGCGACGGTGTCGTGATGCGCGTGGCCTGGTGGTTTGTGGGGACGAAGGGTTCGTGGGTTTCACTTTAAAGTCCTACCGACCGATTCGAGAAGTTTCGGATTGACCTGTAATTTCGCGTCTTTAAGCAGCAAATTACATTAATCAAATCGAAAGGATTCTGCTTTCTCCAAATTGGGGTACACGCCTGCCCATCTTATCTTCGGCCGTGATCCCAGCTCACCAAGGCATCGATTCCGTATGCATCGTTCCTTCTTTAGCTCTTTCTTTTAAGTTCTTTAAATTTTGGGTTTTGCGATTAATAATGTTTGTGACACGCGTAAGCATGCTCGTGCACCTCGGTGTCGACGGTCGGTCGTGCGTTGTCTGTCCCTTTCGTTCAAATTATGAAAATAATGAGAAAAAATAATGCTTCGAGAAATCGGGTGATGCGGATATTCGCTTCCCCCCTGGAGGAGTCATCGTCGGTCCAGTCGCCATCGTTCGGAACCTGCGAAGCTCATCGGCCGATCAGAGTCGCGCTATTTTTTAAGCTCTCGAGCCATACAAAAGACGCACGATGATGACATTTTTTGCGAGCGTGATCGCGTCGAAATCGACATACAATATGCCATATGGTAATGTCTATATCGATGCCATCATCGTGCGCGCACGCCAACATCCTCGGTTGCATTATTGATGGTACTCCGTTTGTTCTTGGACCCTCCTCATGACGTTAGGGACACCACGGTTCGTTCTTATTCGTTGCGTTCCCAGGATTGGATGGTGAGTCACGACGAAATAGATAATTGGATGGTCATCGAGGAGAGGACAGATATTTTTTATTTTACATATGCGGATAAGGGACGAGAAGCAGAGGTTCCCATGCGTGTCCGGAAATGTTGGTGGGGACAAAAGTTCCGCGTCAGATAGCAGACGTGACAACGAGCACTCAATATAAATATCTGGCTCGAATTTACAAATATAAGTTTTTTCTGTGAGATTTGCCTAAGTAAATATGCCTCACGAATTGGATTTTGGACTCTTTCTTAATAATAATAGTAACAATGGCAGTGATAACAATAATAGTCTCTATATGGGTAAATGTTGAATTTTTGCTGCTCTTCTCGAAAGGATTGTCTCGTTTTTTTTAAAAAAATAATTAGACATTCGCAATTAGAGTTCCTCACATATCATGGAAACTTCCAAAGATATATATATATAGTGTGTGTGTGTGTGTGTGTGTTTAAATAAGAGGAGTTCAAATCAAGTATATATAATAATTAAAAAAATAAAAAAATAAAAATAAAAAGGTAATCAATGAGTTCATCCTTACGGAATAGACCTGGCCGCCCCCAAGTTTTATACAATTGATTAGATAATTAGAGATTTGAAAACCAAATTGGAGAAAAGTGCACGTTCAAAGACCAATTATGCACTTTTTTTCATTAAAGTAAAAATCAGCATTGGTACCTTTCTTCTATTCTACAGATTGTTCAAATGTGAGAGAATTGCCAAAAAAAAAATCCTAAATTTATTACAATTGTGATATTTCAACCCTAAACTTTTTTTTTTATCAATTGAATACTAACATTTTACTTTTATGTCAATTCAATCCGTCTGGCCAATTTTAGTTGATTGGCATTGATATAGACACCGATTTGTCCTATATAGTATCGTCGATGCTGACGTTGACCTTTTTTAAATAATCTTTTCTTTCTCTTTTTTCCTTCTTCCTCCGGCTAGCGCCAACCTTGAGGAAGTCTACCTCCATGATTGGCCGAGGCTCGACCTCGCCAATCAAGCCTCGGCTAGCCTATAGCCTAGCCCAAGCCACCCGCTAGGCTAGCAAGGCTCAAGCCCTTGCTAGAGGCCATGAGGTCAAAGGTTGCAACCTCGAGCGGCCTTTGGCTAAGTCAAGCCTCACCCATGTCTAGCAAGACTCAATCTTCACTAGGTTTAGCAGGGGCAAGCCTCGCCCGCTTAGCTGTTGGCCTAGGTCAGGCCACCTATGCCGCCTCTAGCAAGGTCAAGCCTTACCTAGCCATGGCCAAGCTTCCTCAAGACCTATGAGGTCCCTTGCCGATGCTGCCTCTAGCTGGTCACCAATGGCAACTAACTAGAGGAAAAAAGAAGTGATAAAAAAATCTTTAAAATTAAAAAATTAAAAAATATATATTATAGAAATTGTTTACGTTAGCATGACTAACATTCATGTCAGCGCCGATTAGCATTCATGTCAACATCCATAAATCGTAACGAAATAGATAATTGGATGATCGGGTCGCATGGCTGTGAGGCCAGATATTTTTTTTATCTTACATATACGAGTAAGGGACGAGGGGTAGAGATTCCCGTGCGCGTACAGAAATGTTAGTGGGACCAAAGTTCCGCATCGGGCAGCCAACATCACTGGGAGCACTCCACATAAATATCCGACTCGAATTTTTAAGTTTTAAGTTTTTTTTTTTTTTCTATGAGATTTGCCTGACTAAGTTTGTCTTATGAGTTTGATATTGGACTCTTTTTTTTTTTTTTTTTTTGACCCAGGGAACCCGCATACTGTACCAACACAGACAGCCTCGGTAGGCCCGGGGTGACGGGGGGTAAACCCTGGGGCCCCACGGGAGGACCCACCACCCCCGTAGAACGGGTAAGACGCCAAGCGTCTCCGCGGAAAGTTGAACCCTCTCCCTCCTAGAAGGGGTCAGTGGGCCCCCCCACGGTGGGGAAGACTTAATCAGCGGAGCCACCACGGCTGGTGGTATATTGGACTCTTTGTTAATAATAAGAGTAACGACAAATAACAATAACAGTCTCTTTATGGGTAAATATTGATTTTTTGCTGCTCATCTCGAAAGGATTGTCTCGTTTTTTTTTTTAAATAAAAAATAAAAATCAGACATTCGCAATTAGAGTTCCTCACGTATCATGGAAACTTCCCAAGGTATATATGTTTATCCTTAAGGAATCAATGAGTTTATCCTTAAGGAATCGACTTGGCCGCTGACCCGCCCACAAGTTTTAAATAATTGATTAGACAAATTAGAGATTTGAGGACCAAATTGAAGAATAGTGCAAGTTCAAAGACCAATCATGCTCTCTTTTTTTTTTTTCAATTAAAGTAAAGATCAGCATTTTTACTTTTCTTCTATTTTACAGATTGTAAAAGCCCTCCACTAAATCCATATTGTTCTCGTTCTTTTTCACAAGGGTGTTAGAAGGGCAGCTAAGAAAGCAAAAAGCCAATGCGTGTCGTTCCGATCTCTAAATCTACGTTTGTCAAATGTGAAGGTTGTCTATTCCAACTTTTTCATAGAAGCTAATGTTGCAACTTTTATAAGATGTTTGGCAAATACCTCGCATGTGATGTCCTAGCGTTGACACACGTTTCACAAAATATACATGTTGAGGCACTTTGCGGCACAATTATATCGAAGCATAGCTACTATTCAGCCACCAGCATAACAAATGAACTCGTTATCTCGTCAAAGGCACATATGGTACGCAAGCCAAGTATGGGCAAATCATGGATGTGGTGGTGGGCCGGGTTTATGTATAACTCGTATGGATGTTTCTTGGGCTGGACCGACTTCAGCCCAAGGTCAAGGTTCCAACTTTATCTCTCATTGTCTCCAACACTCCAGAATCATACTCAAAAGTAAAATAGTCCGTTGGCGAAGTTGTCACATGGGCACGCCTAGTCAGCCCGAGTCGAGCACACGAATGATCTTTTTGTCCGAACCGATCCAAGCTTCCAAATGACACCAAAAAATGTCCAAATATTTAGTTGACAGTTTGGTCGGCAGAAGCCAATTAAGAAGGTGATGGAAATAAAAAATCGGTTAAGTATTTGGAGCAATTAGTTAACAAAGGGCCTGTTTGGTTCGACTTTGAGAAAATGACTTTGGAAAAATGCATATACTTTTGAGATAAGGGGATTTTTCAAAATATTATACCGTTTGGTAAATTATAACCTCAAATAGCATTGGAAAATAGCTTTAACATAAATATCCATTTGATAAAACTCACATTTGTAAAAGGCTTATGCTATTTTTTTTTATTTTAGTTTAAAAATTAGATCCGGTGTAGGCCAACCACTGAACGGCCAAATCTGGCTGCTAGACTACCAACTCATTATCGGATAGACATATCTAGCAACCTAAGGTTACAGAACGGCCAAATCAAGCCTCAGGACTACCAAATCCTGTGGCGTGAGGTTGCACAAACCAAGCGGCGTCATCTGAGTCGCGCAACCCACCCCCAAGTGGTGGTCACCGAGGATGCGCGACCCGTGGGCAATGATGGCAGTTGCCAAAGAAGCCTACCTATTAGGCGACAAATCGGGGAAGACAAAGATGAACAATGACACGCATGGACAATAGACTTGCATTTCCAAAATACCGAAAGCTCAAAGTAGGTTCGGACTTACACTGTTATTTCAGCATTCCTAATGCTGACATTTGGCCAATGGACTTCCAAAATGCTTGCCAAACACGTAATATTTTCCCCACCTCTTGGGAAAGCTGAATCAAATGAGGCCAAAGTATGGTTAATATGAAAACCTAGTTTTAATTGATGGAGGTCTCAGCACGTATTGGCACTTGGAAACACTTCCATTCGTGCTGGAGATGGTCAGGCTCCCCCTGTGGAAAGAGCTCAAGCTGTTTAAATTATGGGTGGGCCGACCGACGTAAAGATTGAGTTTAAAACCTCTGTCATGGTAATAGCCCGATAGTTGTAATTGGGCCTTAGTTTGACCAGCCCATATCTGGCATGGGAAGTCTAGAGGATGCAGAACCTAATTGTTTAGTAGGGAAAATTGTCCCAAAAAGTCCTAAACATTTTGTATTTTTGTAAATTCAATTTTAAACATTTTAATTATGTCATTTTTGTGTTTTATCAATTAAGTCCATTCGGATAATTTTGGCCAAAAATCACTAATATGAATGTTGACCATCCTGTCTAGCATGACCGACGTTGCCTTAGACAATTTTTAATAATATTATAATAACTTTTCAAATTTTGATTTTTTTTTCTTTCCTTCTTCCTCTAACCGATCATCAGGCTTCAACAGTGGCCGAGGGCGATCTCCCTGAAAGTTCGACAAGGTCGATCTCGTCGCCCTCACCTCTAGTTAGTCGCCTAGGCCCAACAACTAGCTAGAGGAAGAAGGGAAGAAGGGAAGAAGAGAGAGAGAGAGAGAGAGAGAGAGAGAGAGAGAGAGAGAGAGAGAGAGAGAGAGAGAGAGAGAGGAGAAGAAAAGGAAAAGGAAAATGAATAAAAAAATCAAAAAAATACAAATATTATTAAAAATTATCAAATGTCAATGTTGGATGCTAGTTGTGTCATGTAGGACGGCCGACGTTGCATAAGATAGCTAAGCATTCACATTAGCAATTTTCATCCAAAATTGTCTAGATAAACTTAATTGATAAAAAGTGAAATTGTTTAGGAATAAATTGGTACAATTAGAAAATTTATGACTGAATTAACAAAAATGTAATAAATTTGGAATTTTTTAAACAATTTTATGTGCGTAACGTGTACTTACAAGATGCTCTAATTCGAGTTCGATTTGACTTTTCTTATGAGAAACAATCGAATCGATCTACTTGAGTATTCACGAATCATCCAGCAAAGTCGAGCTCAATTCACATTTCGAGCCTCCTTTACCGAAGGCAAAGAGCGGCTCGAATAGAAAATTGTATGCCTTAACTCAACTCGGCTCATTTAATCTGATCGACAACGTACGTCTAACTTTGTATAAGGAGGACGGGTAAAATAAATTACAAGGGTTTGCAAGTAATTTCTCAGGTAAAATTAACATAAAGTTTACAGCGCATCACATGGAAAAATTTCTTATATGCATTTGGCTCGCAGATCGTACACTTGCTTCCCAGTGAACTTGACCTCAATGGGGCTAACATCTTTCCCGATGGACCTGAAGTTCTGGCCCATGGCCTCACAACCCGGGTTCACCTTCTCCCGGTACACGCCATCCTTCGGGTGAAGGTGTTGGACTTCCCCGTTCAAGAGCACCCTGTAAAATTGGTACTTGATCTTGTATTTCGACCTGAGCCGTGTCCCGACAGCCAGACTTCCTCGCCAGCTTCAGCAGGTTCAGGCCTTGCCACACAATGGCGGTGCCGCCCATCGGCATCTCGATGATCTGCTCCTTCGGCGAGTCCATGTGATCACGTAAAACTCCTCGACCTGAGCCACAAGATCTTTAGTTAGCTATGCTCGTTATAACCGGCGTGACAAATTCGGTCAGTCACATGTGATGAAAGACTATTCAAACACTAGGCTAGCTCAGTTAGGTGATCAAAGATTCCCACCTGTGCCTTGCGTAACAAGCCACCGGTGCTGCCACCCAAGATTGGAGATGGGGTGTTCTGGTCCAGCTCCGGTGGGGTAAACCCAATGGGCGCCTCCTCCTTGGCAGGGGCTTCCGCGTTTCCCTCCACTGCAGCGGCTCTTATGGTCGTTCTTGGAGAGAACTTGAGCTCCCTGGGGTTGGGAAAGGACAGAATGGGGCGGATTGTTTCCATGCAAGAGCAGTGCGCTTGCCGGAGCCGGTGAGGGCTGGGGTGAAGAGGGAGGCTTGAGTTGCCATGGCCATGACTGGTGGAATACTTAGGCCTATGGATTATGTCATTGAAGAAGAAGCGCAGAAGAGCTGGGGATGTGAGAACAGATTTGGGTGAGCCACAGAGGATGTGGGATTTGGATTGGGTCAGAGATGAGTCGGACCAATTAGAATTTGTGCTATTCCTTCTTCAGAATATTTTTCCTATTGCTTTGATGACTTTTCTGGCCTTTTTGGGTCCACTAGATGTTGCAATACCTTGCTGTTTCTAACGTGCTCGATGGAAGCTGATTTATCTTAAGAAACAAGCTATTTTCTGAGATTTTCCCATGTGAATCTTCGCAAGTAGTCCGTAAGGTTAGTGCGGTATATAATAGACTCGTCGTTAAAGCAAAAAGCGCGAGTACACTGGATTTTCCTGGAAAACA
This sequence comes from Eucalyptus leucophloia subsp. euroa, assembly GCA_017140325.1. NCBI lineage: Eukaryota > Viridiplantae > Streptophyta > Magnoliopsida > Myrtales > Myrtaceae > Eucalyptus > Eucalyptus leucophloia. The sequence goes on from CM029475.1 coordinate 49,686,853, forward strand.
AGGATTATGCACATTTATATGCCTCTAGTTCTGATACAAAGGAGAAACTTTCATCTTACAGATAGGATCCTAGCAACTGAGAAAAAAATAACAACAATAGTACGCTAGAACTCAAACTTCTCACGCTCACGAAATATCAAATTGAAATACTATTTGGAATTCCCTTCCCTGTCAGCCCCCCAACGTTGGAGTAATCCAAGGCGTTCGGGTACAGCAGTGTATAAGGCACCTTAACAGGCCCAACTCTGTTCTTCCACCTCTTGTCTTGGTTCATATCCGTGATCCTCTCCTCGATCTTGATCAACTGGTCGATAAATCTCTGGAATGCTTGTTTTGGCTCTTCATCTGATGTCCAATCAGGAGAGTCGTCTCTTTGGCCGAGGTAAATCTCGTCTGTCGAATGCCTCGATAGGATCTCGATCAGGGAAACTCCTAGGAGCGTCTGCAGCTGAGCCGTTATAGTTTTCAAGTATGCCACGTCAGGGTTTTTCTCGAGCTCTTCGTATTCGGCCGTCCCTGGCTCGGGCATGAACCGGCGGCTAACAGTTGGGCGGTTCGGGAGGTACCCAGCGTAAGGGTATTGCCCGAAATTCACGGCTGCATGAAGGGCAGAGGCCACCCAGATGATGATGGTGCATGACTGGATGAGGTCGGCACGTGTCTGCATTGCGGGCCACCAGGGCTTGTCTTTCATGTCGCCGTGGCCCTCGGTGCGGACCTCCTTCCACCAGGATTGAAGCTCCGAGTCGCCTCGGACCAGATCATCATGATCATAATAGTAAGAACAGTAATCTTTCACCCAAGTCTCTATGGCGGACCATATTTCTAGACCATCGACTGCATACGGGTAATCCTTGATTACAAGACTGAGACCATGGGGGCATCTTGAGTCCGGGATCGCCATTCCCCTGAAATGAAGCAAAAAAAATCAGAACACTTACGTTCTTGATGAAGATCAAGAACAGAATGAAGACATTATTGGATAGTCTTAAACGGTGGTTAAATCACCTTTTGATGAGGTCAGCAGGTAGTGCCTGCTCTGTGAAATCCCAGTTCCTGTAAAGTACAGCAGACATTTCCATGGCGTATTTCCCAGGAAAGACGGTCCTTTCGAGCACTCCACCGTCATTGATCAAAATCTGTCTCGCCAAAGCGTTAATGTTCATTGTGTCGCGGAAGTGGGGATGCAAGAGCTTGTATATCGGATGGATCACACTCAACTGCCTGTTGGTCGCGATTATGAAGGGCTCTATCACGGCATGTGTGTTCAGCCTGGTGAAAATAGAAGATTTACAGCAGTCCGTAAATCACACATGAAGCGAAAATGTTTCAGTTCGCTGTAATTTGCTCACACAATTATATCATGTTTTACCAGTGGCTGATGAGCTGGTGGTAGCCGGAGTCAGTTACAGCGACGTAAGCCTTGGCAAGCTGCCAGACCAAGCCCTCAACTCCATTTTCTGCAGGAGTGAAGACCTTGCTGACGGCTCCATGATGATCTCCTTGCGAATGCGGTAAGCTCAACTCAATCACCAGCGGCTTCAGCGTCCCATCGTCTTGCAGTAGCAACAGTGTTCTAGTCACATACATCTTTGTGGCGGTTGAGTTTATACGCCTCAGGTATGGCATCAGCGCATCGTGGTGGTCTAATATGAACATCCTGTTGCTTCGAATCGCCTTTTGCAGGGGGGAAAAATGAACATGATGAATAATAATCACTTGCACTCTTTTTTGTTTAACAGAATTAAAATTGGAAAAATCAAAAAAATCTGCCTAAGTTGTCATCCAATGTCAAAAACACACATGCATTTTCAAAACTACAGAATATTGGATGGTGTTGGCCAGGTGGTCAGAGTCAGCGGAGGTGGTGGCCGACGACGGGGGAGGTTGGCTGCTAAGAAGACTGAGAGTTTGGGCGTGCGAGTTGTGTGAGGTTAGTGTTTTTGAGATGTCTACACGAGGAAGAGATGTGTAACCTGTAATTTTGAAAATACAGATATCCTCCGGGCCATGGATTGAAACTCAAGTATGTTTTCATTTCCCAAATGAAAATGCGATTGTTGAGAGTTACCTCATCAACTGTGATTCCATTCATGTTCATTTCTATGTGTTCCTTCCTTATTGTACTGTGTTGGTTCCCATATTTTGCAGGATCAAGCTTGCTTCTTGGCGGAAATTCCTGCACATGGTTCATGATTGTTTAGGCACAAGAAAAAGAAACCGGTTCCCTTAATTTTTCGCATGCTGCGCTTACTTGGAGACGGCTGATGATGACAGGGTTCACGCCGGCCAGCATTTCGCGCCCAAATTCTTCATCGGTTCTCCATGCAGATTTATCCTCTACAGTCACTCAAATGGGAAAGTTAATTCGTCAACCAGTCATGAGATTATTAACTCGATTCTAAGGAACCAAGGAAGTGAAAGGTTATCCACCTTTGATGACATCGGGCATTGGGAATTTGAGGGGCCTCTCACCGTCATTCCGGACAAGTTCCTTGAGCAACTCCCACGGGATGCGGTCCTTGAGCTTACTGAACTTCGGCCCGCTGGGCAGCTTGATGCCGCCTTCATAAAGTCTAAGCACGTCCTCGAACGAGTCAAACTCATTGAAAGTCTTGTTGCCTAGGGATTTGATCTCAGGGAGCACCACTTGACCCAGAGATTTCAGAGCATAAGCCAGAAAGTCGGAGAACTTTATGTGGGAGAACCGCTCGTCTCTTGGAACGTAAATGTTTAGACTTAGCAGAGGCAGTCTGCTCTCACAATTCGGATCTGTTAAGACAACATAAATCTGTCTAGTGCTGGAAAATTGGGGGGGAAAAAATGTTTTGGTACGCTTTGAACATAGACTGTACTAGAAATCTGACCTGTCTTTGTTGGTTTTCGACCGGTTCGCCCTCTCCTGGGATATGGAAAGTCCTCGCTTCCGCCAAGGACTTGGCGTGCATGGTCAGGACCTTTATCGGGACTTCCTAGGTCATTGTAATAAGCATAGTCATAAACTCTGTCCCATTCCTTGAATTCACCAGAGCCACTTCCTCGCAGGTTAACGAGCTCCTCCTCCCTGTACTTGCGCAATGCCAACGGGGTTTGACACGGTAGGTAGGTCTGAAATTGAAAACAAACTCGTCATAAACATGATAGTTCAATTTGCATAAGTTAATATCAGCAGCAGCAGCATCAACTCGGAACTTTTAGAAATGAAATTTCAAAACCATTTTGTTCTTTGTTCCTCTTACTGCACACTCGAAACTAATCAAAGTTTGTCCTGGATAGTTGATATTTCGAAAGCAAAATCTCCACTTGTAGCAATGCGGAATCTAATCTGGAAAGCAAAAAGGCATGTTGATGTTCCATCAAAAAGGCGATGACTATAGTCCATAAGCTTCCAATAATTGAGGACACAGGAGGTACGAAAGCATGATAAAAGCATTCTCGCCACAGGACCAAAAAAGTCCTTCAATAGTAACATCCATTATAGGTGTCCTCAAACATCACTTGACAGAAGAAGTTCCATCATCGGTCACGAGCAACAAGATTGCCCAGTCTAATCCATTCACGAGCATGATCTTAGCCTGATAAACGCTAGGACCCATGCTCGTGACTGGTGAATGAGACACTACGACTTTTACATCGACGCTGAAATTAAACTCTAGCTCTAGGAGTTATGCAGACTAACAGCAGTTGTTCAGGCGCAGATACAAAAGTAAATGGGCACTGCATAAGCTGAATCCCTTGTGACAAATGAACTTTACCTTGTTTGAGAAGAATACCCTGTCGTACTTGTATCTATGCGATGGGTAAACCCACGAATTGCAGACGAATTTGACGGGGCCATGACCGGGGACGTCTTCTAAGGTGACCGTCTTGAGGTAGAACTGGCTGTGATGATGGTTCCTGATGATGAACGCCCCAGGCATGCCCATGGACTTGTCCCAGTCGAACGTAACGCCGAACTCTGCCTCTCCTGCCGTCAACGAAGTGATCTTTCTGATCCATTTCTCCAAGTACGCTACTTTTCCAAGCTTTCCTCCGGACCCGTTTGCTGAAATTGCATCAACGATGGCATAAACATCAATTTCCGTCACAATCTTTCAGCAAATCATTTTGGTGCTAACAGGAAACTGGATAAGCAGCACTCCTATCTTCCAGTTTTCTTAAAATTCAAGAATTGTTCAATAGAAGGCATTGAAGAAGTGCAAAGTTCTGTACTTTTTAATTCTTTCGGTTTTCTTAAAATCAAGGTCGTGTTCTGAGCTACTGTCAAATGAGAAATTCAGGGGAATGCGAAACACAAGAAGCGAAAGAAGTTCAGCAAACATACAATGAGAGAAAACTCCAAAAGAAGAACAAAACCAAATGAGCACAATCAAGTAAAAATCGGGTCACAAAAAAAAACAAAGAACGGGTCCCAGCTCTTCTGATAAGCATTAGAATTACCACTAGAATAGGATACGAAACTCTCCTAAGAAACCACTGACGAAAATTGATTGCATTGTCAACGTCACTCGAACACGCAGACGTCGTAATATGCAGAAACATCAACCACAAACCAGAAGAGAGCACAAAAAAAAAAAAGAGGACCCTTCTTTCATTTTGCTTTGCGGCGAAGCCACCCAATGCGTCGCTTTCTCTGCATTTTCATGCTCTCTCTGTCATCAGGACGACACAGGAAACTTCGAGTTTGAAACACAGAGAGAGAGAGAGAGAGAGAGAGAGAGAGAGACTGACAAGGGTCGGAATGGACGGCACTGACGAGTTGCAAGGACACTCCTTTGCCGAACAGCTCGTGGATCCGGTCGAGCAACGAGGCCTTCATGTCGTTCATGTCCAACACATTCTTCTTCATCAGCTTCACGGTCCCTCTGATCTTCTTGCTGCCACCGCCACCGTTGCCGTTGCTGGGGTGGTTGTTGCTGGCGGCGGCGGTGCCGTTGCCGTTGCCGTTGCCGTGATCCTCCTGGTCAATTGCTTTCCCGTTCACCTTCACGCAGCACATCCCCGTCAACTTCTGCATCGTCTCCGATCTCGAACCGAACCCCACGAAAGCTCCCGATCAAGAACAAGAACGAGAACAAGAACAAGGAGAAGGAGGGCAAGCGAAAAGATTTGGAGTGGACGGACAGAGGACTGAGAAGCGAGGGATGAATATGGAGATGTGCGCTCTCTTGGGTTGGCTTGACTTGGGAAGGACTTTGGGTCTTCGTCAGCATGTGTGTGGCTGCAGAATTATTTATAGAGAGTTTGAAAGTTTGATGAGGTGGGGCACCTCGATGGTGGGGGGCTGGGGCCTTCGATGGAACTTCCTTGTTCCCTTTATCAGCAAGATGAAAAGGACCAGATTCCACGGCTGTTATTCCATCCGTCAGGAGCAGAATAAACGTAGTTTTCGATTTTTAAGATGTCGAATTCCGGCCATTCAAAACGAAGAACGTGTCGCGACGCACATCACCTTGCGTGTACCCAAATATGTTTCTCTGAAATTCGTATGATATGCAGATCAATGAACCCATTCGTTGATTTCTCGTGGAAAAAGGAGACCGAATAATATCGCGACCCAAAAGAAATCTTCCTCCTAAAACGATTGATGACAGGATTAGTCGGCGCATTGAAAGCACAAAAATCAGATGCTTCATCTACCTCGGTCCCTGATAAAAGTCCCTAGACTTGCCTAGATGTGACTACCGAGTCCTTTCTCACCAGGACCTTGACCATAAGACAAGATGCAAAATGCCCATTTGATGGACGGTCCTTGTGGAACTAATTTGGCTATAATTTAGATTGAAAACATGTTTTATTTAAGGAGGGAGTTTGTTGCAGGTCTCGTTCCACGGGTGTACATCTTGGTTTGGTTATACTCCTTTGTTCATTTCTTGGGTGTTGGCTCATGCGAGAACGATTCATCGGATAATAAATTTTGCTTTTGTATGGCATCAAAAGAAGATCTCCAGCTACGATGGCACTCAAAACGCGATGGATTAATCAGTAAAGAAACCGATTAGGTGAATGGCAATCTGGGTGCTTTTGATCCTGGTCCAGCCGTGCTGAATACAGTTAAAGTACAAAAAGGTGTTTGTAGATTCTATAGCATTCTGTGTGTTTCATGTGTGGACAGCCAAACGGGTCAAAGCGGTTTTAATTATCAGGCCCTTTTAAAATTAATTGCAACTAACGCAGATAGAGTTCCCATTCCCCAAGGTGCTGTCAGCTTAACAAAAGATTGGTCGCTTCAAATCCGTATACTACTGCCAATATAAAGTTAATGCCAACTATACGATTCCCGCCTATGCCTCATGTTTTCTTTAATAGCAATTTCGAAGTTTTCTTTTAATGTCTACTGCGGATACGGATTCAAATCCGTATACTAATGCCAACATAAATTTAATGCTAACCATAAGATTCCCGCCTATGCCTTATGTTTTCTTTAATAGCAATTTCGCAGTTTTCTTTTAATGTCTAATGCGGTAGTTGGGCATTAGAAAACCATGCTTACCATGGTCTACTGTTAAGCAATTTTTTTTTTCTTTTCAAGATCGTCATCGATGATTTTCTCTGTATAGACCTTATTTTAAAATGAAGTAATTGATCACATGCATACAAAGGCGTGGTTGTCGAGCATATTAATTGCTTTTAAGAAATGAGAGACAGGCCAAATTGAAAGCGATGGTCGAGATATAAAATTAGATGAGAAAGCAACATATAATTACTCTAGCAACGACAATGACTTACGGATCAAATCAAAGCAAGTGGAAGGTGGGCTCAATTTTTTATTTTATTTTTTTTTAACGAAGGAAAATATCGAAGACAACAATACTATAACGGACAAGTACCACGGTACCCTAAAATATTATCCGATTTTTCTTTGCATTCCTCTCCTTTTAAAGCAGCTACTTGCACCCTATTGTTTTTATTAGACTTTAGGTTACAGTTCACATCAATTTGTATCGTAATTTTATTTATGAAATCAGTTTTTTTCTTTAAAAAATGTTTCTACCCCTCTTCTAACTCCATGAAAAAACCCTAATCCACAAGTCCTAACCCTAGCAACTTTCTTTCTCTGCCCTTACAATCTCCAACATCAGCAGCCCGTCAGCACCCTCTACTTATTTCCTTCGGCATGCCTATTAGGTTTTGTGAAAGGACTATTAATTATTCCAAAAGTTTAAGTTATTAGATAAAAGCACAATTTATTATTTAAATATTATAATACTATCCATCACTAGGGTGAGCAAAAGAACCAAACTGAATCGGGAACCGATTTGTTAAGTTTGGAACCAATAAATATCGGTTTAGTTTTTAGTTCCAGATATGAACCTACTCACTTAGACTGAATTGACATTTTTTAAATTTTATCGTTCCAAATTTCCAAAACCCTGATTTCCATTCTTTTCTCGCTTAGGCTTAGTCATGCATATTTGTCACTCACGCCTCTCTCGTAGCTCAACGCCTCTTAGATTTGTTTCTTGATGATCATTATAGTTTTGTTCATGGAGATGATCATCATATTTATCTTATCACAAGCTTGTTCTATTAACATCACTCGTGTAGTTTAAACTATGCAATAACACTTGGAATCTTGCGGGAAATAGGAAAAGAAAAAGGAGATATGGTCAATTCTTGGACCCACCCGCAAACCGCACCGAAACTAGACCAATCAATCCGACTTTCAAGTGGGCTTAAGATCAGGTGGGCCAGTTTACAATTCCACAAACAGGGAACCGATTCTTTTGGTTCGATTCCGATTCAAGGTGGGAAACAATCACCTTTACCCCTCACGAGTAGGCTGCACTTTGATCTAAGTTTAAAGCATGAAAATTTGAGTTATTAAGAAGGTAAGGGATCTGAAAAGATTTCAATGATGTAAGATTCCGTAGAACCACAATTAATTATGGTCCACGGAGGAATCATATGTTCAATTCAACCTAAGGAATGGTCAAAATCAATGAGTTGTCAAACCACATGGTTCGGAGAGTGCAGTGTTCATTGCGCTCTAATCATGGAAACCTCAAAACCAAAAAAAATAAAAAAAATGGCTGACTAGAATATAATAGTTTTTTTTTTTTTTTTTGGTTGGTAACTAGAATATAATAGTTAATTTCATAGAAAGTGATACTTCTTTCACAATTCCAGGATCGAGGGTCTCCATTCCGCTTTGTCTTTAATAATCGAATTTAATTTCGTAGTTTTGCGATTGTTTAAGGTTTAAGTGCCACCACAAGCGCCAAAGTAGGAAATGAATGGCTATTTGACTGCCAAATGAGAATTTCCATCCAAATCATTTAACGGGCCAACATCGCATATATTGTAAAAATTCAAAGGATCAATTGCACAAATATATATAGACACACAAATATATATACATATTGAGGGACGATGTTGCACAAATTGAAAAATTCAGGAACCTCACATGCTATTATTTGTTGGTCATTTCATTACCTTTAGGGACCTCTTTTTATTTACTATATCTAAAAACTGTTGATTTTTATGCTGCCATTATTGAGATACTTTTTACACAAATCATGTAAGAATTTACGGGAGTATATATGAATATGCTAAACAATGACTTCAAAAATTTACGCATATTAAGGCACCTTAACATTTCATTTTGTAAATACTCCATAAAGATATTAAATTTTGTTGATCTATAGTAAATAAATTTAACTGATATTTAATATTTTTTTCTTATTTGTAAAAATATTGTATTTTTTAATTATTTTTCATCTTTTTTAGAAATTTCAAATTCGGATATGCAATTGTGATTTTATCTTCCATATCTTTAAGAAGAGCTTTTTTTTCAATCCAATGCTCTCATATGTATAAAAAAAAAAAAAAAAACTTTTGAGGTGATCTGTGCAACAAAAACAGAAGTCTATAAGTATCTAACCTTCTTTTTGCCAACAAATATCTGACTTAGTTGAAACGTTGTTTATGTTTAATTTTCTGTGAATCCTACCTGACAATTAATACATAAATTTGATCGACAACGTGGAAAGGAACTAAGTTTCTTACAAATATCTCTTTTCAAGAAAGCTAATATGTACATAGTAAAATGCTCTATTAAAAATATGAAAAGAAAAGCATGTGATAGTCTTTCTTGTAACAACTAGATCGTACATGAAAGTAGAAAGAAAAAAGAAACAAGAACGCATAAATTGGGGATGCACTTTAAATATCAATTGAATGATGAAGGACAAATTTTTTTTTTTTTTTGGTGGAAAGAGGTGAACTTAGTCTTAAAGGGAGCGAAAGTAGCCTTACCGTTAATTAAATGACATTATAACCTAATGCATGATTGGTCATGGAGAGAACTAGAAGGAATAAAGACAGTAACGCCAGACAAAAGTAACTTTGATAATGAGACGATAGATGGAAAATCATTTTTGCCAACCTTATCAGAAACTTTCGTGTGGATTGATCAGCTTAGTGACGTTTCAGTGACGATGAAACCCACCATAAATGACAAGCGTGATTTACGTTTCTTGTCCTAACTTTACAATCAACACTAGAAAAGGAAAAAAAAAAAGTCGATCTAAAATCTTGGGGTCGATAGTCGTATCAAGAGGAATTATTGCATAGAAGCAAGCAACGGAGCAATCATTATTGGGTAATTCTAAAGTTATTTTTATAACTTCTTGATCGATCGTGCCCATGAATTGCAGAAATAAATGAATATGGAACACATCCAAAAATCGAAAGATTGATGGCTCTGATCCATCTTGAATTACTGAAAAAGAATTTTACTTTAGGGCTAGCTAAATTAATTTCCTAGATACAGGCCGTTGGGTTTATAATACTTCCTTCTCCTAGTTTGTGGAGGCTGACGTGGCATTTTATTTATGCATGTCTCAGTGACATCAAGTCGAGATTTCTTGTATGTCTGAAAATCAATATGAGCTCATTGTCCACTCCCGTTAGTATTATACGGGACAGAAATTATTCTATCGTGTATTATAGATCATTTTTTTTAAAAATAATACACAATAAGAATTTGGCATTGCCGTAATATACATGACTTTATTAAATCAATTGTATCATCAACACAAAATATGACATATCAATTGAGAACCAACATACATACAAAGTTCTTTTCACATGTCACATCTAATAATTCAATTTCGTCACCAATTCGTCTTTTTAATAGGAATCTAATCACTATCATATTTACTTTTGTGAAGATGACATCATATAATCATATTTTTGGTGTATGTGGGATTACTGAGATTTACATCGTCAATTTCACTGATTAAAGGATGGCATAAGAGTTGAAAAATGAAATATTTTTCCCAAGAATAATACGGCGTATGTTCTATCCGTGTACCATACATTTCACTTCAAAGAAAGAGTACTTTTTCGTAAATTTAGTAAAAGTGCAGGGGGACAAAAAATTTTATCAAAAGGACGTACATATGTGCATCAAATAATATGAAAATATGAGTATTTTTTGAAGAGAGGTATCTAGAACTTTAAATATTTGAGAAAATTGGTCATCTCACAAGGCCTCAGAGCACATCTCGTTAGCTTGAATCCTGCCCTCTCTACTTTTGGAAGAGAGAAATCGTGTTGCAGCACCAACAAGAAGAATGTTGCCTTAAAGCGCGATCTCTTTCAAATCACCCCAATCGGGAACTTAAAAGAAAGCCACCAAAAAAATAGGAAAAAGAGTTTGCATACCTGTCTAGTGCACACGCAAAAAAGGGTATAAAAGAGGAGGGAAAAAATATATGTAAATGCATAACAATACTAAAATAATTAAAAGCGACTCTCCCTTTTTCCTCCGACTTGCGGATGCCTTCCTTGGTAGTAATGGAAGGAATCAGAAAACGAGTGAAAGGAAAGACGAACAGACAAAGGTGCAAATTTTTCGGATTTTTTTTAAGAAAAGAGATCGTGGTTATACTTAAAAAGATGTGTCCATTACCGAAAGAGATCATCCCCATCTTCTCTTCCCCGAAAGTGCATTGAAACTCCTCTTTGGCAACAAAAAAGAAGGGTGACGGAAACCCTAGAATAATATGGTAAACGAACCCAAAAGCAAATGAGAACTGCAAAAGTGGATGAGACTATTGTTTTTGGAGCTTTATTCGTTGCTTAAAGGAAGACTCTGATTCTCATTTGCCAAAACACGAGATAAGGAACTTCTAATATCCGTTGAAAGTGGATGTGCGAACTTAGGATTAGGATACTCTCACTTTAGTGAGGATAAGCTGACTTAGGTTACCTGTATTTTTGTGGGATAATATATACATATATAAGAGTGTTGTGAATTAAATATATAGATAAACGTATCGAATCATGTCAACTTGTATAAAATCGTCAACCCTAATGAAAATTAGCATATTTCAATTAGTGTCCAATCAAGATCCAGAGAGATTGTTTTTTTCTTCTGTTCCATTTATAAGGAAACGGCATGGTTTAGATTAGTATTTCTTTGGTCACGGAATGCCCACTAAAGCCCAAACCACAAGTTGTTGTAGTGGTCTCTTTATTACAACATGAGTCAAATATGTAAGTCTCATTCTTATGTAAGAATCGGTAAATCCAACAGCACAGTTAGCTTAGTCCACGATGGATTGCGTCCAGATAATAATTTTCCTTGGTCTAATCAAGTATTATTTGCATAGTGATAGAGAAACAAAACATGCATCGGATCCCAAAATCACATACATATTCATTCTTTAAACAATTTACTGATCGCATGGCGTGGTAGGATAATACTTGAATGGGCATGCAACCCCCAAAAGATTGTAGCAGTCGACAATGGGTGTTATAATGTGTACATTTAAACAATCGCTTTCTCTCTTTTCACAATGTTCAACTCCACTTGATTGATTTGAAAAAATATTTTCGCCTTTTATTATAATGAAAATTAAAAAAAAAACTAAATTATTTTCAGTTTTTGTTCTCTATTATATTTAAAAACGTCTGCACGTGAAGAACGATAATTTTCTTTCTTTTTCTTCAGTTACAAATATTTTGCTGGAATTTCGTGTTTCAAATTAAAACAAGAAAAATGATGGCACCGGCAGGGGCACTCAACATGGATGTATGCCAGCCGGATCCTTAGGATAGCCCATTAAACAGAACTTTCCATATATAAATTATGTATACTTGTCTATTATCGGAATCCTGTATACTTGTCTATTATCAGAATCCAGTTCTTTATCTTACATTAAACACCCACACAATGTTTAACACTTCTGCAAATGCCTCAAAATAGCACATACCCACACGGGGGAAAAAAAACTGAGCATCAATTTGATCATCAATCGGTTTTCACAATGGACCTCTAACACAGATTAAAAAAAGGAAAAGGAATTAGAGAGCACTAAGTCTTAGATATTGGGATGTGAATAGGGTTGTAATCTTGTCTTGTTCCTTTTCGTTGGGAGTCTTTTTGTGCTGCACGAAATTGTAAACTGACATTTCTCATTCATATTCATTGACGCCCAAATGAAATTGATGGTCCAAAAGCTTTACTTTTCCTTTTTAAACTACGGAAAGATACTGAAAGTGGACCTAAACATGTCCTTAAACTGTTTTCTCTTATCGGAGTCAACCCCACAGAGGTTAAACACGGGGTAATGATAAATCGCCTGGGGTAATTGGAAACCAATTGGGTCCTCCCCGGGGCCGGATGGGGCTCTTCCCTCGTGGGTGAAATAACCCCACTGGTTATGACGCCCAAATGAAATTGATGGTCCAAAAGCTTTACTTTTCCTTTTTGAACTACGGAAAGATACTGAAAGAAATAGACCGACAGATTTGACAAGCACTCATGACAAGATTATCACAGCTACTTATTATTATAAGCTCGTCTCACGCGAATCACATTTGTAGCATACCTGCCTCTGATCTGGATCCCAGAGGCAGCCTCCAGTTTTAGCATCTTTTGAGCCAAATGATGCGCCTGCCACATTTTTATTTGATTTTGAGATATAAAAAAAAAAAGGTGTTGGAAAATTTCTAGACAGGAAAAATGTATAATAATACCGCTTTGAGAGAGAATTCTAAAAAATTTCGCGCCACTATACTCTATGGCATTCTCGGCATGAAAAAACTCGATATCTTTAGAAATTTGTGTTTTTATTTTTTTATTTTTTTCTAAAAGGGGGGACAAAGCCCAAAATTTACATCGTTACTCTCCTAGTAAAAAAGAGGCAAACCTATTGACAGCATATTTAATACATGGTAATCACTTGCATTATTGGGTTGGATAATTCAATTTGCTACTCAATCTACACATACATGATAAATTTGAGTAAGTTCATATGAATTTTTCATATGATAAAGCTAGATATATTGAAAATGATCATCCACAAAAATTAAAAAATAGTGAAAGCCTCCCATGGTGGAGGTTGACAATCTAAATGCCAGAATGAATGAGATTAAAGGAAGCATGAGGGACAAATTCACTAAGATTAAATGGTATGCTATGATGTTTTCCCAACCAACAAAGCATGCATCATGAGATTTACCGTTAACAAAACCTAAATGACCACTTGAAATCGGATACTTTATTTGAGAGGAAAGAGCATAACCTTTCTAAGAATGTCAAGTTTTAGATGACACTATGGCAACACAACAAGCAAAAAAGGTTCGGGAATATCTAAGGAAATGAGCTCAAATAAGCATCCAACTCTAGGGCTCATTCTTATTGCCTATCCCATTCATAAATCTTACGCATGACAACTGTTAAAATTATGTCTCGCGTTTTTCGCTAGAAAAGAGGAAATATAAAATAAAATAAATTGAAGGAAAATTTCTTCTTGCGGAAGCTTGCGGAATCAAAAGGCGCGAAGAAAGAAGTCCCTGTACAAAGAGGTCTCCTTTCTTGGCGTGAAGTCCATCTGCACAAAACAGAAAGTGGTGGGCCCAAGGTCAAACTTTTGACCTTGGGCCTTGGACACACGCACACACCCACGTATAAAAGGAAAAAGAAAAACCCTACCGAAGGTAGACGTGCAACGATCAGAGAAGCCGCTGAAGGAGCTGTGAAAGAAACCCTACATACGTGAGAATCCGCACGTCCACTTCGCTTGAAGAAGATCTGCAAGATCTTGAAGCCTCGCGGAGCCGTACGTAGAGAGTTTTGTAGCGTGGTAATTTGTGCCGTGAGTTTATTCTCAATTGAGTTGTTATTTATACACTTAGAGTTTGGGGTTAAATCTAGGTGCGGGAAACACTTGAGCGATTGAGCGATTGTAAACTCGATTCTCCGATTTTAGTGGATTATTTCTTGCTTGGCTCCCGTGGACGTAGGCACCGATACTCGGACCGAACCACGTAAATTTCTGGTGTCCCGATTTTCGTTTAATTCTCCGGCAATTTCACGTTGACGTAATTTGCAAGATCATATCGTTTCCGCATATTATATCCCAACAACAACCATAAGAAAAGAAGTAAACATCAAAACCAAGTTTAGGTAATTGCCTTACCTAAAGCAAATTCGATGAGAGTTTAAGAACCAAAAAGGTGTTGGGTAAGATAATATGGATGTTGAAATGTTTTTTATATGTCTAACTCTCATGTGGGAATTATTAGCTATGTGAATAGTAGGTGCTAGTGAAGTGGAGAATTTTGACTTAAAGAAATTTGAACTTGAAGTCATATGATTGTAGCAAATGAAGAAAAAAATGAATTAGAAATACTTGAAGTGACAAACATATGACATGGTCCGTGATTCTCCCGTACCCATGAACCCTTGGGAGTGAAGTTTGGGGTTATCGAGTGAAAAGCGAGAGTGCAAAGAGGATAAACACAACTGGTCTATGAGAGTGACGTCAGAACGGTTGGTGCTAAGAGTTCTAAGATGGAAGAATAATATTACTTAAGAGCTATGAAGGCGAGGTTAGCCTCCCGTGCACAAACTAGTTGGGAGCTGATGCCGCTCTCTTAATGAGGCCATGGCAAGCTAAAGCCAGTTGTTGAGCCTAAAGAGGACTGCTATCTCACTCGATGGACTAGACACCTCAGCCAAGCTAGATGTGATACGATCTCATATGAAAAGAACTATTCGCCGTCTTGTTCATTAGAACAACTATAAAAGGAAGGCTAGCTTGATGAATTCCATTGACTAGGTGCCGCATGGGTTAATCCGCGGCCAAGGAAATTATCAACCCATGACAAATGGTATCAGAGTGGGGATCCCTCTAGTAGATAACTGATTCGGGGAAAAGCCTGTGGTCTTCCCAATCCTATAAGGGCGGAGAGTGATTGCCGGGGCCAAAGGGGCTCGGACAACGTGCGGCTCTCATCTAGCTTTTGGGATGGCAATGGGGGCATAGGAAGGAACTGAATTACTCACGGAATGGGGATAACGTTCCTGGATCAATGGGCAAATCTTAAGAAGAGGTCTGCGATCACGTTTCCACCAAGGGGACCCTCTGTTGGCTTGTAGAGATCAGGAGGAGCTTAGTAGGTGAAAGAAGGTGCTACCATAGGGGTGCAGTTGGCTAGGGGTGCCACACTTGTCAGGGAGTACAAGTGACTGAAGATTCGCAAACAGCTTTGATCAAGGGAAGCAAGCAATGGAGTGGTGTTCTATTGGGCGAGCATTGCCATCTTTGTAAGTCCCAAGAAGTGGCACTGATGGTTAGGGAAATGCAGGGAACCAACAAAACAGAACAGCCCGCAACGAGGGTGTTGCTGAATTGGGTGAGGGAGTTTGACATGGTCCATGATTCTCCCATACCCATGAACCCTTGGGAGTGAAATTTGGGGTTATTGAGTGAAGAGTGATATGCAAAGAGGATGAACACAACTGGTCCGTGAGAGTGGCGTTAGGACGATTGGTACTAGGAGTTCTAAGATATAAGGATAATATTACTTAGGAGCTCTGAAGGCGGGATTGGCCTCCCGTGCACAAACTGGTCGAGGGCTAATGCCACTCTCCTGATGAGGCCATAGTAGGCCGAAGCCAGTTGTTGAGCCTAAAGAGGACTACTGTCTCACTCGATGGACGAAATGCCTCAATCAAGCTGGACGTGGTACGATCTCGTATGAAAAGAACTATTCGTCGTCTTGTTCATTGGAACAACTATAAAATGAAGGCTAGCCTAATGAATTCCATTCGCTAGTCGCCGCACGAGTTAATCTGCGGCCAAGGAAATTATCAACCCGTGACACATAGCAAAAGGGATACAGGAGCTAGAATTACCAAATCCTCGAAGAATGAAATCAAGATAGGGTGATAGACAATCTACTATGAGAGCCTCTATGGTAATAGACTGTGGTAGAAAGCAACATGCGAATTGAAGGACATGATCAGTTGTGGATTCTTACACCCACCCTTTTGATTAGTTCATATATAAGTAGCAATATCTAATATAACATATACATGGGTTTCTTCCATATTATAAATCAATTATCGTATCTTTAATTAAATCAGATTCTAGAATTCTTTTTGATTTTTGAAATTGAAACATCCAATAGTTGGATTCTAGCCATTACCTTACGTATACCCAATTTGTATACACCCACATTAATCAATTCATATTTATCAATCGCATCAATTCTACTCTTCTTTTTGGATGAACTTGCATGCGGACTACAATTTTAGGGTCAATTATCTAGACCTTTAAGTTGCTTAGGTCATGATCAATGGCAATGGGGCATTGAACATCTAATTTATCCATTGTATGCATTTTACCAATTTAAACACAGCAGATTTGACAAGAAAAGTGAAGAATTAAGTTCCTAGAGAGTATATAGAGAAAATAAGCTGAAAATGGACTTAGCAAATTTAGAATCCATTTGGTAATGTTTTTATTATGGGGGACAATTTCTTTTTAGAAATAATCTTTTTCTATTTCTATTCCCCGAAACAATTTTTCAATAAAAGAAAGTGTTTGATAACTAAATAAAATTTTTATTCTGGAAATGGAAAAAGAATAAGAATGCGTTTGGTACAATTCACAAAATTTTTTGTAATGTAGAATTTCTTTTAATTTTTTTTTATTCTTCCTTATCGTTATCGGTTGCTGCTGCCGCCACCTGCTGCCACCGATAGTTGCGATCAACTACCAATCGATGGCAACCAGAGGTTGGCGTCGGCTGCAGCAATCGGGCTAGCGCCAACAGCGTTGGCCACGGCGGTTGGTGGCGATAAGAGACCGGCAACATCATCAGCAATCATCGACAACAAGAGTCAACAATAGGCAACGGCTAACAGTTGGTAGTGGTTGGTTGGCCAGACAACAAGCAATGATATCGGTGGTCATCAGCGGTGGGCGGTAGTGGGCGACGGGGACTACAATCATTGGCTGCAATAGTCGATCAGCAGCAAGCGGCAATAGTTGACCTACAGCAAGCAGCAGAGGAGGGGTGGCAGCCAACAAATAAGAAGAAAAGAAAAATAAATAAATAAATTATTTCTAGAAATTGTTCCGTGAATAAGAAGTTACTTTTTTTTTACTTCTTGTTTTTATTCCAAAGTTATTCGCGAACCACTTTTTTATTTTAGGAAATAGAAAAATTAATTGACGTTATCAAATGGATTTCTGTTTCTTTTTTGTTCTGAAAAACAAAAGAACATAAATTGAGAAAAACAAAAACATTATCAAACAATGCCTTAAGAACCTATTGTAAACACCAAGAATCAGCCAAAAACAAGCCGAACAAGTCGAAAAATTGATTGAACCGATCTGGTCAATAAGGGTCAATGGGCGGTCAACAGTCAGAGGGGGACGTGGACTGATGACGTGGCAAGAGCTTATGTGGCCGATGCTAATGTGACAATGCTGACGTGGTAAATGAGATCAACAACGATGTCTCAGTACCGTCGGCTCAAGCACGTAAAGGACACATGACAATGACATCATGGATGAACATCATCACACGAAAGAAGCATTTCATACATGGATTTGACACCGAGGCACGTTCGGCAATCTTTGGCAATGAAATTTTAGGGGCAGGGTCGTCAGAGGACAGCGAGTCTAGTGGTGGTGTTCGTGTTTCGAAATAACCAAAAAAAAAAGGCATTGAAAATAGCACTTACAAGCGATGACTTTGAGGGGTTCGAAAGGTGGTGGCAATTACAGCAGTGTTAGACGGTCGTCCGAGACCAAATTTCAAGATCTGATTGATCTAAAGGTAGCGAGTCTAATGATGATATTGATTTTTCAATACAAGCAACGAAAGGATCTGGAATGACAATTGAAGGCTATGGATTGGCAGAGAAACGCAACCAATGCAATGTGCGTTGTTACAATCACGAGCAACAAACTTTGATACCAAATTCAGATTTATGATGAAATAGAGAGAATATAAGGGAAAAGTATTTAAAAAGTCATAAACCTATTGTATTGGTACCAATTCAGTTCTAAACTTTTCAATTGAACCAATTCAGTCCTAGACATTTTACTATTGATACCAATTCAGTCCATCCGGCCAATGCTGACATGGACGTCGGCCGGTGGCCGGATGCTGACATGACAATTTTTATGATTTTTTAATTATTTTTTTCGAATTTTTTTATTAATTTTTTTATCTTTTTTCTTTTCTTTTTCCTTTTTTTTGTCTTCTTTATTGCATTGGCCGGCGAGCCTCTAGTGAGGCTCGCCCGGCCTCTCCTAGTGCCGCGAGCGAGGCTGGCCTCGCCTAGATCGACCGCCGGCGAGGCGGCTTCGCCCGGATCTAGGCGAGGCCAACCTTGCCCGCGGCCCTCGGCGAGGCCGAGCAACCCTTGCCCGGCCGCCGGCGGGGTCGCGGCCCCGGGCGAGGCCGAGCGAGGGCCGCGACCCTCGCCGCCAGCGGTGGCAAGGGCCACTCGGCCTCGCCCAAGGTCGTGGCCGAGGCTGGCCTCGCCCAAATCCGGGCGAAGCCTCCTCGCTGGTAGCCCTGGGAGAGGCCGAGCGAGGGCCGCGACCCTAGCCGGCGACAGGTGAGGGCTTCGCAGCCACCGCTAGGAAGAAGATAGAAAAAAATAATTAAAAAATCATAAAAATTTCCACGTTAGCATACGGCCGACGTCCACGTCAACGCGTCGGCCGGCCAAAATTGGCCAGATGGACTAAATTGGTACCAATAGTAAAAGGTTTATAACTAAATTGGTTCAATTGAAAAATTTAGGACTGAATTGGTACCAATGCAATAGGTTTAGAACTTTTTTGGTACTTTTCCCGAGAATATAATGTTTTGTACATCATTCAATGAAGAGTATATAAACCTAATTATGGGTTTTATATTATGATTATATAAAGTAGAAGAAAATTGCTTCCTTCCTTTTCGAAGTGTTCATATTGGTAGTTTGATTTCAAAGATATTTTCACCTTCCATAATATAGAAATAAGGAAAATTAAATTACTTTCAGTTTATGTTCTCTGTTATATTTTAACAGGCTTCTGGGTCGTGTAGAACGAAACTTTTCTTTGTTTATCCCAATCATAAATTTTTTCTCCTGGAATTTCGTGTTCCAAATTAAGACAAGAAAAATGCCGGGTGGGGCACTCAAGAAGGACATGGTGGCCTGGTGGGACACTCGGTAAGATTATTTTTTAACTTATAATCTTATTTTTCCTTCATTTTGTTCTTTCAGTCACATTTGATGGACAATTTTCATTCTTAAATAGAGAACAAAATAGAAACTTCAATTATCAAGAACAAGAAGGGTCTTAATTATCTGTTAGTTAGAGCAGTATATTTTGTTTGATTAAGTCGATTATGTTCTGGGTTTTCTTCTTTTTAGCCTGTGATCTTTTACATTAATCGTCCACAATGTGTTCGACATTTTTGTGAATCCCTCAAAATAGCACATACCCACATGAGAAAAGTGAACTTCAGTTTGATCATCGATCTCCTTTCGCAATGGAGCTCTGACACGGGAAAGAAAAGTTGAAGAGCACTAAACCCATCGGGACATGAATAGGGTTGTAATCTTTTCTTGCTCCTTTTCATTGGGAATCTTTTTTGTGCTCCATCAGGTTTTACACTGTTTGTTCGCACTCACATGCATAATTTTAAAGTTGTCTTCCGTATTATGGAGAATCATAGAAAAGGCAAAGTCCCTCCCATTCGCTGAAGGACGACCAAACAAAATGATGGCCCAAAGCTCTCTTTTTTTCCCCCACTTTTCGAAGTAAGAAGGACAGTGGAAGAAATAGACAGGGAGATCTGACGAGGACCCATAAGAAGATTACCATCGATGATTACTGATATAAAATCATCTCACGTGAATCACATCCGCAACATACCTGTTTCTGCTTTGGATCCTACTAGAGATGTCCTCTTGTTTATGCTTCTTTTGAGCTTTATAATGCATCTGCCACGTTTTTGTTTGATTTGGAGGGGCCACGTTGAAGATCCAAAACAGGCTTTCTTTTGACCTTAATTGCAAACATAGCGGTCATACATCGCGAGCTCTTGAGAACATTTTCTAACTAGTTTTAATAAGGAGATGATCTCAACTATAATATTGTTCGGGCCATATGTTTTAAATCAAGAGTTTAATGTGAATCTCTCCATTTCTTCATCAATAGGTCAAGGGGAGAGGGGCACCTGACGAGGAATTCGGTGGTTGGCCATTGACAAGCAGGAGAGACGGCGAAGGAGAGAAAAATGTATGTTAGGATTTGTAGGTTTCATTTGGGGAAGGGCAATGTCGAATGCATAATAGCCATTTCTATAAAGACGCGGGGTTGTGAGAATGCAAGTTGATATGACAGGAAAAAATCCAGGGTATAAGTTATAGGTTTTAAAAGTGGGAATGGTGGTGTTCATCTCGAGAGACTTACTATAACAATCTCCATATGAAAAAAAAAATTAAAAACAATATTTAATAACCTAAGCCTCTTTCGCCCTAAAAGTTAGCTCAAACAATAAAATATTGTCTCACATTTATAAATCAATCATCAGTCCATTTCACGATCAATGTGAGACAATCTCTACAAATAAGAGATAATTAAATGATGAAATAGAAGTGGGATGAATCGAATTACAAAATGATAAATGGCCGAAGGATAAGTTGGAGGAATTGAACTGTCCGAGGTTTAGATTATGATATGATCTTAAACTAAGGTCACAAACCGTATGAAAAAAGGTTCTGTGGAAGTTCCTTTGGCGACATGTGCACAATAGTTAACGCTAAGACATCGATCGATGCATGAAGGTGTATAGGGAAACATCATTCCTTATGTGCATGCATGTCTTAGGTACTTCCTCTTTGGTTGCTATCAATGAACTCGTATCTGTGACAACGGGAATAGATTAGCTGGCCTCGAGAGACAGAGAGGGACCACAAGAAGATAAAGCCAGAGAAAGTAAAAAGAGGAGAGGAGACATTGGGGATCACGTCCATTTGAAAGAAAATCATTGGATGGATTTTGGCCAAGGGAATAAAAATTGTGTATTGATCATGTCCACTAAATCGATGGATGGTGAGGACATTCGTCGTGGGTGACGAGATGAAGTGCAGCCTTTTTTATTGCTTGGGAGCAACTGGGGTTTCCACAATGATTTTGTAAGGCTCTAAATGGCTCCCAAAATGTTTCTTTTTATAACCAAAATGGGTAGGTTAAGGATGGGGACTTTGAGTCGTGATTCTTGTGAAGAGCAATCCCCATCTCCCACCAACCCTTTATTGGGCCCAATTGGCATGGGCCAAGAGGCCTTGTTTGGGCCCGACGATGAAGCCCGACTGTCTCGATTTGGTGCTTCCTAGATTGTCGTGGGTCAGATCTTATCTTTGTTCCGATGGAGCTCGTCCTTATCAAATCGAAGAAGCACTTGCAGGGTCGCTGTCTATGCTGCTTCCGCCGTGGGAGGCACTCCGGTCGTCGGTGGTCGGTGGTGGTTCGAGACTTTTCTTAGATCGCAATCTCGATTGGGGCCATAAAACGAGTTTTTTGGGAAGCAACAGCTGGAAGGTTGATTTCAAAATTGGGGATGGGATTCACCATTTTCCAGCAAGCATTGATGAACACGGATTTCGTTTTCAACAGTCCTTTCGACCATCGCCTTCATAATCATTCAAAGAACATAAATAAGAAAATTGAGTTTTGGCACTTAGGTAGATTGTCACGCTGTACTCTAATTTGGTTGGAGGTTGCTTGATATTTTGGGGTTCCTTCAAACAAACTTAATGTTTGTCATTACAAGTTGATACGATTGTTATTTATGAGAATGCTTCATTGAAACGTCGAAGTCATTAGTCTCACTAACATCACGAATCAAATAAGACATATGTCCAAACCTAGATGGGTGGCCTATATGTGGATAGTTTGATATGTATTGGTCGCCTAGGGCATGGCATCCACATACGTTAAATCAATCCTGACATAAAAGTCGGTCACTTACATAAATAAAAGTTGGTAAGTTATTAGAAAGGTTCGTAATTTCAAATGAATCATAGAGACATTGGCAATTGATTCAAGTAAGAGTTGGAAACCAAAAAAACTAATTAGTATCTTGAAAATTAAAAAATAAAAAATCATTAAAATTAGGGTTTGTAATTTAATACAATAGCTAGTAATTGTAGCAAGTTGATAAGTTACACAAATAAAACTAAGCAATTCATCGAAACAGTTGGTAATTTTTTATAATTATCAAATAAACATTGGTAATTTGATGTAAGAATCAGTAGCTCACTAGCAAATATACGCACAAGCTATTTTACCAAATATATTTTTTCCATCAATAATATTTAAATTTGAAGGGAAGAACATGTATCAATATATCAATTTTAATTCAAATATGAGTTTGATTCACATTTCATCTTCTAGAATTGTTCACCATGTGTTTCACGATCAACTCTCCATTGACAAGAGGATACGTTTTCTCCCTTCAGGTCGGCAGTCCTTTTGGACTCACTTTAGTGAAGTCAAATTTCAACCTTATGGATAAGGTCTTGAAGTAATTTTAGGAGTCGTTGCTTAAAGCCGTATCAGAAGAATCTATTGAAAAACTGATGCTCTCCACCCATGAAAGAATACATAGAATTAATCCTCTTATAACATCATCTAAGTTAATTTAATTTCTTACGTATAAAATTTCCCCATACTACTGAAACTCTCGTTCCATCGGTAGCTGCTCACCATAAAGTACAGAAATTGTCTAATTCATTATTTTCAGAGCTTTATATGTCCACCAGCAACATGGTATTCGATACTTTTTTTTTTTTTTTAGTTCTTTATTGATTGATTGACTGAATGATCAAATATATAATTTATGAGTCGTGAACTTCATATTTCAATCACGTTATTATCTTAACGAAAAGCAATGACTCTACCTGGCAAAGTAAAGACAACCAAAACATTTTCCTGGTAAGAGAGAGAGATCCATTGATTCCTGCAAGTTGGAGACCTGTGGAATATGGAGCGGCATATCTTTATTCCTAAGACAGAATATTCTCTACTTATAGAAGGAGCTTGGAAACCATTACATGCCCTCAGGAAAAAGTGGTGACGTTTGCCATGAATGCTTACCCTCGAGAATGAATACAAAAAGGTCATTCCCCATTCCTCTTACGCAGCGCACCTCGCACGAAAAATCATTCTTTCTTTACAAGTTTTTTGTTAAAAAAAAAAATCTTTACACTATCAATTTTTTTTTGAATCACAAAATATTAAAGATAACATTTTCAAAGCACTAGTATTTTTCAATTCTTTGAAATATCTTACTGTGATAAAAAAATATATATTTTACCTAATAAGATGACACGCGATATCCATATAAAGAAATAAAAACAAGCAAGACAGCGACTTGAAAATACAAGGTTATGAATAGAACCCTCTTTTCAGTTCAATTAATAATCTCACGGTTACTATGAATGTTCACTTGATCCACTTCATTATAATAGATAATACATGCCTAAACATTGGCGTTATTACTAAATTTGCTATGTACATCCCCAAAAATAAAAATAGGTCATGAAGAAGTAGGCCAGGCCAGCCCGTTTTAGTAGGTAGAAAGAGAGAAAGAGAGAGAGAGAGAGAGAGAAAACGTCGAGAGTAGCTGATGTTCACGCATACTCCTCGCTTCGTACCATCCTAGAATCCGCCCCGATTTTGGGGTCCCCTGTCTCTCTCTCTCTCTCTCTCTCTCTCTCTCTACCTCCTGTGCGCGATCCCACCGTCCGGGCGTGCGCGTTTCGTGACGAAGTAAAAACGCTGAAAAGGAACGATAAAAATGCG
Source organism: Eucalyptus leucophloia subsp. euroa (assembly GCA_017140325.1). NCBI lineage: Eukaryota > Viridiplantae > Streptophyta > Magnoliopsida > Myrtales > Myrtaceae > Eucalyptus > Eucalyptus leucophloia. The sequence continues at coordinate 49,710,978 of CM029475.1, forward strand.
AACTTTCGCCATTCTTAACGCCCCCGCATCATCATCATCATCATCCGATTCGAACGCGTTCGACGCGGACGACCCGAACGAGGCCCCGCAAAGCCCCCGCTCCCGCCCCCGCCCCCGCCCACGCCCACGCCCACGCCTGCGCCCGCGCGATGGACACGTCGATCTCAGGCAAGTTCGAGCTCGCCTCCGTCTTCGTTTTGCTGTTTCTTTCGATCGGTGTCGTCGGGGGTCGTCGTTTGCGCGGTGAAGCGAGGGAATTGTTGATCTTGCTAAGCTTCTTCTGTTTTTTTTTTTTTTTTTTGGGGGTTGCGCTTCCCTTCTTTTCTTTTCTTTTTCTTTTTTTTAATGCGAATCGTATGTGGGTAGCGGTATGCGGGTGTTAATTGACGAGGGCTGAGGATTGGCTGATTGCCCAGATGAAAATTTGGAAACTTGACCATTAATGGGTTCTCTTTCAAGTTTGCTGATCGATATGGAATGAAAGAGGAAACAGAGAAATAAATCTTCTTCTAATTTTATTTTGAAATGGGTAAATTCTTTTTTTTTTTTTTTTTTTTTTTGGGGGGGGGGGGGGAGGGAAGAAATTAGAGGTGATGAGTATGAGGACATTCTGACTTGTATACCTTAGATGACCAGGAGATGGGAATAGTTTTTTTGTTTTATTTTAAATTATGGGCTTTGACTTGTAATTCAGTTTCTACATGCTTTGGTTGCTGAGTTAAATTCCGCTTCTTAAGTTTGGAATCCTTTGCCATTCTAAATTGTAAACCCCTGAATCTTCAGCCAGAAAAGGAAAGGGATTTTCTCCAGATTGATATCAGGAATATCTTTGCTTAAGCTTTCTAAGCAGTTGAGGCAATTAAAACATGTACATTCAATGGACGTTTTCTGTTACACACCCAAATAGCCACTTTGAGAGAATTTAATGGTGTGGTCTTAGTCATAAATGAAGGTTTTTTCTTAATTACTGGCCATTGCTTCTGCTTTAGGCACGTACATTGCTATGAACTGGTTTTTTTGGAAGATGAGAAGTGTACACGAAAATGCACTTTTCATCTGTCTTGACGTGCGGAGGTCTATTCATTGTACATCACCAAGTTATCAATTTGACTTGAATAACAAGTTGAGAAGAACTTTTAGAACTTATCTGCGAGATTTTTAGAGCTAAGAAAGGCGTGCAGCTAAATCGAGTTGTTCCTCCTTCAGGACTGCAACAGAAGCATCGGCAGGATCTGGAGAATTTGACTCTGACCACACAGCCGTACAAGACCTTAAAGCTCTTTGTTTTGGCCACTTTTGAGCATTTCAAGCATTTGATATCTTATCTATTGGGAAAAGGGGGATTGCTTCTGTTTCTAAGCATCATTACTGTGGCCCTCAGCTTTTTGGTGGTTACAGTTGATGGGGCACATGAAAAGGTTTGCTATTCACGTGGGATTGAAGTGTTTTCTGGGCACGATAGTTTATTGTCGAGCAAAGGCACCATCTTAATGTTAAACCTCTCATAAATTGTGTGGATAGCTAGAATTTAAGAGTATCAAACTAGGACTTGTTACATGCAATTGGCATCCATTCTGCCGCTTACCTGCTCTGTAGCTCCTGTGGATAAGTGTTTAGAAGGATATTGGTTTGGCAGTAAGTGCTAAAAACTACTATGCTTCTTTAAGTGTCTCCCTTTCTTAAATATTGGAATTATCTGTTTTTATATTTTTTGTGCTAAGAATATCTTAGCTTGTGGGTGTGAAGTTAATTACTTACAATTGTTGAATTTTTTTCTTAAGAAACGATAAAGGTACTGATTTGGTGAGATTCCCTGATTTGTGTTACTTGAACTTTTTGTTCCCATGAAGTCCTTTGCCAGGAACTCTAAGTCTGTTCAGCTTATGTCACTAGGCAGATTATTAGGCTTAGATTCTGTTAGTAATTTCATAAAAATATCTGAAATTTTGTTATTTTTGTGTTGAGGATATTAATATACCTTTTCTCTTGTTTTAGCATGTCGAAGAGTTCTACAAGTACATGCAATTTGGATTATGGTGGATAGCACTTGGAGTAGCTTCTTCAATTGGTCTAGGTAAGTAAAAGTTTGGCATATAAGCATACTAGACTAGCACTTATAGTTCTTTATCTTTTCTTTTTTTTATTCTGCTTTGTCTACTTTGTGGATTCCTTGTGTCTCCCAGCTTCATTCATATGTTTGATATCATAGTCACTAATAGATTTTTTCTTTTCTCGTTTTCATGTGATATGTTCTTCCAGGATCAGGTTTACACACTTTTGTCCTTTATTTGGGTCCTCACATTGCACTGTTCACTATCAAAGCAATGCAGTGTGGAAGAGTGGATATAAAAACTGCTCCATATGACACGATTCAATTAAAGAAAGGTCCCTCGTGGCTTGATAAGGATTGTTCTGAATTTGGACCTCCATTATTTGCACCTATGCATGGTCTGCGGGTACCTCTTAGCCACATTCTGCCTCAAGTTCAGATGGAAGCTGTTCTATGGGGCATTGGAACCGCACTTGGAGAGCTTCCTCCATATTTTATCTCCAGAGCAGGTTTGGGGCTATAAGCTAATTTCTTGCTTTTGCACTTTATATCTTCAATGCATCATGTCTCTAAAAAAGCAAAGTGGCTTGATAAACATTAGGTACCTTCAGCACTTGTTTTTGACTTCGCTGTGAGTAATGAACTTCAACTAGCAAAAGCATGGAGTAGAAAAGGAAAGTTGCAGAGTGTTTGTGTTGGTTTTGTCTCTCTTTTTGTCCTCCAACTAAGAATTCTTTTGGCAAGCTGTGAATATTGATGTTTTGGGGCATAGAAAAAAATTTTGAGAACTGCATATTTATTATTATTACTCCTTATAGGTGCTTCCATGAGTTCATAAGCCCCTGCATCCTGGATTCTATTTCCTAAGAAAAATTCAAATTTAGTAAAGAATTCGTAGTCTTTGATGGTTTGTTTCATTCTGTTTGACTTCCAGTAGCAACCTACTTTTTTCCTTTGTGAGGAACTTATGATGGTTACCTGAGTAAATGTCTACGCAGTCTCCAAACTAATGTACTGAATGCTATGGATGACAGATCTCATGTTTTGAGGACTTGTGGAATGCTGCTAAACGATGCTTGACTGTATCATGGCTTCTTGGAATATCTCCACCTACTTGTTAAATGCTTCCTCCACTGGGCATGCTAGTGATAATTGTTAAATTCTGTCATAAAATTCATGCTGGTAAAATCATTCGGACATAGTGCTGCATAAGTAAGATAGGTTTAAATCTGATAGCCTGCCTGAGGAGAGAGTTCCAATGCATTTTACCTCATTATTATGTATTTAGCAGTTTCTTTTGCTCCTTGTGATCTATTGCAATCAAAAGTTACTGAGATAATTTGCAGCTCACCTTAATTTTTATTTTTCCCATTGTGTTTGCAGCACAGCTGTCAGGTAGCAAGTCAGATGCCATGGAAGAGTTGGGTGGTTCCTCAAACGAAGAGAACGGTGTCATTGCAAACCACCTCACACAAATTAAATACTGGCTCCTGTCACATTCTCAACATTTGAACTTCTTCACCATTTTGATGCTTGCTTCAGTGAGGATCTGTCCCTATTACCTTAGTATTTCAATTTTTGAAACCTGTTTATTGTGAATAAAATGTCTTTTTTGGGTTCCCCCCACCCCCCAGGAAAAAGGGAAATCCACAACAATGTTCGCCGGAGAATCCATTAATCTGTTGTTTGAACAGGAATACACAAACATGAAGCAAAGTACTTTTTTAATCAGTATATCGTAGCTTCTTCTGAATTTCTGACCATTGCATTTGCTGCAAATTCTTTTAGGTGCCAAATCCACTATTTGACCTTGCTGGAATCATGTGTGGGCAATTTGGGATTTCTTTCTGGAAGTTCTTTCTCGCGACAGTGATTGGAAAGGCGATCATCAAAACCCACATACAGGTAAAAAGTCATTAGTTTCTTTATGCCTTCCAAAAGAAATTGTATATCTTTTTAGGCAGGTAACAGTCTTTGTCAGGTAAAATTGGTTCAGAAGTTTTTTGGAAACTTGGTCCATCAGCAAGGGTTATGAGAAGTGTTTCTAACTAGTACCAGGAAAAATGGTGTTTTAATTAGGGATGGACCTCTGATTTTGTTCCTTACATTGCAGACGGTTTTCATAATATCTGTTTGCAACAATCAACTCCTTAACTGGATGGAGAATGAGTTGATTTGGGTTTTCAGCTTTGTTCCTGGTCTGGCTCCAATCTTACTTGACGTCATTGCCAAACTCAATGCAGTGAGAGATAAATATCTGGCAGCATCCCCTCCGGTGACTTCAAATGTAAAGGTACTTCTTCGACGCTCCGTACACTGTGCCATCCCTCATGCTTTTGCTTGGATTTTGCTCTATAATGATGCTGTGTTCAATAGCTTACCAGTTGCATCACTATTCTTTACTATTTTGTGTGATAATGGTATGAAACCTATTTTTCAGCCGAAGAAATGGGGTTTCTCATTTGCCTCGATATGGAATGCCGTCGTCTGGCTCATGCTCATAAACTTCTTTGCAAAGATTGTGACTGAAACTGCCAAGGGGCATCTCAAGAAACAGCAGGAGAAAGAGCTTGAATTCTTGGACAGATCATCCGCATCAAGCACGTCAAGGTAGCAACCCGACGAAGGGCATCGACAAAGCGGCCACTTCAACATGTCTGCTATGCAGCACTTTTACCTCCTCCAAGCGTGAGGTAAATGAAATTGAAGTGGCAACTCTTACAAGCCCGAGGTGATGCCGAAAAGTCTGCAGTCTTAGCACTTAGAAGTTTGTGCATACATAGGACGATGGTAGGCCTAAGCAACAATTTGGAAATGGAATCTCGTAATTCTTTCTGAACACGGAAATCATTTGCTTGATTGTGCTGGAATTTGATTGGGAGATTTTTCTGTCTTTCCTAGATGATACTCTGTATATATCATTTATCAGTAATTGGATGCAGCATCAACCTTACAGAAAATATCGATAAGCGGTATTGGACTACGAATTGCATGTGCAGCTAACGCATTTTACTTACTGTGGGAACATGATCAGCCGGCGCATTATTAGCAGCGTATCATGGTGTCATCAGATTACAAGCCCTAATGCTCTTTTTAAATGGCGAGTCTTCTCTCTGGTCCGGATGAGATGATGGTTCCAAATTAAGTAATGGGTTCGTTGTCAGCTCACTCAAGCAATATCCCTGGAGGGGATTTGCATCAAGATCTGTCTACGGAAGTGCAGGTCCACATGCATATTTTAGACCCTTTAGTTTATTTGATCGCCATGCTTATCATTGATCTCAGCCGGGGCTATTCGATCCACGATGAGAAATTTTATAGTCTCGGGAAGGGCCTGGAGGCGTGCAATGCACCGCTTTCTCACCACTCAGGTGCATTTGAGATTTTAATGGCATGGAGGTCGATTCAAGAGCATTGAAAAGTGCTGCATTAAATGAAAGCCTTGCAAGAATAACATGTTAGGATCTTGAAGGTACCTTTTGGGACCATTTTGTCTCGTGGTCGGTATATTATATATATATAAAGAGAGAGAGAGAGAGAGAGTACAGATTTTTTTGGGAGATTATAATATAATATTCATAAGGAGTATAAAGTGTCGTGGATGGACCACACATTTATAACTAAAGTAGGGATTTAAATATTGTCGCATTAGAAAGGAATTATTACTAAAAAAATGCCCTTAAGCTAAAGATTAAGCTATGATTGACGTGTACAACCGAATTATCAAGATCTTCAATGTTCAAAATTTACAATTTAATTCCTCTGTATTTTTTAAATTATTCCGATGATCCCTTTCTGGAGTTGACAACAAATATGGGACATTCTACATGACAGCGAGAACGAGTAGACATTATTTTAAATGGATTGATAAAAATTAGTCTAATCAAAGCTTGAGGAGTCAAATTGAACCAAATTGGGTAAGTAATTTCGAGCAAATCTTAAAAGATGGAAATTTAAATAATAAAAGATCTATACTTTGTAAGCATGGACGGAAAAAAAGAAAAAATCGAGATTTTCTCCTTCGATTACTTTGTTCCAGAATGCTCGGTGAAAAAAGTCAAAATGTAGAAGTTACCCCGGTAAACACGAGGAGTTTTGTAGGTCAAAAGCTGGTACTCAAAACCATTTTGGCTTCTAAATATATAATAGATTCCATCTAGGGTTTCTTAGTACATATATTGGACATGGGTTTGAACACATTTCTTATATATCAGATCAATCTGGACCGAATCTGTGACAGGGGAATCCATTCCTTCGCCCCAACCCTAAGAATAAAATATCGGGGTTTCATTAATCTAATCCTTAATATTATTTTATATTATCTTCTCGGAGTTTTCCTCAATCTAGAATATAAAAACACATATTCATATTCATATTCACCACAAATCTTGGGAACTAAGAAACATAAAGTATGTTAGCATTGTTAACAATGCTTACGAAAGCTAATATATTCTCAGGATAACGTCGATCAAGAAATGGACAATTAGCAACGGTTGATCTCGCCTTAAGGACACTTGTATTTTGCAAAAAAATAAATAATTTAAAATATATTTTTTTAAAATAATCACTTGTATAACTTTAAAAAAAAAAGTAATCATTACTGATAATAAAAATATTTTTTGTTGACTAAATATTTAAAATGATATATGCGACTATCCTTAGAAAAATACTTTTCCCATCATCCCTTTTTTATAAATTTGTCGTGATTGGTTCTATGAGATCTTTAGGGTCTAGATTTGTGTAAGAGTACCGCGTGGAATGGTCGTGTTAGGGTTCTCGTATTCTCGATAGGTAATGATGAATGTTGAATATTTGGAACGTAGAGGTTACTTGCCCTTTTTTGCATTGAGTTCGCCATCTCTTTGTAAGATTTTTCAACGGTACTTGCCCCTTGTTTGCATTGAATTCGCCATCTTTTAGTAAGACTTTTCAACGGAGGAATCTTCATTATCAAATATCGTGATAGCTTTGAATTTTAACTTTACTTTTAGTAGATAACAATATTAATTTCAACCAAAAAAAGCTTAAAAAATTGAAGTTTGCGGTATAAAAAAAAGAATAAAAATTTTATTCAGGTCCGAGTCAAATTTATTTTATGACAAACTTAATCCAAGCCCAAGTGAGCTTTTAGTTTCATAATCGAAATAAAATGCAAAAACTCAAGAATCGTGAATATGAATAAAAAAGAAATTATAATTTATTTACAATCGCTCGGGCATTATGCAGATAAAATGAAAAGTCATAATAGTTCAATCCAACTTAGGTCAATTTTTTACTTTTATTTTTAATCTGTCGTGATACTCATATTTATCAAATTGACCAATAGCGAACCCTTGATTCGATCGAAAAATTAGGTTTGGGTCTTTTCGTTTCACCATCTTTTTCAAAAAGAATTTCCAAAATCATTTCATTTGGACACCAACTTCCAACACGAGGTCAATTTGTCCTTAGACACGGAGTCATTAGTCGAATCTAGTGGATTGTCTCCACCTCGTGGAGGCCATCTTAGAGCAAAAACATCACAATGTGATCGCTCAATCATTTGGGGTCATCCCCCTTCGTGACATTATCGGAGTTCCGCAACTCAAATCTAACGACTTTCCTTGAAAACGAAAGTGTTCTAGAGGACAACATGTGGTCCATCGTCATATGCCAGTCACCATCACGCAGCCAAAACGGACTCCCTCTATCTTTCTCTGAAATTTTTTCAGACAAGATCTAAAATCGCGCGTTTATTTTATTTTTCATGAAAATTATTTTCAAAAAAAAAAACTAGTTTTCATTTGTTTTAGTGGTTTAGAAAAAAAAAAAACAATTTCCTTCTTACCGGAATGAGAAATCATTTTCCGCTAATTTTAAGCATGTTGTTTTTATTCTATTGGAAAACATTTTTTTCCATAAATTTATTAGTTTTACACCATCAAATCGAAACAAAAACAGTTTCCTTCAAATAAATAGACCCTTTAAATCAAAAATCGATATGAAATCCGAGATGCACCGGATTAATATGCGAATAGAAAGGCCGAGCTGCCGCAGGGGTGCCCCGACAGTCAATAAATACGAATGCCACCGCTCCTCGGAAAAACCTTAAAGATCTTAAAGAGGGAATTATCATGTAAATCTGGACCGTCCAAAATGGCGGATCTGGCGGGAGTTTTCCCGGGAGAAAGCACGAAATGGGGCAAGAGGTGGGCCCCCGACCGGACCGACATCAGAAAAAGCCCAATCAGACGATTGTCTTGTCCCCGCCCCCGTGGGGACCATCCGTAAGACGGTGGGTCGGCGCTCCACTGGATCCGGGGCCCAGTCAAAAATCCCACCCCCCCAAGCCCCGAAGATCTCCTGCGCCACGGTATCAGGAGATCTGGGCCGCTCCTGGCGCACGTGCGCCGTTGGATGAGTCGTTCCCCCTGATCCAAGGGCGGACGTCTGTCCGGCGGTCTGCTGTCGGTGCACGCGATCGCACCTCGGCATTCAAGTGGGACCCGCGCTTTTTGATTTTTCTTAAACCCGTCTCTTTCGGTTGGCCTACAACGGTTGAGCAACTTCCGATTCCGCGGGCCCCACACGCGCTTTCTCCCCCCCCTGCCTTTGATATGATTGCTTTCTTTTTTCTTTTTTTTCTTTTTTTGCAGGTGATTTCGCGATGTAAAAAGATAAAAAAGGTCAAGATCACGGGCACCCGGGTCAACGCCCTCATTCATTTGGGAAAAAAAGAGGGTATATTCGAGGTTTAGAGCAGCAGGACATCGAATTTGGTCGTTAGTTGAATTCGACTGCTCGTGTTGCTTGACCCTCCTTCGATGGAGTAACCCCATCCCACACCGTTGAGGCTATCAGTGGATTCCGACAGATAAGCAAGAGCTCAACACGACCGTGACCGCCATGATGTCGAAATTTTGTCTGGATTTTGCTATAATATTAATAGTATGATCTCACATTTAGTTTGATATTGTCCACATTAATTTCATTGTCATTTTATTGTGCGTGTTAAATTACATGATAACTATGTGATCGCTCAATTTTAAAATAATTATTTTGATAGAAGACATTATTTAAAGGGATTTGAATGGAGATATAAATAGACTTAAGTCAAACCCAAGATGTGAGCCTCCGATATTTAGAAAATATACCTTCAACATTGAAAAGGCAATTAGCTAGGAACATCCGTTTATCAATCATTCAAGACCTTGCAAATTCACGCTTCAATTGGATTTCATCAATGGCCAGAGAGATTAGTATAATATTTATCACGTTTCCGCGTTCGATCCTTTATCATGTACGAGTTCTGCTTATCCACGAATGATCGGGATGTTCAATCTTCCGCAAACCTCTAACGAGATTTGTTCAGTACACGAGAGCCGCGCAATTGGATGGGACCCACGCGACATGCGCATCCAATGCTGACTAGCAAGCAATTGGACCATCGTTTGCTAGGCTGCCCGTGGACAATATACGGAAGATACCATTCCGGTCGTTGTCCGCGGCCGTCTTGAGAAGCGACATGCAAAATGACGGTCGCCATCTCCAACTTGCCTGCGTCATCCCAAACCCGAAAAAAAAAAAAAAAAAAAAAAAAACCAACTGCTACGTGTGAAATCTTCGCGAGGATAATATCCTAAGCCAGCGACCCCGATAGTTCGCGAGAATATTCTCGGTACCGAACTGTCTAATCAAATTCTTACCCGACAATCCACGGACCCTGATGATGCAATCCAGCTTTAAGTACAAATTCCACGCTTATCTCATCCGAGAAGGCGTGCGAGGGGATTGAGATGATTGGTCGGCCGATGGATCAGATGGAGAGCAAAAGTCTTTTTTTTAGGTGAGAGGGTTGAGACCGCCTGAAACGACCCTTTTGTCACTGACCACGCCTTTCGAAAACAGACCCTGAGACCGAAAACCTTTCTCTTGGATTCGGCCACCGGCCACCACTCCTCGACGCCAGCTCCTGCGCTGGCGCCGCCCCTTCCGCGACGAAGCTCCGCCGTCCTTCAACTTACGGAGCATGATAGTGGAGGGTCTCTCTTCTTCCGTATATGTTTCCTCTCGCAGACAACCGCAAAAGCTTCTGCGCACGCACACATCTCTCTCTCTCTCTCTCTCTCTCTCTCTCTCTGTGACATTTGACGATGTTTTTACTGAGGTTGCCTGAGAGCGGGGGAGAGAGACAGGCAGAGAGAGAGTCGTTGGTGGTGATGATGATTGGGGCTGAGGCGAAAGGTTTGACTTGGCGTGGCGAAGGTGGCAGCGTCGAGGGGTCACTAACTCTGCACAAGAAAGACGAAGAAAGGAAAGAGAGGAAATAAAGGAAAACATGCTTGAACGAATGAAATCGATACAGATGTGTCTTGACTAGCACAGGTAGTTTTTATGTTTGTGACTTTCCTGAAAAGTCAATAGCCTGGGGTCCATACCATTGGGATAAAACACACCACCGGGGTCGTCTTACCTCTGGACATTTAAATTTCTTGCAATGTGGTCCTCCCGTAAAGATCAAACCAGATTTGCTGATGTTGGCCTCAGGACGTGAAAGTTGTCCCTTTTTTTTTTTTTGTTTTTGTTCGAACTCATTCTAGAACCATTATTTTCTCTCTAATGTCTTGTTATGGCAGATGCAGAAACTATAACGAAATTGAAATTGAGAAGAATAAAAGAACGCCAGATTTTACATGCAAACCCTTGCAGGAAAAATCATAGGGGAGGAGAAGCAAAATTCACTATATAAATCAAGGATTACAAAAGGTGGCTCTAAAAAGCTTAAATTCTTTCTGTCTCGAATTCTTATATATAGGTAAGAATCAAATCCAAAGTAGGAAACCTCTTTTTAGGAAACCTTCTCCAACTAGAAAAACTTTCCAACTAGGAAACCTATTTAAATTAGGAAACTTTTCTTATCGGGCACAAACTCGAGGCATATCTAACAAGTCTTCACTTTAGTGTGGCGAGGATCATCAAGTATTCTTCGAGATAAGTCTGAATAACCCTTATCTAGAAACTAATACGGCGCAACTCCTTCGTAAGACATACCTGCTACATTTGCCTAGGCATTTGTATAGGCTTTCAATGGAGACGAATAATACATACGGAAGATATGAATTGACCCTTTCGCCTGTTTATAATGCGGTTGGGCTCGTTTAGTTAAGCAATTTAATGTGTTCTTTGTTTTAACTCGACATATTTAGATACAGTTAGAAATACGTACAATATGGGAACACAAGTAATATTTTAATAGAGAAATGTGCGTAACTTATATGTTTTGTGTTGCGCAATTCATTCGATTTATGTGTTATGTTTGTATTTTAAAGTTATGTCATAGTTAACAACTATTTTGTGGTGGGATTAAAACTAGATTTGACATAGCCCAATTTAGTTCATGAACTAAATTAAACGAATAAACAGAGTATGCAAATGTAATTGAATGAGAATAATGACGAGTCATGAACTATGGAATATGTTGATGATTTTTCAAGAAAAAGTACAAAAAAAGTCTTAAATAGATTTCCTAAGTACCAATTCAGTAATAAACCTTTTAATTTGGCTAATTTAGCACTAAGATATTCACATTAGTGTCAATTCAATACATCCGATCATCAATACAGGATGGAAATTGCTTACGTGAACATCGATCATCCTAAGTGGCATAACTATTGCTAATGTAAATATTTTTATTTTTTTCTTTTTTCTTTTTTTTTTTCTTTTTGCCAATCACCTGTGTCATGGAGAGGGCTAGCATTGCCTAACTAGATGAGTGAAGCCTTGCCAGTGCTCACCCTTGCTTGGGCATGGCCTAGTGAGGCCAACCCTTGGCCAGGCGACACCAACCCTCATCGGCCATGGATGTGGTCAATGATCAATGGCCAGTGAGTAACCATTGGCAAAAAGAGAAGGGAAAGGATAGGAAAGGAAAAAAAATATTAATAATTTATAATTAAAAAATAGATGTATGTGTCAATGTGGGGGTCGTGCCACATAAAATTACTAGCATGCATATCAACGATTTTTTGGCTTAAATTAGTCAAATTGATGCAATTAGTACTAATATGAAAAAATTTAAAAAATAATAATAATATCATATATTTATGAATTTTTTGGTACTTTTTCCATTTTTACAAAATGATCGCATTCATGACAGAAATCAAACAATATACATAATCAACAAAAGTTCAAAGGAAAAATGGCACAAATAATTTATAAACTTTGATCCAATATGAAACGTGATTTATGAATCGTGATCCGTGAACTTTAACTCAGTATGCAACGTAATTCTTAAACTTTAAATTTGTTCAATATAATCTCTGAACTTTTAATATATATTTACAAATTACATGAATTAATACCCGTGGACTAGGTTAAATATGTATTAAAATTTTATGAATTATATTACACATATTAGGTCAAAGTTCAAGCATCTGTCTCATTTTTTCAAGTTCAAAAGAATATATGTACCATTATTCCCATTTCAATATTCCCACCAGAGAAAAAATGATACCAACGACAATATGTACACACACATTCACGCATGATTGGTGGTGCTGGGGCAATAGGGAGAGGCTTGTGTGGGCCCGGGAGGGAGGCATCATAACCTAATCTGCCCCCCCTCTTCCCCTCTTTCGAGTGCTAAATTTGTGATAACGTAATCTTTTTTTTGCTTTTTCTGTTGTCCTCGAGCTGGAAGGATGCAAAAATGGGGGCACGGGTGGTGCTTCACATTACTTTTGGATTCCCCCCTGCGTGGTCCCACGCCCTTGGCCCTCCCAGCAATATATAGCCCCCCAATAAAAGCACAAACGCTGCTTAGCAAAATTCACGTGTTGCCCCCCCCCCCCCCTCTCAAAATCTCGCATTAGGCAGAGAGACCGACCTCCACCAAGGTTTCCGTTCTCTTAAACGAGTTTCAGTCCCAACTTTTTTAATTCCTCCCACCCTATTCGGGATTCCAACGCCACAACCGCACGGAATTTTCTGATTTTAGGTCTCGGCGTCCCGCCGAGTTTGGCATCGGCACTTTGGATTCTCCGGAGGAATGGAAATGTGGACATCGTCAATCGATCTCTCTGGCGGACTTTGTGATTTGATCCGGAAAATGAAAGGAGCAGAGAGGGAAAGAAATAGGACGGCGACTTTCTCAAATGGTGAAAAGGGAAGGAGGGGGGGAAGGAATAGACCGTAAGGAGGGATGATCTAAGGCAAAGATACGTGACTTTGCTACGCCCCCATTTATTCCGTGGATATAACCTCCAAAGTCGTACCCCCACTTCCCCCCCCCTTTCCCAAGTTCAGCGTAGGGCAAGATATCGTTCCTCTCCCCTTTCTCCCCTTTTGGCCGATTCGCTAGGCAGGGACCCCCCCCCTTTTTGCTCACTCAACCCAAAAGAAAATTCCCACCCACTCCCTCCCCCCCCCCCCCCTCCTATCTCCCTATCTTGCTTTCTCTTGTCTGCTCAATCAATGCGGTCCCCCCGAAACCAGAGAGAGCTTAGATATCGACGGATCTATTCCACGAAGGAAAACACCACCGTTGAAAATGTTAGACCGTATTAATTAAAGTCTCTTGTATCCATCCATACATCTCATTGATGGCGATGGACCCCGCCCTGCCCCCGAAAGAGAAATTGAAGGGGGCAAATCAGGACATTGAAATGGAGGGAAACGATGGAAGCTGATTGAGGGGGAGGGGAAGGGGGGGATGTCATATGCGACAAACATGGCAATAATTATCGCCCTCCCCAAGGAAAACGATAGAGAAACGATACATCTGCTGCAGGAGCAAGGACAGAGGAGGCCACGTGAGCGTCGGAGCTGCACTCCACCAGAATCTCCCGAAGGTGGTATCCGCACATCAGTTTTATCATCCTCGCATCTCCTCCTCCTCAGCATTACATAAACCAAAGATTGTAGCCATCGAATTGGAAAAGGCCCTCTGCCCGGAGCAGCAGTATGACCAGTTAACGAAACGAGAAGGAAGAGGAAATTGAGTAAGGACAGCATTCGAAATGAAAAAATTCGGAAGGGTCCAATTTATATGTGCCAGGCATATACATATACACCCTTCACGGTGGTAGTAGTAGTAGGCATTATATCATGTCAGAAAAGATGTGTGCTGCTCCTTTTTCCTTTTTTTTTTTTCCCCGGGAATATCAAAACCCCCCCCCCCAAAGAAAGAGGAAAGAGAAAAGATCTACAAAAGACAAAAGAAAGAAAAACCACCACAGTACAGACCCCTAAAAGAGGAGGTGGGTCTTTCCTCTTCCTCGACGCCTACCCCCTCTTTTCCTCTTTCCCTCCCTACAAAAAAACACTGATTCAATTGTGCTGCTTGCACTGTCCATTCTGTCTCTGTCTCTCTCTCTCGCTCGCAGCTAAATCTCTCACCACCATCAAAACCAATCAACATATCAGCAAGAATTCACAACCAACCCGGGTCAGCAGATTAAATACAAAGGTGAGGGGCGGGGAGATAATCCAAGACGAATAAACATTCGCAGGAACAGCCCCAACAGGAGGGGAACCATCATCATCCCCCGTTTTGCTGGTTCAACCTTCCTCTCCAAAATTGTGGATGCCAGGTTGCACCATGTTTCTTGTCTCCGGTCATGGTTGCTTCCCCCCAACAGAAGCCATCTGATGACACTCACACTTCCTCTCGCGCTGCCAGAGGGAGGGGGGGTATAAAAGATCAATTTCCTGAGCGAAAATCAAATGTCAACTTTTCAAAAACTTATGCATCTCTAATCCAACTTTTCAAAAACTTATCCATACTCTGTATTTCGCAGTTTAGCTGTTCCTTATAAAGAAGAGTAAAGTAACGCAAAAGCTGACAAGGCATGTCGCTACTCACCAGCAGGCTGCTTTTGTTCAGCTGGTTTCACCTGCACCGTACTTGGAACAGTATGAAGATATGAGTACCCAGCTGGGACGAGCTGATGTGGACTGCCGGATGACTGCGCAACAGTAAACTGAGCAGCATGGAGAATATTCTGTGAGGGCAATCCACCTCCTCCCTTCAGGTTACTCGCGGCAACAGCTTTTACAGGATCACAAGTACTAGCATTAGCAAGCGTGACGGAGGTACAAAGCGACAACATCCCCGATGAGGAAGTTGCTGCTGAGCCTTGCGGTTGCTGGGACTTGGACTGTTGGTCAGGTGGTCTTCTCTGATGATAATAGGCATTTGTGGCAGAGATTGTTGGGGATGTTGAATTCGTTGAATGAGGAGCTTGCATTTGCATAAAAGCATGAGGATTAGTAAAGAAAAGCTGTGCCTGCGGCAATTGCTGCTTCGGAAGCTGTTGCTGATGTTTGGTTCCTCCACTCGAGGAAGATGTCACCTGCGAGTTCCCCAAGATGGACGGTGCATTCCCCGTGCCAACAGGCGATGACTTGCGAGTAGGCACCGATGAGGGGTTTTTCACTTGTGCTTGCAATGAGGAAGCTTGTGCAGATTTGTTACCCGTAGAGGATGAAGTGGCAGTCCTTGGGCTTCCACCAGCGCTTTTAGACATCGAAGAAGTGGTTGGTGATCCAACCACCACTGGAGAAGATGGAGATTGATTACTACTAGGGATTTGTTGACCCTGTAAGGTACTAGGGGATTTGGAGTTGGCTGCGAAGGAAATGTGTGTCTGGCCTTGTGGTGTTCGGCCCTGCTGTTGTGGAAGATTTTTAAGGGATGACGTGGAGGTGGTGGTGAGAGAAGATGGAACTTGAGATGTAGCTGGACGAATTGAACCCTTCCATTGCGTAGACTGACTTTGATTGGAAGTTGTTTGAATCAGATTCTGGGGAAATGAAGACAGAGAACTGGGAAATTTGGAGGCAGCCGCAGAAGATGGAGGAAGATGATCACCATACACACTTCCGTTGCTAGTGACAGGAGACTTGCTCCGAGCTGCTGCATTTACAGCATACTGCTGCTGCTTCTGGAGTTGAATCATCTGCTGCTGTTGATTCCGCTGAAGTTGCTGCTGGGAAGTGGGTCCACTAAGGGTACTCACGACAGTTGGTATTACTGAACCAGAAGTTCGAGAAGAAGCAGAGCCAAGGTTTAGGGTTCGCGCAGAACTATCGACAACATTACTGCCAGGTAACGCGGAAACTGAAGTATCAGCCAGTTCCGGCCGAGAAAATGCAATAGATTGCGTCATTGTTGCCGAAGTCTTCCCAGCAGATGGCTTTCTTTCATCTTCATTGGAAGCATCATTACCTCCTGTTTTACCTTCATCAGAGGCCCGGTGATTCTTCTTTTGCTGTGCAGCTTGTGCAGCTGCAGCAGCAGCCATGAACTGATAATTTTGCCTGTTGGCTTCAGGGAGGCTCTGGAGATAGGCATGATTATGCGCCATCATGTCAAGGCCATGTGGAGACGCTGAACTATTGATGGAGGAGAATGACATCGCAAAAGCCTGAGATGGCAATGACTCCATTCCAGATTTTGGACCAGCCTGTTGTGGAAGCAGCTGCTGCTGCTGCTTCTTGTCACCAGGACTGCTGCCAGTGCCATTGGCTGCACCCAGCTGAGCAGGGGTCATCAGAGCAAAGTTCCCAGTAGTTATGGGCATAGTAAAATTCGGACCGTAGATGCTCATGTTAGCACGTGCAACTCGACTATCAGCTGTTGAAGGACTATCTTCACCACCCTCAGATTCCAGGGCACGAACTTGATGAGGCGCATGTTGATTGTGCTGCAGCTGCAGTTGCTGTGATTGCTGGGTGGTTTTAGCTGAAGGATAGCCAGGCAAGTTTCCATTACTGTTGTGTGGTCTCTGCTGCTGATTTTGCAAGTGCTTCTGGGTTGATGAGGAACTACTGGAAATGCTAGTGTTATGATGACCTGGTTGCGACTGTGGTAATTGAGCAGGCGATTGCTGCTGGAGCTGGGAAGGGTGGATCATTTGAGAAGGGTAGAATTGTCCATTGAAGAAGGGCATCGCCTGAGCATGGGACCCTCGGAAAGGTGGTGCAGCCCCAACATGAGTTGGCACAGGAAATGGATATGCATTATTCTGCAAAATTGCCAAGTACTGAGTGTCACCTCCAGGCATACTTGCATAGTTGAAGCTCATTGCTGCAGCTGTAGCTGCAGCTGCAGCAGAGCCGCTACTTGAGGCGGATGTGGAGGCGCCAGCTGAAGCCATGCCACCTACATTTGGGGGCTTTGCAGGTCCGGGTCGGACTGAAGTGGCAGCTGCTGCCGCATGTTGCTGGTGCGGCTGGTGGCCCAGAGGGATGAGGAAAGCAGGGGCCTGCTGTAACATCGAGAAAAGAAGAGAATGACTTACCCAACCTAACTCTCAAAATTAGACCAAGATGAACATCAACACCGATCTAAAATAAAATACACACCAGAATATTGTTAGGTGCTCCAGGAGGCAGAGTTTGCTGGAGCAAAATTTGCTTTCTTTGAGGAGCATCAACACTACTTGCAGACTGAGATGCCTTCTCTTTACTGGGAAAGATGGCAAGATTTTGACCCTTGTCCGGATGCGCATTCATATTCATATTTCTAGCGGACGTTAAATTTCCATGCAACTCAGGAGATGGAACCACATTGAGATTGCAGGGCTTGGCCCCATAAAGCGAAGCTGAACCAGCAGCTGCTGGCCAGAAGGGATGATTCATCCTTGCGAATTGCTGGTGAATATTAATAGTCCGAGCAATGTAGCAATGGGTGGCGCACCTTTTCGGACGGGGCTGACCAAAAAGCAACTGCGGTGGCTGCATGAGTAGAGAAGTCTATGAGCAACAAGAGAAGACCAACGACGTGAGCAGATGCTAAGGCAAATGCCAAGTTTTAAGTACCTGGATTGCAGCAGAAGCAACAGCACTCCCATCCATCGAGACAACCCCTCCTAATGGCCCCATGTATCTGCTGATGACAAACATCAATTTCCACCCACAAAAGAATCCAAGTGCAACTATAAGGCTGCTCTTAGCCACGGAAACATCAAAAAACACAATGATCAACTCGATCGTACCCCATGGGTGGAAGCCCGCCAGGCCATCCAGGTACGGACATTGAGAAAGGTAAAGAATTGGGGGTTTGAGCTGAAAAGGAAGAATAGAGAAGAACAAAATCAGCAAATCAGGAGGGCAACTTTAAGAAAGAATCGCAGCAAGACCAGCGCTCTCAAAAATTCACTTCTTTCCTCAAGAAAATTGGAAGAAGAGGAAGTAGAGACCAGATTAACCACATTCACCCCCTTCAAATCCCTCGGCCGAGAAAGCAAGCGAGACAGATCTAATTACCAGATTTCTCAGCGAGAGACTGCTGTTGCTGCTGCTTGTGGACAGGCTGATTGATCTTGTTAACACTCGCATTGCCCGCTCCTCCATCAGTCTTCTCCAAATCAAACTGGAGATCGATATTCTTCACCTTAGGAACAGCCGGCTTCTGCGATTCAGCATCTGCAGCCATCGCTTTCGCTGCCTCCGCTTCCAGGTTTACTGCTTCTTCCTTTCCGACCTTGGTCATAGTCTTCTCATCATCTTTAACCGAGGGCTTCATGTCCTGCACAAGGAATAATCGAAAGATCAAAACTCGTCGTATGTCATTTCCGTGCTAAAAAAAGGGAGGTCGTCAAAAAAGGTCAAAAACAGGCTGGCCTACTCACAGCTCTCATATTTGACACCACAGACTTCGGATCTACTGCTGGAAAATCAGTATCGCCATCCCTTTCTGGAGATGATCTCGACGGAGGAGGAGCCTTTACTCGCCATTAAAAGGAAAATCAGAGTCAGAAATAAAAGCACTGATATCTGACAGAAAAAATAAAGAAAAGTAGCAACGTTTACCATCAGATCTATCTGAAACTTCTCTTCTCGCTGCTTCTCAATCTCAGGAATTCCGGAGTTCCTGATGAAACGGCCCAAAAAGAGGGTCAAACCGAAATCCCACGAATCGAACCCAGAAGAATAAAGAGATGAAGGGAAAAAATATCTCGGGTGCTCACGATTTCGTTGCTGTCTTATCCGCACGGTCATCATCCAATTGGAGGCCGGAAGATTCTTTTTTGGGAGACGGAGGCTCCTCCTTAGCCGCAGCTGCGTCTCTGCTCTCCGATTCTTCGGTTGGAAGCTTGGAATCCGGCGCCGGGAAGCCTTCCAGCTTCATCGGCTCCGATTGGTTTTCCAGCGACGCCGGAGCGGGTTGAGATTTGGCCAAATCAACGGAAGCACCATTTTCTTCCGCTGCGAATCCGAGTGCTTTCTCCATATTTGGTGAGGCGGCTTCGATCTTTGCCTTCTGGTTGATTTCGGCCTTGGATGAGGAGATGGGGCTACTCCTAACCGGAAACATGGGTGGCGTTTCATCCTCGTACTTCATCGGACGAGGCTTTTTCCTCTTGGGCGCTGCAGATTCGATAAAGCAAGGACCCCAATAAAGTCAGAAATCGCAAATTCAAGCGTTTTCTTCAGTGAAAACTCAAAACAAAATGACTGGCGAAAACCAAGAGATCCTCCGACAGAAGTTTAGAATTGACTGCTGGAGAAGTCGGAACCCACCGCTAGCAGTCAAGGGAGGGGCAGATGAACCAGAGTTTTGGGGTAACGCCGATGACGATAGTGGAGCGCCAGATTGAGAGTTCGAGGTGGGAGATGAAATTCGGGACTTGGCATCTCCAGTGGAGTTATTCTCTTCCCTCGAATCGAACTTCGCCAAATCGACTCCCAAGGCTTCAATCTTCGAAGGACCCTGAGGCTGCCTCATCATTCCGTACAAGACCTCAGCAATCTCGATCTCGATTTCATCTTGAGCTGAAGATGCCGACTTTGAGGACGACTTCGGTGGTTTCTGCTTTGGTCCGTTCGGCTTCTGTAATAAAAGAAACAGAGCATCCAGAGAAGTAAGTGAATCATAAGACACAAGAGTCAATTGAAGAGTCGGAAACTGAGTAAAATGAGGAGAAGAAAAAACCCACCAACTTCTTTCGGACCGGGGCATTCGAAGAAAAAGGCGAAAGTGGCCTCACTGGAGAGGCCGTCGTAGCTGCGAGACTCGGCCTCACAGGGGAGGTGGAAGGCTGCCGGAGGATTTGGTCGCCACCAACCAAATGACCGCTGGCTGAAACCCACTCGGGGGTCCTCTTCGTCGAAGCTGAAAATAAAGCAGAAAAAGGAAGACCCGGAATCAATACATCATCAGAACTCTTGAGGAAATCCATCAAAAACACCAAGAAAAAGCTTGAACAAATTCGGTGTCCGTTCCAAATCGAAAGTAGCCCACCGCTCTACCTGACCGAGCCTTCCTTGGCACCGAGACGCCGATCATCTCATCGGGCGCTTTCCACGGCGCCGTCCGGAAGACCTTCGACGCCGGGGGGAAGCTCCGGCGGCTGTTGTGGTTGTTGTTCAGACCTGCGGCCGCGGAAGAGGACGAGAGCGAGTTCGCCTGGGCCGACGGCGGGAGCAGCCTCACGTGGTGCCCGCTCCCGCTCCCGTCCTCCTCGTCCTCCTCGTCCTCGTCGTTCACACTCTCCTCCGAGCTCTCCTCGCCCCCGTCCTCCCTGTTCAGCATCAGCCGGTCGCCCCTCCTCCGCTTCCCGCTCCGCGAGAACCGATCCCTCTCCCGCTCCCCGCGCTCCCGATCCCGATCCCGCTCCCGGTCCTTCTTCCCGCTGCTCCCTCGATCTCTCAGCCTCGCCGTCTCCGCGAGCTCCGCCGGTCCGTCTTCCTCTGCAGAAACGACACACAGAGGAAAAGAAAAACCTCCGGTCAAATCACAGATTGCCCCCTCCTCTCCCGAATCGGAACTCCGCAGAGAGAGAAAGAGAGGAAGACAGAGAGAGATCTGGTTTACCTGGCGAGTCTCGGAGACCGGTCCTGTGCCTCCGCCTGGACAGGCCATTAGAAGCCGCCATAGTAGCTCTCCTGGCCTCCCTGCTCCTGTCCATGGATTCCGCGCTCCCTTCCTCGTCGAATCGGCCGATGTGCACCAGGAGATGAGAACCTTATCTCATCGCCGGCGCCGGAGCATAATTCGCCGGGGAACCGAACCGCCGCCTCCACCGCCGCCGCCGGAATCAGCAGATTCCGAGCAAAGTATCTCCGCCGGAGGACGACTGAATCGACGCCAGGGAGATCTTTCGGTGTGCAGAAGAAGCTCGATTGAAAGATCTCGCACCTCCTTCGCTTATCTTCTTCTTCTTCACTCTCTCTCTCTCTCTCTCTCTCTCTTTACTTTCTCTCTCTACCTCCTCGCCCTTCTCTCTCCCCTCTGCCTTCTCTCTCCTCCCTGCGGGAGTCCATTGTCCTTTTATTGTGCTCTCTCATCTCATCATCTTTTTGGCCATTTCGCTATCGGGCGGAAACCCCACTCGGCAGCCCCGTGGACGGCCGCGATGGGGCGACCCCGTGACATGGCCGATCCTCGACCGTCGGTTCGCTCGACACATCCGACGGCCCCGGGCTCCCCCCGGTTGCCAGCATGGCAAGATCCGGGCCGTCCGGAGGGCGTGGGAGAATCGTCGGTCGCGAATTCCTATCTCGATCCCGCACCTCCCCCTGCCCTGCCCGTCCTCTCGTGCGCGATGGGGACACGTTTTTTTTTTTTTTTTGCCTCCCGACCCAACCCCACATTCCCTATTTTTGCGTCCGGTAATTTTCATTTATTGCTGCGGCCGTCCCGGGATTTTTAGATATTTCCTTTTTTGGCACCCCTATCTAAGTAACTTCGCATATTCATCCAAAATTATTCAGCACGACACCACATAGCACGACAATCCCCAAATAGGAAAATTGAAGACTTTATTCTAGGAAAGAATACTCCATGTCTTATTTTCTACGCGGCACATAGTTATTCAAAAATATGCTTATCAGAAATGAAAACATGCTACTCATGAAATAATACGTTAGATGATCTGATATTTTATGTCGGCTCATTAAATGATGAAACGAAATTTACGGGATGATCAAGGGTGAATTGCATGATAAGAGTGTTGGTTTCTTTATTTTAAGGGCCGTCCCACTACATTACATTCCATGCTTTCCAAATTCACTCGGAGCATAATTTTACTCATGTATTTTCACCTCCACAATTATAAATTAATCTGAACTAGTATACTGCAATTTTAATATAGACTTATATTTTTGACCCCAAAAAATTAAATTTATGAAATAAATGCATTACCTTACACGTCGAATTGCAAGAAATCCTAGATTTTAGAGAGAATCTTTAATTATCCAGCTATAATTATAGAGAATTCCCATGTGGATATCTTGCCGTATATATCAACGGGGAAGCATTTACGCATATTGATGTTTCTTCATTCGTGGATTATATACATAAGTAGATCAGGCGCTTTCCAAATGAACGTAGGTGCCACAATTTCCAGATTCCGAGGATCCGAGCGTAATTTCGGGGGAACCTCGGGCCGTCCACGTGTCCCGGCCTGCCCTCCCGGGCGGGGAGGATGGAGAGAGAGAGAGAGAGAGAGAGAGGGAGGGCAAATTTCGTTCATTGAATGACTGGCTCGCCGCTGGCTGACGCCGCCACGTGTCGACTCTTCCTCGCCACTGCGGCCACGAGCTCCCATCATCTTCTCTTACTCGATTGCCCATTTAAAACCCTACCGAATAAAAAAAGTTTAAAAAATTAAAATGAAAAGGAAAAGATCCCACCAATAATATAATTATATTTTTTTCTCAATAAATTAATGAGAAGTTAAGTACTGACTGGGACCAAACACAGTGACCCCACGATCGCAAGGTGGGAATTAAAAAAAAAATGCAAGGAAAAAGAAAAAAAGTGGGGCCATTGATTTTCCCCAAGCGATGTCCTGACTGGCTATCGCCGGTTGCCCTAGACCTTGGTAAAAGCAACATGACGAGATTATAAGGAATCTTGGTGACCGCAAAAAAGGAAAATAAAATATCGCTCCAACCGGTCAAATTCATTGGTTCGGTTTCCCCACTTTACGATTTTCTAATTAAATGCTTATTTTGATTTCTTTTTAAAAAAGGAAAATTCCCCAAAATAATATTATCGGTATCGGTCCTGCTATTACTGGCTGAATAGATTAGATAGATAGATAGACGAGACCATAGTACTACTGGGCAATTTTTAAAAAAAAAATCTCCTTTTTTTTTTTTCCCAGGAATTGACTCATGGGGCCCGCCTCCCGGGGAAAAGAGACAAAGGAAATCCACGTTAGCCATCGGACGGCCCCGCGCGCTCCCATCCCGGGCAAGAAACCTCGGCGGGCCGTCGGATGGGTCGCCGACGTGGCGTTGGCATCTTTTCCAAGTCGAGTCCGAGCTGGCACCAGAGAAAAACATAGAGAGAGAGAGACTAGATCGCGGCCCCGCGCCCCCACGCCCCGGGGGGAGCGCGTGCTGGATCGGGGCCGTAGGATCCTCCCGATCCGACGGCCCTACATCGGGCTGGGAGGGGAAGTCGGGGTCACGGAACTTCCGAGAGAAAAAGCGCGGGACCCACATCATTACGGAAAGAGGGGAGAAAATTAAAAAACTAATAAAAATAAAATAAAATAAGGAGACCGGTTCGGGAAATCATTTTCCCCCCTTCTCTCTCGCGGCCTATTTGTCACGTTCTTCGCTAGACGTGGGTCCGGTGACGTGTACTGGGCCCCACGGAGGTCGGAGAATAAATATTTTTTTCCCCTTTCTTTTTTTTAATCGAATTATTTCACATCGGGAAAAGGTAACCAACAAACAGGGCATCGCTCCCCGGGTCAAATTTTACAGCGCAGCTAATTAAAAAAAAAAGGGCAGCAATAAGCAAAAATATTAATTAGATGGTAACCTTTTCCCGAGAACTTCAGGTTTGAAAATTAATTACAATACTTTAGATTTACACGCAAATAAATTCCTTTTAATCGGCTCCGTGCATGTATTTATTTTAATTTTTTTTATTGGCTGCCGTTTCACGCGCTTTCAGAAGGGGCGTCGCGCCAAAACGAGGGAGCCCCGCATTTTCGAGGATTCTCCTGCCGGAGGAGAAAACGATGAATGAATGAAGGAGAAGAAAAGCGGAGTACAGCGTGGCGGTGTCGTCCGGCCGACGTGGCGGCGCACTCGGGCGGACACGTGGCGGCCTCCCTCCCCACCACTCGCCCTAATTCCCCGCCTTGGATCTTGCTATTGGCTATCCACCTCCGCCCCCAACTTTTTTCATCCTCTAAAATATCTCTTTCCGCCCGAGGAATGACAGCGCGACGGGGCTGTGACACACGGAGACGCCCGAGATCTTTCCGCCCCCATCCGTTTTTCAGTGTTCAGCTCCGACTATCCAGCCGTAAAAAAATTCAGAAAGAGAAGGAAAAATCAAGAGTAAAATCCGCTCATTTCTGATCTGTTGAAATCTGCGAGAGCCTTGTTTATGGGTACTTTTCTTTTCTTTTTTTTTAATGATTCTACTTTATTTTTATTATAACTCTCACTTACAATTTTTATTTTATCTCATTGTAGGACGTCAGAATCGAAATCCACACTTAAAACTAAATCATTCATAACCCATAAAAATATGAAAATTCGAATCTCCCACCTCCTTATTTTATGTTGAAATGGTGGCTACTGAATTTTACCACAGTAATTTGTTGTTTATGAGTACTTAAATGACCATATTTGATAAAAAAGAAAATTTTTTATTATTATTTTATAGCGGGATTGAAGTTAAATTGTCACGAAGTTGGTCAAGAGTTGAACACTTGGCCACTAAGTTTAGCGGGTCCATCCCCGACCGCCATACACCACCAAACCCCGCGTCTGTTTTTTTTAGGGATTTTTGACCAGTCGGTGACGGGGCTGGGATGCGATTTTTCGCCACCCGGCGGGGATGAAAAAGAAAAAAAAAGAAAGATATTTATTATCGCGGTCAAGGGGAGGGGGGCTGTGAGGTTAGCGTGGCTCGGTAAAAAGAACTAATATTCGGTGGACTTATGTGGCCACGTCAGACGTGGGGCGTGGGGCCCACCCAAAATGGTTGACCCACCATGTTAGATCCACTACTCTCTCTCTCTCTCTCTCCATTTTTTGTCGCTTGTGATCTGGGGCCCAAAAGTGGCCAGGGGAGTTCCCTCGCTCTCAACCCTCCCCACTTATAAAAGAAAGTGTCCAAAAAATAAAAAATAAACCCACATTTTCTCCTTGAGTTCCAAGACAAAATTGCTAATGCGAACGTGAGATTACTTATATTTATATTTATATTTTATATAATCTATCATAATCCTAAACGGACCCATTATAGTGTCTTCATTCAATATGGCGTTGATCACGATAAATAAATGTTTTTGAATTCAATAGTGATTACTTCATGTTCTTTTTTTATTAGTTGGCTCTACGATTTACACGATATGAATAAGTGTAAATGAATTTAAAATTTACCCTATTATAGGTTTCGAGATCGATTCAAAGGCCTAATAGATTTTTATTTTGTTTCATTTTTAGTTAAGCAAAATGAAATGAACGCAATAACAATAATGAAAGTTTCTCATTTGTCAATAGGAACAATTCATAAAAAATGACCACATAAATTAAAATAAATAACAAAATGTTCAAAACATGCAACATAAAACCTATATAATAAAACTTCGATCCTCAATCATCCATGAAAAATTATTCCAAATTCTAATTATTCGAAATCAAAAGAAACAACAATTATTGTTAATCACTTAAGAATAATTTAAAATTTAAAATTACTATTAACCAAAGTAAAATATTTATTAAGAAGCCTCACTGCATATATTCATTATGTTTCCATTAGCAAGCTCTATTTACCAATGATAATCTCCTCATTGAAACAATCTATATTTAAAAATAAGAAAGAATTAAATAAAGCATTCACTTATTATATATATTTTAAAATAAGAAAGAATTAAATAAAATATTCACTTATTATACATAAAAAAGGAAATTACACTCTAGTTCTAGTTCGGGGGAAAAATTTATGGATTTTACTTTAGATTCCTGGTCTAATCTCAATTTGCAATTCTCAATTTTTAATTCTAAGTTCCTAGAATTGAATTGGGAACTAGACTAGGAACCGGTGATTCCTATAAAAAGGGAAATGGGAATCAGGCCTTCTTTCCTTAAAATCTAGAATCGGACTGATTCTTATCAATCCAATTCTCCAATTTTCAATTTCCAATTTCCAATTCTACCATGAAATAATGCTCATTATAAATACAAGCGTTACATGCACGACCGCATGCGGAATGCCTCGATTTGCCGCCACGT
Organism: Eucalyptus leucophloia subsp. euroa; assembly: GCA_017140325.1. Taxonomy (NCBI): domain Eukaryota; kingdom Viridiplantae; phylum Streptophyta; class Magnoliopsida; order Myrtales; family Myrtaceae; genus Eucalyptus; species Eucalyptus leucophloia. Next base: position 49,737,223 of record CM029475.1, read on the forward strand.
GTGTGAAACCCCCCCGCTAAGTAACAACATCTAGAAGAGCCTCCGTGGATGCGCTCGCGACCGTATGCGCAACCCTAGCCGTCAACACAACCGCATAAAAAAAACAGACCCGGATAGGGAGAGATCTCCCTCTCCCAAATTATCCTCCCCCTCTTTTTTTTGCCATCTTTAATTGGCGAGATCTCCTTCAATGGGTCGCTTTTTTCTTTTTTTATTTGGAGCGATTAGATGCACTACCCGAAATTGCCAATAAATAAATACCCCTCTTCTTTTTCTCTCTCCCGGATAAAAAAAAATATATCGATAATTTAATAAAATCCTTTTTCTTTTCCTCCCCAAAATTGACGCAAAAAAAACTTTTTTTTTTTTTTGGATGGAAAAGCCAACGTACGGAGGATTCCCTGGTGTGGCGCACGAGCGAAGCTGGGGTCCGTCCTTTGTTCAGCGCCTCGCTCGCGTGTATCGAGCCGAGGTGCGCTCCAAACGACGCCGGAATGCGTTCGTGAGGGGGGGGCGAGCGAAGGGGCTTTACGTAAGCGGCTGCGAGAGAGAGAGAGAGAAAGAGATTGAGTGCGTCGAAAGTGGAAATGCAAATTGCACAGTCGTGCGCACGAAATATACTGCGAGTACTCATGAGTTGTTATGGTATTAGTCGGGTCTTGTTAATAAGTACTTTCCGGCCGTTTGTTATACGCAATTTTATGACAAAAGTTTTGGATATGAAAAAATGGACCATAAACAGCACAAGATCGATTGGTACGCTCAACACCATAATGCTTCATTAACAAGCTATCTAACAAGTGTTTTGTCGATAATTTTTGCATCGATCATGTCTCTATTATACAGAAAGCGAAATTGACAATGAATTTCTATCTTGAACTCGAGTTTTCATTAATTGTCGTCATTGTTTGTGGAGGCATATTGCGATAACACGATTCCCACAAAATGGACAAACTTGTAAATTTTTTACCTTTTAATGTTGAACTTAAATATCTCATCTTCTCACAATTTTAAATTTTATTGTTGACTAATTTGCTTTTCCAAACACTCTTCTTTTAATGTGCACATCGGTTTAGTTTTAAAAGTGAAGATTACAAAAAAATTGATTTATTAATAGCTTAACTAGCGTCTTGATGACACCTTCCTTGTAAACAAACTAATGTTGCATGCATATATATATATTATAATCGATATTATCATTTTTGACATATGGAAAATTTCATTTCGAGAGTTTGTATTGTACATGATACTTGCCTTATGGACCATGTGTTCCCTTGTTCCACGCTAAATCAAACTTTGAATGTCCCGATCTATAATCACTTTCATATCTATAGAAAAAAACCCCTCTCTCTGTATGTGGAAAGTCAAAATCAATGTCTCTCGAATTCTTAATTTTGCTACGCCCATGTCAGTCATTGGACTAACAAAATGTTCATCGTCGCTCTTTTAAAATCAAATGGACCCCATTCCGGCTAGTCCGGTTCACGTAGTAAACCATCCTTTTGCTCGAGAATAGGTTCCGTCAACATATTTATAATATCATACTTTGACTTTAGAGTTACCACCACGCATCTTGCTTACTAATATTTAAAAAAAGAAAAAGAAAAAGAAATCCCGCTCTTTCTTTTTTGTTTTGTTCCTCCGCCCCGAGCTTGCACCGGTAGGATTAGAAATTTGATGTTTACGTATGTTGGAATCACAAGAATCCAAAACAGTCAATTAAAATCCTTCGAAAAAAAAGACACCCCAAATCATTTTCATAAAAAAAAAAAAATTCGAGGGAATTCCACGTCCTCCACACCCCCCCAAAGATCAATCGTGCAAAAGTACAAAAAGAAAATGGTCTTTTTACCTAGGTCGATGGACCGTGAAAACTCCAATTAATTAGATATGCATTATGCACTTGTCTCTTTGGGTTTGCGACGTGAAATCAGCTGATTAACGACAAAATTATCGTAGCAATCTCAGGTTAATACTTCTTTAATTATTTTTCCTTAATTAACTAATGTACGGACCGGTCGCAACGTAGCTTGGAGGAGTAGGGGGAGGTGGCCGAGACCCGATTACGACCCTAATGAGCATCTCTGATAGTCACCCTTAATTTAGTTAATCCTAGTTAGTCTCACCCGTTAATTAATCGAATAGATTAATGGATAATGATAATTTATCCTATTCGATAAGTACGTGTGCAATTTAATAAAGGGACGTGTATGATGCCATTATTTGCAAACAGCTAAGAAACATTATTTAAAATCGCCCCCTCCGATTATTTAATCTCGTAATATCAGGCGAACGATTATTATATTCCGCACAAAAATTATAATAAAAAAAAATCTTGCCACGAAAACGATTAAAAAAATCGGTGAGAAAATATTACTACTTTTCAGCATATTTTACCCAGTGCATTACAATTGGGTTTGACATGCTGCCAAGCAACACAGGTGGGCCCCAGCCAAGAACCCCTTATTATTTAATCATTATTTTATTCCCTTTTTTATTCCTTTTTTTTTTCTTTCGTGTTTTCTTAGGTGTCTCCAAGATAACTTTTCAGCCATTGGCTTGACCCTGTTCTCAGATTGCGTTGGCTTTCACTTAAAAAGGGAGAAAAGGACCCAAAAAAAGAAAAAAGAAATCGGCGGTGAAAAATCTCATTAAAAAAAGGCTAAAAAAAGCAATATAAAATATATATATATAAAAAAGGGGAGAAAATTCGTTGAGAAAAGTCCACAAAAGTGGGGCAAAGCGTGTAGAATCATGCAGAGACTTTTTAACCCCACTTTGTAATTTAATGGAGGGGGACTATAGTTTTTATTTTTATGGTATGCTTTCTTTCTTCATGATCTTATCTATGTGTGTTGTAGCCCTAGAAAAGGGACCTGCCCTTTTTGCTTTTTTCCCCCGGCCAAATACACCAAAAAAAAAATAATGATGACGATAATTCCACATAATTATTAAATAATTTCCTCTTCTTTTTTTTTTTGGGCCGGGGGGGGGGGGGCACGGTAGGTTCTTCCTCTTTTTTCTTTAAAGTGTTTTATGGGAACTTGCATTATTTTTGACCTAACCCATCCTCAGATAATAATATTTAATTCGGCCCCGTTGAAAAAAAAAAAATCGAATTTAAGAGAAGTAGTGGCAGACGGCAAGTTCTTTCATGCTTTCTTTGCTCAGGATATTAAATAATAATAGCAAGAATTTAATAATAATAAAAACATAATTATTATCTTATTAGTTAAAAATCGCAAGATCCAAGCTTATTCCGAGGAGCGTTGGGCAAAGACGGAATTTAAATAATAATATTTTTTATTTTTCATTTTTTATTTTTTTGGGGGAGTGAAGTAGAGTCGAGAAGCGCGTGTGGTCTAACCACGTGGACAGGACCCCACGTGCGACCCCACCAATAGTAAAGCAGGTGGCATTTGGGGGGTTTCTTTTTTCTTTTTCCTTTTTATTGTTGATTGATATATTTTATTATTATTTATTATTGATTGCGTAGATGACGTTTTAAGTGCTTTCACACAGTGCAGTCATAGTTCATTTAATTATGGTTTTGGGGAATTAAATTTTACATTTCTGTTCGACGAGTAAAAACCGGGTCTAGATGGAAGAAATGTCATTTTGCGTTACAATTCAATCATTTATATTGATATAATTCTTCAGGTCGTCTGATGATTTTTTAGATATTGTTATGTGATAATCGTTCTTTGATAGGAATTACTAGCGTAATGCGTACTTTATTTTTTAATTATTTATTGCCATTAGATTGTATCTTAAGCTCATTCGATCGATCGTGTTGAACCTTAAATCCAGATGTTTCGCAAATCACCTTCATGTTGGGCATAAAAAATACAAATTATTTTCTTATTGGCTAGCGTTAAAAGTTACCTCATGATACTTTTCTAATGGAGTTCTCAAATCTTATGTCATGTGCCATGAATTTCGAATGAAGAATTTTACGGAGTCTCGAAATATATAACTGAAAAATTAAGGATCAATGGTCTTAAAATATAAAATCTAACCATAATTAGAAGATGTGTCAAGTGGCTGTCGTAGTTTGGAAACGTTTTAGTGCACTAAATATTGTTCTTGGAGTTAGCAAAACTTTCTAAGTAACACTCGAGCTTTTTTTAGACATTTTAATAAATCCCAAAAATCGTTCCAAAGTCCAAACAATGCAGAGTTAATAATTTTGCGCATAGGATGGCATTTTAGTAGTTACACATATCGAGTAACTACTACAACCTTTGGTTAGGGTCATCGGTGTTCGATCTAAGGTGATCCGGTTTTGACTCCAAAAAACTCTTGCACGCACATGCACGAGAGGGAGAAAGAGAGGTGATCGAATTAGATTTTATGAATTGCAATTCTCTTTTATTAAGTTCATATGTAAGCGACGGTTATAGTCGATAATGACGTGATCTCGACTAACATCGGAATTAACTTTGTCTAATAGCAACCTACTCTAAATGTTTATAAATTTTTCGCTGTCACTAGTTTATACCGTTTTCATTAATTACATGTTTAAGATATTCACGTCCACGAATTACTTTATTTGGTCAAAAAATTGCTTAAACCAATAGGACACGGTGATCTCAAAGTTATGCATGCTATATCTTTCACCATGTTTGCGCAATCAATTTTTATACTAATGTCCACACCTTCCAAATATTTAAATCTATTATATAGTCACGAGTTGCTTTTGCTTCAAATGAAAATAATGCCGAAAATGAATGAAAATTGCTCCCCAAGAATTGCCCCTTGGAATGATCCGACGGCCTCGAAAGAAAAATTAAATTGTGACTCCCAAGAGAAGTCACATATACATACATACATATATATATATATATATATATATATATATATATTTATAGCACACTTCACCATATGTCGGGGAATATATAAATGTATTTAATAATCTATTTTGGCACCTACTTAAATGAAAGATACAAAAATAGAGAAATCCAAAGCGCAAGAAATATCAAAGGGAATCGCCATCACCGTAGCTGCACTCCGAAGCAGGTATATTATATTATTCCCTGGGGATCTTGCCGTGAGGCCCAATTTGTCACCAAAACCCCTCTAGATTTGCAAAATCTCGCCATATCCATAAAATTTACCTGAACCAAATTCCCTAAAACCTTTCGCGATTTTTCGCCCAATGTCAAAGAAGTCGAAACGGCGCACACGACCTGTGCAATCCCCGGTCCGTTCCGAGGCCGGATGGGTTCAATCGAAAGGACAGGGACGACATTAGCGATGAGCCTTGGAGACGGAGAAGCCACGGGGAGAGAGAGAGATGAAAGGTAAGGTCGTGCAATCCGAATGCTTTTCGATTTGTGTTCTATCTTCATGGGCTCGATGACGATTGGACTTGCACAAGGGCCTATTGCCCACCAGGCTGTAGGCCTTTTTAGACTTGAATTTTCTGCCTAGTGACTCCAATTTTTGATGTGGAATTGCATGTCTTTCTTCGATTTAGGAAGCCTAATGCCAAAAGTTTGCGTTGCAAGGTAGTTAGATGAGGTTGCTGCGCAGCTTATGTTAAGCGTGCAAGAGCGAAACCAGATGGGCGAAAACTTACATCAGTGCCATGTAAGGAAGATTGCTGAACTGGCCCGCTCTCCTTCCATTTTGGGAGGTTTCTATCCCGATTTATTCTAGATTTGGAGTTTTTTTTTTTTTTTTTGCCTGTTTAATTTCAGGATTTCACTTACTCTTAGGTTTTGTTGATATACAAATCCAGTTTTGAAGGAGATCATAGGAGATTCGTGAATATTTCACTTTCGCAAGTGTCCAATACTCCGAAAGGCGATGTTGTTGGGAATGCCAAACTTAGGTGCATACCGCTAAAAGACAAAACCATAGCAACACATGGAGATGTCAATGTGTGCTCAAAATACTAAAGGATGCTAATTTTGATTTGAAGAATTTAGAGATCTGCTCCTTAAGCATATGACCTCTGATCTTATTTAGATGATTTATCTTCTTATTTAGAGTTTTTTTTTTTTTTGGATTTGTCTTAGTTTTCATTTGGATTGTGTTTCTCTATTGCATATCCATGAAAATGAATAAAATTTTCTTTGACCCGAAAAAAAGAAGAAGAAAAGAATTGGGGTTGAAATTGACTCGAGCTACTTGTATGTAGTTCGGGTTTGACTAGATGAATATTCAAGATTAACTCATTGAATTTTCGAGCTGACATCGATATATATACTTACTATGCACCATTCGAGTTTTTAAATTCAAGCTTGAGTTCCTTTACAAACTACTTTTAGTAAGCTGAGTCAACTTGAGCATGAATTTCTTGATTTTCTAGCCGACTTGACGTTAGGCAAAAATCTTTAATATTCACTCAAGCTCGAGTCGAGTTTTGAGCATAAAAAACGTGAGTCAAGTTGAGCTTCAACTTGGCTTGACTCGATTTCACTCATTGTTTGGATTTAGTCAAGCAAACCAAAACAATCGATCGAATGTGCATCGGTTTTTAGAGTTCTTCCATACATTTCTTTTAAGCAATGAGAAACCTAGTAAAAAGCCCTTTCTACTTTCTCCCCTGGAAAAAAGTAGATATTTGGAAGGAAAATGATAGTTATATGTGTTGGTGAAGATCGATATGCACTAAAGTAATTCGCACTTCAAACGATTGGAAAGTGATTGAGATTGCTTTGGTGGTTCCACACTCATGTGCAACGTTCGCAAATTGGACTTGGATGGAGTAATGAATATTTGTGTGCTCAATGGGGGCAAAACAAAAAAATTAGAATTACGTTGAAAAGAGGAATACATAGAAATTGAAATGCATAACGCATATTAAAGTAGAAGGACATGTAGAAGATACATTTGCCGACAAAGGTGTTGTATATATTAGGCACGCATTTGAAATTTTGAAATGTACTTTTTTAATTGCCAATCAAAAAATTCAATGGAATCCTCACATTGTCTCTATTGTAGTAAATATAGAGAATCACGCATCAGATTTCGTGGCGCTTGAATTTGATTGGAGTCATTGCATTGCATTGCCAATTATAATTTTCTCCTTCAAAAAGAGAGAGAGAGAGAGAGAGATTAAATTATGTAAAGTAGAAGAAATTAGAGAAATGAAAAATAAAAGTTGCTCGACAGAACGGTAGGTCAACGAGATAATTGTAAAAAGAAATATAGAGTAGGGTTGTAAAATTTCTAAAGGAACGCACCAACCAAATTTACTCAACGTGACAAGCCAATCAGAGCAGAGGCAGTCAAATCGTTTGACCAGATGAATGACACTACCGTGTCAGGAGCAGGACATTTCATTTTACGCGCAGTCATTAAATTGGACTGCGCGGAGCACTAAATCGGTAGGCAAATTCCCCATAAGAAAATTTGAAAAACACTACCTTCGAGCTCGAGATGGCTCCGGTAGCATGCAGGGCAAGGGCGAGACCATAAGCATTTGAAGCCAGCACATTAAAGACTCAAGGATCGTACCCCAGAACTTAAGGGTGTGGATCAATTCTCCTTGAGAATTGGATTGGATGGAATCAAATCGAATTGCACAATTCTTAGTGATTTCCATGATAATTAGTTTGATTTTTTATTCCAAATTTTTGGAACGAGGAATAATTGGTCTGGCTCCTAATTCCACACAAAAAACTAGACCATCCTAGTGGAACCGTCCTAGAGTATATTTAGGAACTTTTGATAAAAAAATAAAGTATTTAAAAAAAATGACACCGTATGTTCTCAAGATAACATGGGAACTAGATTGTGACCGACTAGTCCAGTCTAATTCCAGGGTGGACATGGTTGGTTTATGATTTCACGATGATAATTAATTTATCTTAAAACTGATTATCCCTATTAAAATTTACACGCCTCTTAAGGGTTGGGTTGCTACACTGATGGGTGTAGGACTATATCTTATTAAACTTCAGGCTCAAGTTGTCGGGTGGACTTGAAATCAATTTTACAAGGCCATTAGCCAAGCCCTCTCAAAACTCAAAAGCTCAATAAACTTCTCTCTCAAAAACCTACCTTATAAAATCAATTATTATCGAGTCGGTCCGAATACCTAAAGAATATCTATTCGCGTAAACACATGAATCTTTTCGAGACACTCGAGTGATTGGGCTGAGTTCGATTCGGCATGTCGAGAAACCATGTCCAAGCCCGCCTGAGCAACGAGCCGGCATCGTTAGGCCCATGACCAAGCTAACCAAAATCCGACCTAACGAAAGTAGAAGTATCACGATCCCGATCCAGCAGAATCCGAGTCAGAGCAAAGCTCTGGGAGTCATCCTTTTGCCAAAAGTGCAAAAATCCGAATTGTTCCCGACCTCTCTGGCGCTTAGCTTTTCTCGTGAGAAAATTCAGATAAGCATGCCGACAGACTATCGATTTCCATGTCCCTCTTTTGTCATCTTTTTATCCACAACCATAAAGAACGAACGGAAAAGTCCGGAAGTTCACACGTTTCTTTCCTTTCCTACTTCCTCCCTCTATTTTTAGGGCTTGCCCCCCATCGTTTTAGAAGTCAAAGTTGGTGTCCCCCTTTTGCACATCACCTACCCTCTCTCTCTCTATCCCACAACGGATAAGATGAAATTAAATTAAAGGATCCTGATTAGGAAATTATCCCAGAAAACGTGTTGGTCAGATTCGAGTCCTCCCGGACGCTAATCAAGCATTACCCTAATAAAGATATGATTCCATATTTTTATGGGGAAATTGTTAATAACACGAGGTAAACGGTGCTTTTGAAGTTGTAAACATCTTTTTATTTTGGTATCGTCGACGAAATTCATTAAAAAAATTAAAGGATATTAACCTCTTCCTGTGATGTAACCTGTGTGTCCCGTTGGAATACGTGGAATTGACTCAGAAACCGCAAAGCCGAGAGGGTCAAAGAGTGGAATTTCAAAAATTGGAAAATAATTATGGCAAGAAAATGGAAGTCCATCTACCAAAATATTAATTTTTATGTTCATAACGTAATCTACAGGCATCCAAAATTTGCGCATGTGCAGCCTTCGGGAATTGCGGCCAAAGGGGTACCCATGAGAACGTCTTACATTATTAATGGACATAATCTACTTAAGTACTAATGACATTTTGCGGCCTAAAAGAAGTGATTATAACATTTATTTGCCTTCTTTTTCATTGCGATCATTTAACGCGATCAAAACATTGATGCCTCAATCACAAGTGATCGAATGTTGTTGCATTGATACTAGAGGACTCGTGCTACAATCACCACCACGTAATTCAATTCCAACAAGAATTTTTAGCAGTAATGATGTTAAGATCGGATCATGTGTGCGTTTAAGTCAATTTCCCGGACCGGGCGGGATGTCAATGTCGAAGTAACGAAATGTCTAGTCATTGCCATTGCAAAATGAATTTTTGGACCGATGGCACACCGAAAGACGTACGATAGGTTATGCGAAGTATGACCTAAAACTAAAGGAGCTTCGGCTAATCAAAGGTCGGATTCGATGGCTTCCTCGAGGGGGGAAGTTTTAATCAACGTAGAATATTAATTTCGTCATTAGCCTAACAAAACATGATTAGACCATGATGGGCCATGCGTTTGATTCGATGTCGTATGATATTGTTGGCGGAAAAAATGGGCGAGTAGTCGCATAACACGTGCCGAATCCCTAATGTGAAAGCACAAAGTCAAAATGCCATATCAGTCGATGGCCATTCCTATGATTTTGACCCAAATTGGTACGTGGAATAGAGAGAGGGAGGAAAAAAAAAACACTAACAATGTGAACATCAATTGGTAGCGTGACATTATTTTTCACTACTATTTGAATTCGAATATAGTCTACAAATTTAAATAATGTACATAACGTTTTCATTTCCTGAACGTAACCATCGTCGAGGCATCTTCTGTCTCTTTCACTATTGTCACGCATGTGCTCCATTTTCTTGGTCAAATAATGTTCAGGAAGCGAATGAATCTTTTACCGTCAGAACTCAATTAATGCCGAATTGCATGTACAATTATTCGATCGCCAAAATTAAGATAGTACCATAATATCGTCTCAACGTTGTCTTTTTTTACTTTTGATTCCTCCTACCATAAATGCAAAGATCAAAACATTTCCATTAAAACATGACCTGCCTTTGTGATCATTAAGCTATCTAATTAGGGGTTGGAGTCAATTAATGAGAATTGGATCAAAAGCTAGAAAAGGCCATCATAAAAAGGTTGAGGATTTCATGATGCTTTTAGGCCCTTTTGTTTTGCCTTTGCAAAAAATTGGAGTAGCATCGGCAACGGCAATGGCGGCGACTCCGGTGGATTCGTTTTTTTGCTTGTCACCAGTAGATCAGGTCAAGTCGACTTCGGGATGTCCTCTAAATTCAAGTCCCTCTTAAAAAGAAAAGTCCATGGAAAAAAGGATCCAATTCACATGGGCATCGATGGCGGTTCAACTTTCCACCAGACACCGATTTGGCTTTAAGACTGAATGATCTTTGGAATCGCTTGGACATGACCACTTAGGATTACATCACGAAATCAATCAATATCCCAAGAAGATTAACACCATCATCTCACGAGAAAATTCTGAGCAATCGACCTTAAAGTTAAGAACAAGGAAGAAAAAAAACGTGGGGCCGCCAACGACTTCTTTTTGGGTTTGTGTAACTGTGAGAGGGGAAATATCCCACGTCTTGTTCCCGTGACCTTATGAAAGAATCGGGTTAATGAGAAAATTCAACAATGAGACATTTTATTCTAAAATCATGGACTGAACATTGGTCCATTCATAATGCCGAGGCCCTAACAAAATTCATATCTTTGCGGGAGAAGCATTTTCATCAATAGCTGCATGTATTATTAATATTTTTTCACACTTTTTGTATGATAAATTAATTATACGAAGCTACTTTTATTATCATCGCCAAGTTGTGTAATTAATTAATTCCTAACAACAAGACTATATAAATCAATAATAGGGGAGAAGATGACTGATGAAAAAGGACTACGCAAACTCTCTCTTGCCAATTCCTTTATTTTTCCATATAAAAAGGAAAATCAAGGGAAATTTAAAAAAAAAAAAAGAAAAAAGAATCTCTCTCTCTCTTCGTTTTACATGACGGTGGGCGTAGCTCGAAAAGCAGCGCAGGCTCCAAGGCCAGGGAAATCAAAGAGCCGTTGGTTGACTAGCCAGCCGCCGTTGAGAAGAATCAACGGCACGTCAGCGTCGCCACGTGGCAAGATCCGGGAGGTGGCGCCCACCCGATCCCTCCCCTTCATTTTCCGCTTCTATATAAACCGGTCCTTCCCTCCAATTTTTTCAATCCACATCGCATTTCGTACGATCGAAATACACAGAGAAGCTCTTCTTCTTCTTCTTCTTCTTCTTCTTCTTCTTCTGCTTCTTCAACTGTACGATCGAGCTTCAGCTCCGTCGGGCTCTCGAATCTCCGGAGTCGCAATGGCCGGGGGAGGATTCGCCGTCGCCTCGGCGGGGGGCCAGCAGTTCGAGGCCAAGATCACCCCGATCGTCGTGATCTCGTGCATAATGGCGGCCACCGGCGGCCTCATGTTCGGCTACGACGTCGGCGTCTCCGGTAAGGACGGACGCGATTTCTTCCTTCATTCCTCATATGCTCACAGCGTGTCTGTTTCTCCGCGTTGTCGTCGTCGTCGTCGTCGTCGTTCGAATAGTGCGTCCTGCATGAGCACGGCGGAGCTTAGAGTTTCTGTTCTCCGAGTCGGTTGCAACGCCTTCGATGCGTCTCCTTCGTCTTTTGTGGAGTATAGATCAGGGAATTTCGTTTGATTCAGTTAGAGAATGAAGCATGTTAAACTCAAGAGTCCGTAGGACAGAGTGTTTTGCGAGCCGATGAGTAGTCTATTCGATATGCTAAGAAAGTGACGAGAGAGAATATATTTTTTTTTTTCATTCCATTAAAAAAATGTTTTTTCTGCATGACGACTTCAACTACCCGTGTTTGCATAAAGAAAAAAGGAGCATCTTCTTCCAGCCTAACTGCCGTCTCTTCCGGCTGAACGGAATGCTTTACGTTTGATGAATTGACAAATTTATCGCAGTTGATAAAGCGAATTTGCTGACATGCGAGCTTTGACTAAAGGGGTAGCTTGTAGGATCCGTCGTAATCTGCCTTTCAGCTCTACGATTGCTTGTGTAAGCTTCAAATTTGGTTGATTGGTAATGGGGACCGGTCATCCCATGAAGTTGATGTGGGAAAATACTCCCTATGTATGCTAAAGCGTAAAAAAGGAGAGAAGTTGTAATGAAAGCTCTCGAAACCTCTGCTTTTTTGGAAGGCAATTGTGATTTCGTGGACCACATTGAAGAAAAGAGGGGGCCTTCGAACGAAATGTGCAGTTGACATGCTTGTATCGAGTAATTTCATGGTGAACACTACCAGACCAGAAACTAGAGGTGATTGCATAGACAATGAGAACAGAAACGGAGCAATAGTTTTGTGATAGGACACGCATTTCTTTTAAAATTTAGCAACTTAGCTTGAGTTAGGCATACCTAAGAATAGTTGTTCTTAGTCCATGGACTCCAGGCATAGACTAAACTGAAATTATTAATTGTTCATTTATGGCATGGTGAAATCTGATTACACATGTCGAAGGAACTAACTCAGATTGCTTCATCTTTAATTTTTCAAACAGGGGGCGTAACAGCAATGCCGGATTTCTTGCAAAAGTTTTTCCCAGTTGTTTACCGGAAGTCTACTGAACCTGGGATCAACAGCAATTACTGCCAATACGATAATCAAGGCCTTCAACTGTTCACATCATCACTCTATCTAGCTGGGCTGATAGCAACTTTTGCTGCATCATACACCACCAGGAGGCTTGGCAGGAAGTTAACCATGCTCATCGCTGGGTTTTTCTTCATTGTTGGGGTTGTGCTCAACACTGCAGCTATAGACCTTCCCATGCTCATCATTGGAAGGATATTACTAGGTTGTGGCGTTGGTTTTGCTAATCAGGTTAGTTCATGTTTATTGTTCTGAGTTTCACGTGTGTTGTTTAGGACATTGTTTTCCCCTTAAATTGAGAGTTGGTCTGTGAAATCTGTGGAAGTTGTAAAAGAGATCAAGTGAAAATTTCAGTGAGGTATGCGGTAGATCAAAATAGGATGAAGCATTTTTAATAAAAAGGAATGTGCAGATCTTGATGATGCGGAACACTTCTGGGGACTTATTTCTGTCCTTTGCATCAGTAATAGCATAAAAACTGAATTGTCAATAAAAGTTAAAGCTTCATTTAGGTGCAGTGTATCGCATAAATTAAACTTCCTAAATATTTTTACTGTATAGTCTTCATGCAAATACATCGAGATATTGCCAGCATATTCAATAGCTATGTAAAAGTACGGAGATCACTTATCTAAGTTATAAATCCATGATAAACTGAAAATAATTGTCATATATTGGTTTTTGTCTCCTACTTCTTATATTTGTGGCTATTCTCATCGTTCAAACTAGTCTAATGGAAGATTATATGATGGTGATTGTCCGCTTGGAATTATCTGGGAGAAGTCTTCACTGCCCCATTTCTTTGAATCTTCCACCTCACTTTTCGAATAAGTTTGCTTTTCCAAGTTCCTCTCTACCTGAAATAGATGCCGTGAGTCTTTTTCTTTAAATTCATTTGGACTCTGAGGTCAAACTTGCAAATGTCATTTAGAAGACTTGTAGGCTATAGCTTTCGTGGTCAAATTCAACATCTGGAGAGATGTCATCCCCTATGTATTACTGGGCGCTTTATCTGTATTTGCGTCCCTCATTAGAAGTTTGATTCACAATTGAAAATGCAGGTTTTAGCAATTTGTTCAGTCATCTTGCATGTTGATGTTGGTTAAATATTGAATTATGAAAAGAATGCCAATATATTGTCCACTGCATCACGTGGCAACTGACAAAACCTTTTCTCTCATATTTCATCGTAAGTCTTATGTCCAAGCCACTTGGGAAAAAAGAATAGAAGTCATACGTTAATCATTGGTCACGTCATCTGTTTTAGAATAAACTTAAAACTTCATGTAACTTTGAAAAAGTACACGTTTAGTGGTTTTGATTACCATAATCACTTTATTTCAATGGCTAATGAGCATGTTGTGATGTCCTGTTGAATGCATTTTTGGTCATTCATCGTCTCAGAGATTAACTGCAAAATATATGCAGGCAGTACCACTTTTCCTTTCAGAAATAGCACCAACAAGAATACGTGGAGGACTTAACATACTCTTCCAGCTTAACGTTACCATTGGCATCCTTTTTGCCAGCCTTGTCAACTACCGCACAGCGAAGTAAGTTCACTGCTTTCATTGGCTCATTTTCTTTTTCTGTAGTTTCATCTCAGTTGAGGTTTATTAATCTAGCAATGATCCATGATTATCATATGAAGGAACATTTAGATTTTGGAACACTTACAATTGAAGTCAATGATAAGCATTTTGAAAGGATTGTAAGTACAGCACCCTACAAAAAACAGAAAGAAGCATGTGTCCTAAAAGAGGCATAGCCGGACTACTATATCTGCAATGAGTCGAAAGAATGAGAATGCTTCCTGAAAATGGAGCCATAATCATAACTTGTTGGAAAAGATTGTCTGAACTGTTTCATAAAACAAATAGATGATGATGCATGCCTGGTTCCGCTGAATTGCCTTTGATAAAATCACTTGGCTCATGAACTGCTTTTCTCAACAAATAGCAAACATCAGAGTCTATATGACCGAAGTATACTTTTTATTCTACTTCTTTAACTAGTGCGACTTAACTGCTGCCTTTGCAATGATAGGATCGAAGCAGGGTGGGGTTGGAGGTTATCGTTGGGATTGGCTGGCATTCCTGCAGGTCTCCTAACTGTGGGAGCTATTTTTGTGTTAGACACTCCTAACAGTCTCATTGAGCGTGGTCGCATTGAAGAAGGAAAAGCTGTGCTCAGAAGGATAAGGGGAACTGACAACATCGAACCGGAGTTCCAGGAGCTTCTGGAGGCAAGTCGCATTGCTAAAGAAGTGAAGCATCCTTTCAGAAATCTCATGATGAGGAAGAATCGGCCTCAGTTGGTCATTGCAGTGGCCATGCAGGTCAGTGTTGTTTCTGGCACCAATCATCAAATCTCACCCTTCATTTCTCATCTCGTGAAACCTTTCTTGTTAAATATGTTCGTCTACCAGAATGTTCTTCTTGTCAGCTGAAAATGCCAGATTATATTCGTCAACTTTGAGTTGTCTGAATTATTGAATGGTCAGCCTCAGACGCTTCAAATGCAGAGATAATCGTTCTAAAGGAAATAAGAGCGCTACCTAGTAGACAAACCATATATTCATAGTCTATAGGTTTGTTACATGGTTTGTTAAATCATATTCAATCGCAAAAATGTGGTGATTAGGATAGAATGGATCATAGAACAGATTTAAAAAGATCATTTGAAATTGCACAATCGTAGGGTCAGGTTACTGTTGTGCATGGTATTGAGTTTTCTCTTTCTCTAGGGAAGGTAGGAACTGTTTTCCTCTGGCCCCAGAAGAAAATGTTACATCTGGCTTTTGGATTAAATCAACCAAACTGCTCAGTATATGGAACTCTTGAGTGTACTTGGCTACTGTTTTTGCTCTTCTAGATTTTAGCTTCAAGTTTATTCGTTTTAGTTAGACTCACATTTGTCAGCTATATTTATGTGAAAACAGATCTTCCAGCAATTTACTGGCATCAATGCCATCATGTTTTACGCGCCGGTTCTCTTCAAAACCGTTGGATTTGGTGATGATGCATCTCTTTACTCTGCTGTCATCATTGGGGCTGTCAATGTTGTCTCCACCTTGGTGTCCATTTACACGGTCGACAAGATCGGCCGGCGTGTTCTGTTACTGGAGGCCGGGGTCCAAATGTTCCTTTCCCAAGTTATAATAGCAATTGTACTTGGCCTGAAGGTCAAGGACCACTCAGAGGACCTTGGCCACGGCTACTCGATCTTCGTGGTCATTATGGTGTGCACGTTTGTGTCTAGCTTTGCGTGGTCTTGGGGACCTCTTGGGTGGCTGATCCCCAGTGAGACGTTTCCGCTAGAGACTCGCTCAGCCGGCCAGAGTGTGACTGTCTGCACCAACTTTCTCTTCACCTTTGTGATTGGCCAGGCATTCCTCTCCATGCTGTGCCAATTCAAGTATGGCATCTTCCTGTTCTTCTCTGGTTGGGTCCTTATCATGTCCATCTTCACCCTGTTTCTTATTCCCGAGACCAAGAACATCCCGATTGAAGAGATGACCGAGAGGGTGTGGAAGCAGCATTGGCACTGGAAACGGTATATGGACGACGACGACCACGATGCCGAGGCTGCTGTTTCGAACAAGGTCAGGCCTGCCGATGGCAATGGGTTTGATCCTGCATCTCAGTTGTAATTGATTCAAGATGAATGGCTTTCGGGATTCAGATATACAAGAATTTCATACCTTAGACAAACATTGGATACAGAATTTACACTAGAACACAAAGAACAGCTACTATTCAACAGACCAAGAATTATTTCGATCTGTCATTATAGGTAGAGTACTGATTAATCCAGATATATAGTCTCCTCGTGTGATTTGTGGCGCGTGCTGCCGTGTAAATTGATACTGCAGGATATTTCCTTTGCAGAGAAGAGTGTGTTTTTCAAATCTTTTGCCTTATCTTCTTCACTTGACAGATACTTACATTTGTGAATCCAGTTGCAGTAACATCGTTGTAAGATAAGAACAGGACATCTCATCAAAATGATGAGAATTGCACGCTCTAATAGAGAAAAAGACATTCATTATGGCGTCATTACGTTACGAGGAGAGATCAAATTTATTTGGTGAGCTGAAACTGTAGTCTACTTCTATAGATTTGATCCCCACAATACACATCTGGGGGCAAAAGTTGGCGTGTTAAGAGGTTGTGTAGAAAGCAAGGCGCCGGAATCTCTCTTTCTCCATACGCCAAGCAACATGTAGTCTTTTGATCCCATAAAGAGAATTAGTTGTCGTCTGATACTTCTCTGATTCATTCTAATTTCTGCTGTCGTACCAAGTCAAGAGAAGTTCCTGACTTTTAGGGGATCTCAAGCTTCTCTTAACCACTCATTTTTACATATATTGAATAACAAATGCGTAAGATAATAATTCTATTGAATCTCTCGTAAGGATGTCAGCATGAAAAGTACGCATTTATTCTATTCAACATCAACCTTGCTAAAGAAGATTCCGAGCCTTGAACGTACGCATCTCACCGCATATTATTATAAATATCCCTTGTGATCTATGTACTTTTGTCAATAATTTGTTTCCATAAACACTATGTGATGATATGGTTTTGCTTAATCCATCAGACGTCAAAAATGTCGGGAGTTTTCTTCCATAGTCTTCTGTAGTCCCGTGACGAGAAGTTCGATCCCACCAAGACCCCCGAAAGCAGTCTTTCCTTGTAAGATTCTCAACCGAGCTTCCAGCACCTACGAGCGGCGACCTCCCTAAGGCAAAAGCTAAAATCGGAACAAACGTCGGGTTCATGACAAGTTTATTTCACCTATTGTAAGTTCTATATCTGAACTAGAAATACAACTACACCTAATTAAAATTAGATGGGACGCGACATTCGTCCATGGCACAATGATTAACGCTATCGTCCTTTTGAATTGTGCAAGATCTTAAGACGGGTTAGTATTTTTCATGCGTGCATCTTAAAAGTCTTGAATCGAGTCATCAAGCATTATAGCCACATTCATACCTGCCAAGATGGTTTTATAATTAGGGTCAATACCACTAAAAATTCTAAAGTGATATACTTTTTATAAATTTACTCCAAATTATTTTTTAATAAAAAAAACTAAATTGGTACATCCGTGAAAAATTTACCTCTATTAATTTTTTAAGCACAAAAAATCATAAATTGAAATATTTGTGATAAATTTACTCCCATTTAATTTTCGTTAAATGAGACTAATACCACAAAAAACCATAAATCGAAGGGTAAAATTTCAAATTTGTACATTTATCAATTATCATATGTCATTAAATTCAGCAATTTAACAATAAAATTTAATCGAAATTAATTGAGATGTACAATTGGAATTGGTTAAAAAATGAATTAATCACGAATTGCCAATTACAAGGAACTTTGAAATGATTCTACAACATGACAATGCCATTCATCCAAAGCAACAATAATCATGGGTTAAGTTTGAGATGGATAACACATGGCGATTGGCTTTGGTAGAAAACAACGTTTTCGAAAAGAAAACATTAGAATCTGTTTGAAATTTGAAAAACACGTCTGTTTGTCGAGTTATCGAGACGTCTTTGATAGTTAATAATGCCTGACAGACTTAGACAAACATGATTGCTGCTCTCCAGCTCAGTAAAACTGCTCATTTTTATCCCGTCCCACTGTCTGCTTTTTATCATGGACCGATGTGCAAATGATTGTAGACACGACCAAGTGGCAACTGGTGGCTCCCTTTCTTGGACAGACGGAAAGAGAACCGAGATGGGGTGCTCGCCACTTGAGCTTTTTCATCAAACGTGGGGTCGCCTCAAGGCCCTCAACCACTGTCCAAGACCCAGCTCACGACTCTCCCGTCCTTTTCTCAACACCTAAAACCGCGCATGGCACTGCCTTTTCTCTCTGTGAGAGCCGCAATTCAGTTCTCTCCCGCACAAACTTCCAGCCTCCATTCGTCAGTCCTCTGTCTCTCCCTGTTTCTTTAAATATACTGCCCGAGTTCCCCCCTCGAATCCCAAGAAAGGACAGTCTGTGATCTGGTACCGGAGAGACAGAGATGGGCGTGTTAATGTTGATGATGATGATGATGGCGACGGCGATGGCGAAGCTGTGCGATGGAGCGGTGTACAAGGTCGGGGACTCGGCGGGTTGGACCACCATCGGCAATGTCGACTACAAGCAGTGGTCTGCCACCAAGACCTTCCAGCTCGGTGATACCATCCGTGAGTTCGCTTCTATTTCCTTCCAGTTTCGTTATCGAAAAGAAACGAGTGAACTTTTTCTTTCTGGGTTTTCGGTTAATTTACACGATAAATAGAGGCTCTTGATTCTTATAGGCTTCTGGGTTTTACAAGAACTGTGAAAATTTCAGATCTTTGTCTGGCAAATACAGCTCTCCCTCATGCCAGTCCAATACACCTAAGATTTTCTGAGCAGCAAGCTTTGTCCCCTTTTGATTCGCTTTTCTCTCCCCCACCTCTTTTGTTCCGTGGGTACACGTTGATCTTCAAGACTGACAAATGGCCAACAGTTCTCGAATTCAGCAAAAACTCTCGAGATCTTTCAGAGCTCCTCATGACCAAATTGTCTTCACGCTTGTCAGCCCAGTGTTTCGAATTTCATGTAGAACTTCACTGCTCTCTCCCCGAACTGACATTCTTCGCAAAACTTTTAGCTTTGTTTGCCTTTTAACTAAAAAGAATAAAAGAACACAGACAGACGAGCGTGAGGGGAGTAGATGTTTCACAAAGCATTGGACGATGGCGACAAAGTAGACTCCTGGGTGGGGGGAATAACACCATCACGATGTCTCGATCCAGTGCTCCAACTACGTTACAAAGACACCGCACTCACTCACGCACGCCTTGGCCTTTCCGACATTACTTTACCTTTTGCCCAAAACAAAAGCAATTGTCCCATAACGCCATTTTAACATCATGGCGATTGGCTAAGCGTTTGCAAACCTGAAGGATTCGATAATGATGTTTTGTTGACTATGAGCAAACACGGATCTCGCGAATCACCTTATTCCATGGATGAGTATCTTGAGTTGCTTTTTTACAAGTTCATTCAGTATTTATGAATATGTGATTTCTCTCCACCTATAAATTAAAGTTATTTGCAACACGCGCTGAAATAATTACAGCCCCGCTCTCGTGGCTTTGCGGTAGTTGTCGGTTGTGAGTTTTAGTTCGTCATGACGACTGGAACGACATGCGCGATGATTGTCCAAGTACTGTATCAAAAATGCTAAAAAGTTGGTTTTGAGTGAGATTGGACAACTAGTTTTGCAAGTATAGTCCTCACTTTATTTCTCTAAAATTCTCGAGAACGCGAGGGGATAATTGTTGGATCAAATTCGATGTGTTCTGACGGCTACTGAAAGTTTAAAGTACAAACTGATTTCTGTGAAAAATTTAAAATTTGGTAGTGTCTTGATAAAATGATAACACGGAATTTGAGGAGGGGGCGAACCTTCAAGCAAAGCTTGGGGTATTAGGTGCAAATTCCCTCATAGTTGAAGGGCCGAATTGCAATTTCTCTTAGAATGAAATATTCTAAATTAGGAGAACGGAATGACGCTATGGTTACTAGGACTGATTTTGAGAGGAGGGACGTCACCTATGTACGCACTACTTGTTCATAAAATCTGCTCTTTTTGAGCTTCATGCATCTGCTTGGTTATATTTTTCTTTGCATTTATAAGAATGAGACACTCACTCCTAACATTGTGGGTTCTTTTGTGCACCAGTTTTTCAGTACAGTGCCCAATTTCACAACGTGATGCACGTCACGCACGCCGAGTTCAGGGCGTGCAACACGACGTCTCCAAAGGCGACCTACACGACCGGCAATGACTCGATCACCCTCACCAATCGTGGCCACCACTACTTCTTCTGTGGTGTCCCGGGTCATTGCCAAGCCGGTCAGAAGGTCGACATCAACGTGCTTCGTAAACCCGTCAGTGCACAGACCCCTTCGCCTTCGGCTGTTCCTACTCCAGGCAACCAGGGGCCTTCTCCGAATAGTGGCCATCTGCCTCGCGCTTTGAAGGGCTCTTTTGCTAAGCTCGGATTGCTCACGGTGGTTCTCGCGGTTTGCTGTTAATGCTGTTCTTGCTTCTGAGTCACCTTGTATTTTGGTATACACATTGAGCTCCAGCAGTCTTAAACTGAATCCGGCTAGAAATTTCCAGATTATACACAGATCCACTGTATAATTTTGTTATGTTCAGATTGCTTTCCTTTGTATTACACATCTCTTTTGTTTATGTCTGTTGTGCACCATAAGAACATGTCGTGTCAACCTTAGATCCAAACGAACTTCCCCGTTGAACTGACAAAACAAGTTTCTCACCAAGAAGAGAATTGATGACGACTTAAAGCAGTTATTCAGTGTTGTCTTATAGTCTTGTCCCGGTCAATCTTGTTCTAGGGCTTCCAAGGATATGTTGATCTAAGAACAATTATTGTTGAAATAGTTTGTTATCATGAAAAAAAATGATTGCCGCACATCAAAAGCGGTATTGTTGGACATAAAAAGAAGTGATTGTTGACATGAAGATAAGTGATGATTGATCATGAAAAGTGGTGATGGTTGATCATGAAAAATGGTGATGGTGGGGGTTAAGATGTTGGTTGATTGTTTGTAAATAGCACAAAATTATACAAAGTTTATCACAAGTGTTCATAACAGTAACTTCGTCTTCATAATTGTCTCTTCTTCTCTTTTTTGACTAAAGTTTCATAACACATTCGAGGTGAAATTTCCAAAAAAAAAAAAAAAAAAAGTAATTGCTAAACTCGTTTCTCTATGGTTTTTGTGTATAATTGAAGTTATATTTGTTTTAAACCTAGTAGCAACAATAGTTAAAGCAAATAATATCTTAAGGATAGTGATTATCATTACGCATCAAAACATGAAAGATCTATAACTACTGTTCTATTTTCATTAGCAAACAGATTGTCCCAACAATCTTGAGGTATTATCTTGATGGAGATGGAGACAGTGGTTGCATCGAGTGCTTGCAATCTTGATAGATAAGTATTAATTTTATATAGATATGGGAGAGGGACCCATACTCTATTCTCGCAAATTACTATAATTATTTGAGTTAAAGCTTTTCATAGGAGTATCGGAAGGGTTACTTCAGCAATTCCTATTGTGATGAATAAAAGCGCAACTAAAATTAGAGCAAGGCAAAACAATAAAAGAAAAAGAAACTTTTATTTATGTTTATATGCTTGAGTCACCTTCCTTGTTGCATACTAGATAATCTCATGTTGCAACACTGTATTGAAATTCATATATAAGAACAATATGATATCATGTGATAATCTGGATAAAGGATAGTGATATATGTTTAGAAGCAAAAATAACTAAGGTCCCGTGTGGGAACTACTTTGCTTCAAAGCTCGTTAAGCAAATACAAATCTGGATAAAGGATAGTGATATATCTATTCTAAATGTGATATCAATAACAAATAATAACCTTATGACAATGATCACTATCGCGCACCAAACCATCAAAGATTTATAACTATTGTTCTATCTTTATCAGTTATCAAATATCCCCCACAATTATTGCAGAAGACTAGGTTTAAGAGAAACAAAGTTAACGGAGAAAGATTTGATTAGAAGAATTCTTTGAATTGGCTGGAGTCCGTTTTTTGAAAATGTTAAATATTTGATGATACATCCCGAAAAAAGTATCAACTTCATTCTATAAGTCTTATCAAAGAAGCAAAGTTTACCCTGACAATCCTTTATCCTTTGTTGACGTTGTCATCTGCTGGCTCGTCGTCATCGATCATGTATCGTTTCCAGAACCAATGCTGCTTCCACACACTCTCGACCATCAAGTCCACAGGCACGCCCTTCGTCTCAGGCAAGAAGAAGAATGCAAAGAGCCCGAAGGCCACGATCCATGCGGTGAAGAAGAAGAAGATGCCGGCCTTCATGCGGCACAGCATCGGCAGGAAGGCTTGTGCGAAAATGAAGGTCAAGAGCATGTTGAAGCTCACTGCGCAGGCGAAACCAGCCGTCCTTGTCTCCAGAGGGAAGGTCTCGCTCGGAATCAGCCACCCGAGCGGACCCCATGACCATGCGAATCCCATCATGAACCCACCCACCAGCACCAACGTGACCATCGCCTCGATAGGGTGAAGAGACCCTGTTGGTTTCAGGTGTAGTAGCAAGAGCAATCCTATCACAGTCTGCAACAAGAAAGAAAATTTTGTGGATAAGAAAGTATCAACGCAACAGATAAACCTCTCTTCCAATTGGACAGAATTCGCAAGTTTGATGTGATTGATCCCAATTGAGAAGACATGCGAAGACAATGTGAATTACCTGATTGATGAACATCTGGACACAGCCCTCAAGGAGCAACACCCTCCGGCCAGCCTTGTCCACCGTGTACATTGACACTAATGTGCTGAAAACTTTCACAAGCCCGGTGATGACTGTCGAGAGCAGCGCCGCATTGTTCCCGAACCCAGCCATCCGGAACAGGACCGGTGCATAGAACATGATAGCGTCGATACCAGTGAAATGCTGGAACACCTGCAGCAAAATGGCTATGACAAGAGGGGGTCTGCTCGACAGCGTCATGAGCTTGCGGAACGGCTGCTTCACTTGCCTTGCGGCCTTACTGGCGGCAACAATCGAATTGAACTCGGCAGCAACCTCATCGGTGCCGCGGATCCTCCTCAGGATGGCCTTCCCTTGCTCAAATTGGTTGCGCTCGATGAGGCTGGTTGGAGTCTCGCAGATGGCAAATGAGGCCCCGAGAAGCATCGTGGCTGGGATGCCGGCCAAGCTGAAAGAGATCCGCCACCCATGAGGATGGATGTTGAATGTGAAGTAGTTGATAATGTTGAACATGAGGATTCCGATTGTGATGAAGAGTTCGAAGCAAATGTTGAGAGCTCCTCTGATTCTGGCAGGAGCTAATTCAGATAGAAACAGAGGTACTGCCAGACTAACGAACCCAACACCGCAACCGAGGATGATTCTGCCAAAGACCAGCATTGCAATGTTGATGCTGCCGGCTTGGAATGCAACCCCAGTGATGACGAAGAGGGACGCGATCTGCATCGTCACCCTTCGGCCGAATTTGGAGCACACCTCTGAAGCTGCAAAGCTGGCTCCGAGAGCAGCTATGTACAGCGAAGATGTGAACAGCTGGAGGAACTCGTTGTGGTACTTGCAGTAGTTGTCCTCCTGGACACGCTTCTTTTCATCGTACATGGTCATGAAGAATTTCATCAAGAAGTCATCCATGGAAATCAATCCGACTGAAATTCAATAAAATCCACACGAGCATTTGGAAAGTGAGTAATTTTACAATGAATAATGAATTTTATACTTGAAAATATAAACTAGCCACTCACAAGTCAAATCACAATATAAATTAGCCTATTATGACTGATGCAAAAATTACAACGAAATTAAAAGTGAGAAAAAATAAATAATACATAGATTTAGATGACAAATCCTTGCAGGAAAAACCATGGGAAGATAAAAAGCAAAATCTACTATAGATTTCCAAGTATTACAGAAGGGGTTAAAAAACTCAGATTCTTGTCATCTAAATTTCTTAACCTAATAACTTGAGAAAAATAGTATTTATATCGCTCTCAAGTCCTAACATTAGCCCAAACCCATAAAGAATTCAAGACATACTCAACATAACTTACAACCGAGGCAAAAATGTGATTTGATCTTTTCTCTTTTGAAAATAAAGACAAACCAAACACTAATGGGACTTTCCATCCTATCAATCTTACAAAAGTTATCCATGTTAGGTGCGTTTGTTTTACGAAAAATGAGTGATTTGAAAAATATTGTCTGACAAATAATTGCTTATATCATTTAGAAAATAAATAAACAGATTTTTTTTTCATCGTCCGCTAGAATAGTTAGGCATGATTGTTATCGATGATGAAAATATTTTCCAATAACTAATTTTTCTAAACAATACAAATAATCATTTTTTCAAAAATATTTTTCAAATTATTTATTTTCTACAGAACAAATACATCCTTAAATAAAATAAGTTTCTCCTACTTGAAATTCCGATTTCGTATCCAAGCAGGAACCCTCCGAAGGCGGCGATGATCTCGCACAAAACGACGTATAAAGTTATCTCCCCCTCGTGCTCGGGCGTTTGGCCACCGGGACTCGTGACAACAGCCGGCATTCTCTAGCTTTCTTCTGGACGTAAAAGAGGACAAAGGACAGAGAAGCTTAATCGAGATGTGTTTGGACAGAAGAAAGATGACCAGAGTGAAGAAGCAGAGGGTAAAGATTGAGGAGCTTTAGATTTTGTGGGTATATATAACACGTCAAGAAGGCTGGATAAGACTAAATAAAAGATTAAATGGCAACTAATTATGATTTGTCCTCGACAAATTGAACAGATTCTGCAGGTTAGCTTGACCCAGGAGAGAATTAATCATCGCGGGGAAGAGGATAAGGATATTCAATGAAAATGCCAAAAAGAGAAAGTAATCTTACACGTGAATTTAGTACTTACTAGATCAAAATTGACACAAGTGTGCATTAATTTCTGCTTGAAGTTTTCCAGGAGATGAAATATTTTATTATCTAATTAAGCGCATGTTCACACTTAATTTTTAGTTGATCCATTGATAAAGGTAAGAAAATCAAGATATCAATCATGATGGAACCGCTCCTTGCAAAAAAATATTTTAAAATTGTTTATTTCCTTTGGCCAATCATTTGTAGGTAATTTTTTTTATTCATTTTCATCAAAACTTCAAAAAGTCAAAAGGTTGACTTTTGAGTGGACTTTAGTCCATCCTTTAACCAAAAGTCAAATCTGGCTTAAAATTTGGCTTTTTGCATAAAATATTCCTTTTGATTTAATTTCACTATGGCCACAAATTTTTTTGAAAAATTCAAAGTTTTGATCATAAAATCAAAATTTTAGTGAAAAGTCAACTAAAAGGTTGACCTGTAATTAAACCTTTGACAAAATAATTGAAAAGCGTAAAAATTTCAAATCACTTTTTTTTTAGCTTCAATTTAACTTTAACATCGAAAATTTTGCAAAAATCAATTAACAACCTTATTTTCTGAATTTTTCAGTTTTAGCTTCGAAATTGGCAAAAAAATAAAACTACTTTCATTCTATTCATGTTTTAGCTTAGCTCCTTTTATGACATTTGAATTAGAGTTCATTATCTATTCACTTGTTCAACTAATTTTGAGATTTGAATTGTCATTTTTAACCCTAATCAAGGGTTCAAATCAATTCTACATGATTTGCGTACTAACACTTCCGTTCTGCTCATTTTCTTGAGTTAAATTCAAATCTAGAGTCAATTTTGATAAATTCACTCAAGAACTCACAAATTTAATGGATTTATCTTACTTGAACTTAAGAAATCCGAGCTAATGAACTCTAATTAGTGTAATTTAAGTTGACTCATTCTAGAATAAGGTGTAATTTGATAAATTGAGATATGATTTCAACAATTGACCCCCAATTTATTTTTGACGTAAAGGTTGCACCTTTATTTTAGTGTCAATTTGGATGTAATAGGCCATCGCGAACATGGGTAATTGAATTCATTGATGTCTTGTTACGTCAATTGGGTTCAATTTTAATCAATTTGTGCTTCGAGGTAGGCAATTATGAAAATTTGCTTATTTAAGATCCTTAATTAAATAAAGATTCTTTTCTATTTGCACAAAAAAAAAGAAAAAAAAAAGAAAGAGAACCAACCAAACTAGTCAGGCTAGTTCAAACTAGCTTGACTGGTCCAACCGGTCATTGGCCGGAATGGCTGGTTCGACCATTTCCCAACTGGTTGCCAGTGGTCGGTGACCACCATAAGGTGGCCCACCTAGTGGCCAACTCATTCCTACCTTTATTTCTTGAATTTACAAATTTGCCCCAATTTTTACAAAATCACAAAAATGCCCCTCGACTAGGTTTTAATTGCATGATCGAGCATAACCGTTCATCCTCGAAAAATCATAGCTGTCCAAATTAGGCATGTGCATAATTAGTTGTCATCTCATACAAACTTAAGGCTTAAGAAAATATTGTTAGGCTAGGAGATTAGTCCCTAGCCCTTGGATTGAGCCAAGGGCCGGGATGACTCCTCCCATGGACTTATATATTGGTTTTTCCCTCCAAAAATGAGGGAGGGGGCTCCCCTCATTTTTTGCAGAAACTAGATTTGATCTCCCATTTCTCTCTCAAGTCTCTTTCTTTCCTCCTCTCTCTCTCTTGACCGCCTCTCATCCGCCGCCACAACCGCCGCCGTCGGAGCCCGATTAGCGGCGCACCCGCCCTCCAATGATCCTCACCTCCTCCTTGAGCCGTTCGTTGCCATCGGATGTCCAGGTGTCCATCAGAGCAGCTTGTTTGGCCAATCCTTTTCGGTGCAAGTGTTGTCTCCACACGCCGGTGTTGGTGACTATTTCCGCCGTGATCGATGACTAGCCGGCCTCCACAGCTCCTCTGACCGATCCAACAACATCCGTAGCCAAGTCCCTGAGCAGTTGGTGGTCGGAGATCTACAAAATAGCCACCGGAGAGCCTTCTTGCTGCCAATTTCCTCGCCGGAATCCCTCCTCGAGCCCGGTCTTGTAAGAATTATTGTGGCACATATTATGTAATTTATTATATGGTTTAATAATTATTGAAATGCTATAAATAATTATTGGTTACGAGAAGGTACGACTTTAATAAAACGAAATGGTATATCGCTTTGATGGAAGGCACCCTTTCAACGAACGTATAAATAGAGTCCGGTCCTCTCTCCACCCACATACGAACAACAATAAAAAAGAACGTATTCTCTCCTCCATCAATTGAATACATTAAGGTTTAGTGGGTTAAGGGAGAGAAATCGGATTTCTCCTTTTGGTTCGAGATCATTGAGTTTTCTAGAACGATCATCATCAAGCGTAGCGCTATGGATAAAGGTATGTCTAAATCTATTTGTGAAAGTCATGAAGATCAAAGATCATTGATTTGTTATGAATTTCCGCATCAAGTATTATATGAATCAAACTAACAGTTGGTATCAGAGCATTTGGTTTATGATCTTATGATTTTTCCTTTTAAAGAAATATTAGGATTTATGCATGATGATTTGTGAATGATATTTGTTGTTGTTGAAATGTTTTGAAAGGTTCTGTTAAAGAAAATCCGAATGATGTAACGTTCTTCATGGACTAAAATTGTGAAGAAAAGTTACTGTGCGCGTGCGAGTGGAAAAGGACAAAAAAAAAAATTCGGAATTCTGAGGGCAAGTAAGAAACTCGACCATTCCGGGGAAAATCCGGCGATCCACCGCTTGATTTCGGACCCAAACCGTCGCACTGCCATGAGGAACATTAGCCATGAGTTTTTCCGGTATATCGGTGTTCGCCGGAGGCTAATCGAGCGGCGGAAGCGGCGGTGGTGGAGGGTTTGCGTTTTGGAGAAATTTTGCTTTGATTTGGGGCCAATTTCTTGGTCATTTTCTCCGAAACTTGGACCCATGGGGTCGTGCCGCGCACTCTTCAAAACCCATTATTTATTTGTGTCTGGGATGGGCTGCCGGAGAAGAAACGGCCGGCGAAACCGCGGCGGAACGGCGAAAAACGGCGAAAAATCGCGTCTGTGCGCGAGGAAGAAGGCGCGTGGGCTCCACGCACGCGCTGCAGTTGCAGGCGCGTGGAACCCACGTGCCACGAGCCGTCACGTGCGCGCTAGCGCTTCGCACGTGGGATCCACGCGCACGGGGCTTCCCGCGCCGTTGCGTGCGCGTGCAACGCACGCGCTGCGCGTTGGATGCGCGCGTGCGGGGTACGCACCCGCGGCGGATGAAGGCGCGTGCTCGGCATGCGCCTGACGTCCCCGCGCGGCCTTTTTACTTTTTTGCCCCTATGCCATTTTTAAAATTCCAATTTTATCCTTCTCGCAATTTATTTATTGTTTTGCCCCTGTTTAATTTATAATTATGATTCTGCCATTGATGATTATTTACCATTTTGCCCCTGGATTATAATCTTATGGTTCTGCCCTTATGAAATTATGATTTTACGATTATGCCCTTATGCTTTGATTAAATTTTTGTCCTTGTGTGCAAATTTGGTAAATCTTTGTATTTTACAATATTAAAAATTCATATTATGAAAGGTTTGTTAGTCACCAAAGTGGCCGAACCTTGAAGTCTTTTGAATTTTTTGATATTGTAAATTATTTTATTCAATTACCCATGATTAATTGATGCTATATATGAAATTGATATGTTCTATATCATTATTGGAGTTATGGGTATATTGAAGTTCATTTATTATAAAAATTTAGGTATTAACCCAAAGGTTAATTATTTTTTTATAATTCATGAACATGATGGTTGATAATTAATATGACTTGTTAAATTTGTTTGTATATCCAAAGATAACAAATAAATTTTAATAAGATATATTTACAATTATCAAATAAAAGTTATTAGCATCATTATGGTATATATATATTTGTTTATCATAGGATCGCCCAAAGGAGAACTATGATGTACATGTGTCGTTTAGTTTGAATCTGAT
The DNA here is from genome assembly GCA_017140325.1 of Eucalyptus leucophloia subsp. euroa. Taxonomy (NCBI): domain Eukaryota; kingdom Viridiplantae; phylum Streptophyta; class Magnoliopsida; order Myrtales; family Myrtaceae; genus Eucalyptus; species Eucalyptus leucophloia. Next base: position 49,766,532 of record CM029475.1, read on the forward strand.
TAAGTGATATTCTCAAAGCATTAATGTATAAGTATTTTCTTGCACATTTGCAGTATCTGTACCTGTTTCACTCCATTCGCACGCCTCATCTGTTCCCTTATTCAATGGGATAAATTTTCCTGATTGGAGTGAACAAATCCAGTTTCACTTAGGTGTCCTGGATCTTGATTTAGCGCTTCAAGCTGAGAAACCAGCTGCTATTACTAATGAAAGTAGCAATGATGAAAAGTCTTTCCATAAAGCTTGGAAAAGATCAAACAGACTAAGCTTAATGTTCATGCGAATGACAGTTGCAAAGAACTTAAAGACTTCTCTTCCTAAGATTAACAATACTAAGGAATTTATGAAATTTGTGGAAAAGCGTTCTCAAACTGTTAATAAGTCACTTGTTGGTACATTGATGAGCACACTGACCACCATGAAATATGATGATTCGCGTACCATGCATGAGTATATACTTGAGATAACGAATTTAGCAGCAAAGTTAAGGATTTTGGGAATGAACGTGGATGAGTACTTTTTAGTACAATTTATACTTAATTCCTTGCCTCATGAGCAATATGAGCCATTTCAAATGAATTACAATACTATAAAGGATAAGTGAAATGTAAACGAATTGGCCAGTATGCTAGTTCAAGAGGAAACAATGATAAAGAATCAAAAGGCTCATTATGTTCATCTCTCAAGTCATCAAGAAGTTCGAAAGAATTTTAAGAGGAAAGGTGGAAGAAGCAAGAAGAAAGGACTACACATCCTGAATGGCTCTTCAAAGGCTTCTCAAATCCACAAGAAGGAACACAATCTTATTAAGTGTCATTTTTGTAAAAAAATTGGACACTTGAAGAAAGATTGTCTGAAATGTAAGGCTTGGTTCGAAAAGAAAAGTAAACTTTGTGCTTTAGTATGTTTTGAATCAAAATTTACTGAAGTTCCTTATAATACTTGGTGGATTGATTCTGGTGCCACCACTCATGTGTCAAATACGATGCAGTGATTTCTTACGATCTAAATTATAAAGCCAAATGAAAGTTATGTGATTACGGATAATAGAGACAAAGCTCCAGTTAAAGGCATTGGCACTTATCGTTTGATCTTAGATACTTGGGCATTATTTGGATTTGTTTGAACCCTTTATGTACCTACATTTTCTCGCAATTTAGTTTCTTTGCCAAGACTTGATGTGGCGGGATTTTATTATAAATTTGGATCTGAATCTTTCAGTCTGTTTAAGAGTGATACTCTTATTGGAATTGGAACTTTATGTGATGGTCTCTACAAATTTAGACTTGATAATACTTTTGTTGAGACATTAATGACCCTGCATCATAATGTTGGTACTAAATGAAGTTTGGTGAATGCAAATTCTGCTTACTTGTGGCATAAACGTTTGGGTCATATATCCAAGGAAAGAATGCAAAGATTAGTGAAGAATGAAATTCTTCCAAATTTGGATTTTACTGACCTTGGAGTGTATATTGATTATATTAAAGGTAAACAAACAAAATACACTAAGAAAGGTGCCACAAGAAGCAAAGAGCTTCTTGAGATTATACATACTGACATATGTGGTCCTTTTGATGTTCCATATTTTAGTAAGGAAAGCTATTTCATAACCTTTATTGATGATTTTTCACGTTATGGTTACATTTATCTATTGCATGATAAGTCTCAATCAGTGAATGCACTTGAAGTGTATATTAAAGAGGTTGAGAGGCAATTAGATAGAAAAGTAAAAATAGTAAGATCTGATAGAGGAGGTGAATATTATGGAAAGTATGATGAATCGGGACAATATCCAGGTCCATTTGCTAAATTCTTTGAAAGACATGGCATTTGTGCTCAATAAACAATGCCAGGTACACCACAACAAAATGGTGTAGCAGAAAGGCGTAACTGTACTTTAATGGAAATGGTTAGGAGTATGATGAGTCATTCATCTTTACTCTTATCTTTGTGGATGTATGCTTTAAAGACTTCTATGTACTTATTAAATAGGGTTCCTAGTAAGGCAGTTCCAAAAACTCCTTTTGAACTGTGGACGGGAAGGGAACCTAGTTTACGACACCTGCATGTTTGGGGTTGTCAAGCAGAAGTAATAATTTATAATCCACATGAAAGGAAATTGGATTCAAGAACGACTAGTGGTTATTTCATTGGTTATGTAGAGAAATCCAAAGGGTGTAAATTTTATTGTCCTAATCATAGTACAAGAATTATTGAATCTGGAAATGCTAGGTTCATTGAGAATAGTGACATCAGTGGGAGTGAAAGGATGCGTGATGCTTGCATTCAAGAAGTAAGGGTAGGAGTTCCTATACCCAAAGCTTCTAAAGTTGTTGTTCCTGATATTATAGTACAATTTAACAATAATCAAGAACAACAAATTAATGAACAAACACTCGATAATGGAGATGTCAATAATGAACCTCCAATAGCCGAGTCACAAGAAATAACATATGGAGATCAAATACTTATCTCTCAAAGAAGAAGTTCAGAAACAAAGAGTGTCAATTGAGCACATTAGCACAAATCTTATGATAGCAGATCCCTTAACAAAAGGACTGCCGCCCAAAACATTTAATGAGCATGTTGAAAGGATGGGCGTTATTGGACGTCATGATTGTATTAAGTTTATGTATTTGACACTTTGAGCTCACTTACGTGTTTTTGATATTTCCTGTTTTCTATCTAGTATACATTATGGAAATAGATGAATGTTAAATAGGATAGTTTCTAAAGAAACATTATGGTTGGACTATTACTGTACTTCTCATTTATGAATCATGTTAAGTAAAGTGTTATAATTGTAGTACATAGAAGGGATTATGTCGATTGATGACATACAACCGCTATGACTCATATTAGTTTTTTTTACTTAATTGTGATTATTATGTGATTGCCAATTTAATGAAATTTTATAGCATAATCTTATTGTGCACATTATAGTCTTTATTAAACCATGAAAGGAACATCATATGGGCCAAGTGGGAGAATGTAAGAATTATTGTGGCCCATATTATGTGATTTATTATATGGTTTAATAATTATTGAAATGCTATAAATAATTATTGGTTATGAGAAGGTACGACTCTAATAAAACGAAAGGGTATATCGCTTTGATAGAAGGTACCCTTTCAACGAACGTATAAATAGAGTTCGGTCCTCTCTCCACCCACATACAAACAACAATAACAAAGAACGTATTCTCTCCTCCATCAATTGAATACATTAAGGTTTAGTGGGTTAAGGGAGAGAAATCGGATTTCTCCTCTTGGTTCGAGATCATTGAGTTTTCTACAACGATCATCATCAAGCGTAGCGCTATGGATAAAGGTATGTCTAAATCTATTTGTGAAAGTCATGAAGATCAAAGATCATTGATTTGTTATGAATTTCCGCATCAAGTATTATATAAATTATTCTAATAGGTCCTCCATCGGCAGCTGATCGGAGCCATTCCAGCGCCATTTGGTGCTCCTTCGGCGATATCGACCTCCACCAGACATGCCTCGATGTCTCTTAAAGATCGTGGTGCCTCGCTTGTGGCTCCTTTGAGCTAGATTGCGCAAAAATGTCAAAAGGTTGGTTACTATATCGCGAGCTTTTTGAAGCGAGGTGTCGATAGGCAACCGGGGCTAGAGCTCAATCTAGGATGCAATCTAATGCCATAATAGATGATGGATGATGCTTAGGATGCCTATGGATGAATGTAGATAGGTTATGATGGCTCGTATGCGGATGATTACTTGGATTTTTGCCGATATGCAATTCGGATGCCTTGCTTGACCTGTTTGTATGTTTCTCTTAAAAGGAGCTAGATAACGGCCTTTTTAGGGTTTCACGTCTTCATAAAAATCATAGTATATTCCATGGGCTTTTCAAAAATATAAAGATTGCACTGATCGGCCTCCGCTTGTAAGAGCAATTGCTTGCTCAAATTCTGATTTTAAATCTGTCAAACTGTTGCAATTTGGAGTGTTGGACAACCTGTTCTGCTTCTCTATTTTGTTTGGCTTTTTGTGGTTCGAATTAGGTTCGAAGGTCCTCATGAGTTTTTTTAACATCGAGGCCTAACATAAAAAATTGTGGAATTTTCTCATGTCATTTGGATAGGAATAAGCATGCTTGTTTCTGTCGTTCTCTGCTGGTTTTGTCACTAACCTGACTTCCTAGAGGAATATCTTTGATTGAGCTTGTTAATGTATTCAATTATCTTTGGTGCCTTCTAGACATTCATAAATGACATCTAAAGCTTCGAAACGACGTATGACACGCATTAATTGAGTATCGTTGGCGATGTCAAAACCCTTCCGAAGTCAGTGCATCTGTTCTGCAATTTTGATCACGTATTGTTATTAATAGGTTAGCCGACCTACTTAGATTCATGAATTTTTATGATTTTTTGTGCATTGATCTAGGACTAAGTGTCTTATCACATTTTCTCTTACATCTAGCCTTAAAACATATCAAAATTTCATAAAATTTATGCATCATTCAAGTAGGATAATGGCCGAAAAGTTTGCATGTCATGTTCTGTTTGCCTTGGCCTGATCTGTCCATCTATGCGAACGTCTTTGTTTGAGCTTGAAAAAGATCTTAATTAGACTTGTCTTCTCCTAGACATTTGTAAAGGATTTCTCAAGCTTTAAAACGACATATTATATGTCCCAATTGGACATCATTTGATATGTTGAACATTTTTCCTAAAATCAGGTTCAAATCTGGAACTTTACCGAACTGATGTGCTTGTTATGTCTCCGTGGATCCGACTGTTTGTCAATTTTGTGTGATTTTGTGCACGCTGATTTTGAGGTATAGTCATTGATGAAATTGTTTATAATATTCAGGTCTATCACATATGAAAATTTGAGAATTTTTTAACATCATTTGATAGGGTCGAAATGCCATGCATTCCACGTTTTTCTGCTGTCCTTTTCTGTTCCCAATTGCCCTATCTGTGTTCTAGGATTTTTTTATAAAATCATGTGTTAGGAATTTTAAGATATTTCCTCATGAAAGTTTCTCTTTAGATGTTGATTTACCTACTATAAGAATTCTAGTATTGGATAATCATTGATGGTACCTTTATTGATTTCACATTGAGTGCCCTGTTTCTTTGATTGCCATTTTGGCTGATTGACTTACCTCTATTCTTGGATTTTTTTAGAAAATCATGCGTGTGGAACTAGACTTCGTTATCTTCTTGAAAATTGATTGTGATATGTTGAACTTTGCTGTCGTAAAATTTCACAAAATAAAAACGTGATGTCATATTTTTACCGTCCATCTGAAAATCGCAAGACATTCTGAAATTTTAATTTCTAAACATAGTTTTTGACTTATTCAAAGCTTTAGTTCATGTGATACCCATGTGAAGAGTCATTTGGCATTTCTCGTATTGTGATTTGACGTGATCTTTATTAAAGCATTGGTTCGGTTTGGGACGTTTGTGAGGCTTGATCAGTTGTGCCCTCGATGCACCCAAGCTCACCTTGACATCTAGACACGATCCGTGATTTGATAAAATTATGTCCATTATTCAACATTTCTCTTTAAACCGTGATTTAACATGACCTTGATCAAAGTAAAGGTTTATGTTTGGAATGTCGATGATGAAGTGCGCCCATGATGCACTCAAGCTCGCCTTGATGGCTATACACCTTGAAGTTATGTCCCTTTTTTTTTTTTATCAAATTCTTTTAAAATGACTTACTTCTTTGTCAATTGCTAGCAATTTTTTTTTTGGGTATCACGTGAATTGCATACCGGATTGTCTCATTTGTCATGAATATATGAATCGCATAAGCATATCCAATGGTGCATGTGCTTGAACAAGTGATCCTTGCAGGTTCACTCATTTGTTTGCATTGATTGAGAGACATGGTCATATGACCTGCATGCATGTTTTCTTAGACACTTCGTATGTGATTTTTAGATGTATGATTTAGGCACGATGCATAATCACATGGGTTACTTTGGGATGACACTTAGAACCTGACTTAGAGACTTTTAGCATTAGTCATTAATACATGAATACAAATGATGGCTAATATCTATAAGTCATATTAAAATAAATTGGGTAGATACCCTAGGCAGGCCATTGCATGAAATTCAAAGGCTGATCTTGAGGGCATTCATGATTGTTTGATTACTTTCCTTGGATGTTTTGATGTGAAATATCATATTGGTTGTTTGCCATAAATTGTTTGTTTGTATATTTTTCGTATTTGTTTTAGCAATAGACTAGGTTTAGGATAGTTCCTAAAAGTGATCCCTGGAGGTGGTGATCCTGAAGAAATGAAGATGATGAATGGTTGATGTCCAATATGACTTTTCATTTGTACTATTCATTTCCCGACATATATCTCGGGTTATCTTTGGCATTGTATAAACACCTAATGAGTTGCGGGTTTTTTTTCCTTTATTGCACTTAGAGTTGCATGTCTAGATTTATTTTGCCCTTTTAATTGCTTTGCTGTTTACTTTTACACATTATCTTTCAATTAATTTTTGTTACGTTCCTGTTCTTACTTGAATAGAGTAGAATAGGACAACCTAACCATCCATGCCTGATCGCCTTAGTGATAAATGCATGAAAATGTAAAAGACATGCATAGTCATGTTAGGTAAACAATACACGCCAATTATATACTAAAAGGACACTAATAGCAACATTAGCATAATCCAAATTCCTTAAAATTAGATCTTTAGTTGTGTAGGTGTAAAGGGATTACTCCCAATTCTTGATTGGGCACTCTAGATTGCCCCAAAAAATGAGACTAGTGACAACTCCTAAATGTCACATAGATTGTCTAAAACAACTTAGAAAATAATAAACCCATTGTGAGGGGTTCTCAATTGTGATTTAGCATACTCAATGTGTAGCCCAAAGATGAACAGATGAAGTGATGCCATCTTTGACCAATGTACCTTTGAGAGGGCTATCATGATTATATACCCTTAAACCCATTCTTTCGAGATTGGGTCACAACAAATCCCATTGTCACGCGAGGTGTGAGCTTGGGAGAGCTCACGATCATGACCGATTGAACTCATATGGTTGATTCTAAAGGATGAGGTGATGACATCCTTGGATTTACACACCATGAGGGAGCTCTCATGATCAAGTACTTCTAAACCCTAACTTTTATGCCAAGGTCAAGTCACAACTATGTAGACTTATTAAACCCCATTTGTTGCTTTGAAGATAAATAATTTGGCTAAAAACAATGACTTATATTACTTATGAAAATAAATTAATGAAATGTATTTTTACAGTTTACAAAAATGTTTAAATATAAATTATTGTCAGTGATAAAAATATTTTTCATAAACTAATTAATTTAAGTGATACAAGCAATCGATTATATGTAAATATTTTTCAAATTATTCATTTTTCACAAAACAATCGAACTTGCAATGAAAATGAAGTAATGATGGTGGTAATAGTTTTCGAATGGATTTTAGTCCAAGGATAGATATTGCATGTTGCCATAACTGAGGTAATTAGTGCATATAAGTTGGTAAGTTCATTTAAAAAGTCGCACTTCAAAATGACCAGAGATAAGTTTGTAAGTGACTTAAATAATAGTTGATAACTAGGGACAAGTGCTGGAATTATGTTTGGCTCTTTGATATACAAGTTAATGACTTCAAAATGTCGTTGAAATAATAGTTGTAGTTGTTACAAAATCTTGTAATTTTAGATATGCACCAATAAACCCAAAAATGGTGAATAACTTAAATCGGGAATAAAGTTAGTAAGCAACTTGAATTAGGTTGATAATTTTACATACAATTTGATGACTTTAAAACGTCAATAAGCTATTAAGCGAAGATTGGTAAGTTGTCACGAAAGTTAATAACTCTATAACAATAAAATAGACATTTCTATGTATATCAAATAAGAATTGATAAGTTAAATCTAATAATTAACTCAATCATAAGTTGGTAAGCAACTTAAATAAGGTTATTAATTTTAAAATGTCCAGCAAGTATGTGTAAACTTTTAGAAAAGCCGTTCATTTTAAACAACAAAGTAAATGTTGGTAAGTGATTCAAATAAGAGCCGAAAACCTAAAATTATTGATTAATTCAATCGAGAAAATATCATTAGATAACTCAAATAAGGTTGGTAATTTGATATACGTGTTGGTAATGTAAAACATTAATAAGCCATGAAAATAAAAGTTGGTAAGTTCTCACAAGATTGGTGATTTCAAAATAACTAAAAAAATTATTAAATAACCAAATAGGAGTTGATAATTTAGCATTAGTTTATCACTATATGGGAAATTTTTTTTTTGTAAGTAACTCAAATTAAGGTTAGTAACTTGATATATAATTTGCTAACTTTAATTAATTGGTTTGCTATGAGAAAATCAAATAAATGTGTATTTGTTTCTCGCTTTTTCCTACTAAAATGGAAAATCTTGTATTTTACATTTGAACTAATTAAAATAAGAGTTGGTAAATTTAAAATTAGTTGGTAAGTCAATTGAGAAAAAGTTGACAAGAAACTCAAATAAGGTTGGTTTAAATGTAAGAGTTGATAATTTAAAACATAGTAAGATAAAAAAATGATAAGTTATTATAAAAGTTACTAGGTTTGAAACGGTTAAATGAATGTTGGTTAATGACTTAAATAAGAATTTGTGAGTTAAAGCTCGTTGGTAACTTAATTATAAAATTTGATATATAATTTAAATAAAATTCGGTATAGATTGAAACATTAATTCACGCCAAATAAAAGTTGGTAAAGTTACAAAAGCTTATAGTTAGGGACAATGACATGGATGGTCCTTGTACTTTTTTTCAATCTTTAATGTGATCCTTGAAATCTTAATTCAATTTAGTCTTTGTGTGATGCTATGAAGTATGCGAATGCATAAAACCATAACCTTCAATAAATGTAATGGCAAGTGCTTATAATTTACACATACGGTTTTCTTCTCATTATCAATCCTTTTTCGAGTACTTATGTAAGTACTAGAACTAACATAATACAAAGCATTAACTCTTGGAAAGAAAAATGTTGGTTTTTGTTAATACTATCCCATATTGTTGCATCCAAAAACTTCCCTATACAAAATCACATACTAGACAACGAATCAATAGCTTCACCCATTGACATGCCATCATTGCCTTCGAGACCAAGGGGACCATCAAGACCCCTAAGTGGTCCACCAAACTCCTTGTAGATATTCCACTATTAAGTGACAAATCAATGGTAAATCCATTCTTGAAGTCCCACGTCAACTCATACAATGGAACTACATTTAATATTTCTTCTATCTCTAAACTCTTATTTGCTATTTTTGATAGACTTTTGCACATTGGTAAATATCCTATTGATATTCGGACTCGGATTTTACTTGAGTTTGATAATATTCAACTTAAATATTTTTATTTCCGCATTTAATTGTCAAGTATTTTCAAAATCACGTATTCATCCATTTCTAGGTGGTACTACTAGCTCCAATAGTAGGTAGATTCCACTAAAAGAAAATGATTATCTTAATTGCCTTTAAAGTCAATTAGACATACTCACAACATATTCTCCAATGTCCTTATGATCTTTTTTGTTGACCATTAGTTTGGGATGGAAAGCGGTACTATGTTGAAGTTTAGTTCCAAATGCAATTTGGAAACTCCACCAAAAACTTGCTGTAAATCTTGTGTTTCAATTTGGTTTGATAGTGACAAGCAAACTATTTGTAATCAAACTATTTGTTGGACTTATGGTTATGCATAATTTTCTAGCATGCAAACTATTTGCCATGTGAATCGGTGATTAGCTGCCAATTCTTTTGCTTCGATCTAGTTACAAATCTGTTCTTGAAGGACGAGCTTGTGATGATCTCTACTGATCATGTTCTAATGAAATGCCTTGATTTCTGATTTTTTTGTTTATTTTGGAGATCTATGGGTTTGTTTAGTTACTATACTTTTGAGATTCCTTTCATGTATCAGTTTGATAATGAATGAAAATTTCTTTTTAACCAAAAAAAATCTACTCACACAACCAAAAAGTGAGGTTAGTTAAACAATTTACTATTATCCAAATGAAATTATGACTTTTTGGTGTCTTAGGTAACCTTTGGACAAAATCCATCGTTACATGCCTCCACTTCCATTCAAGTATTTCCAACGGTTTCAATATCCCTCTAGATTTACGATATTTTGCGTTCATTTATTGACACGTCAAATATCTCGATACATGTTTGGTAATATCAACTTTCATACCATTCCATAAATAGTTTTGACACAGATTTTGATACATTTTTGTACTTCCATTTTACAAATAGTTTTGAAGGAGTTTTGATGTAAATGAATATTATAATTACTATGATGAGCTTTTGACAAAATTTCATTTCTCATATTGATGTCATTAAGTATGCAAAGACATCCATGAAGTCTCAAAATCCCATCTTCTAATGCTTGAAAGTCTAGTATTGGCCTTTTTCCTTCTAAATCCTCTATTTAGATTTTTTAAATATCAAGATCAATTTGTTGCAAAGTATTGATTATTTGCACAATCTTTGACTCAATTCTAAGAGTAGTTATCACACTCAAAAAACTACTTGCATCAAACCTAGCCTCAAAATCTTGAGCTTCTTTAAGTAAGGTCTATTCTTTGACCATGATATATGCAACAGCTTGTGTAGACTTCCCACTAAGAGCATCCACAACTTTATTCTCTCTTTCGGGATAGTATAAAATCTCACAATCATTGTCTTTCAATAATTCCATCCACCTCTACCTCACAATCAATTCTTTATGAGAAAACAAGTATTTCAAGCTCTCATGGTCTATGTAAATTTCAAACCTTTCTCTATATAGATAGTGCATCCATATTTTCGATGCAAACACAATTGCGACGAGCTCTTGATTATGGGTTGGATGATTCAACTCATACAATTTTAACAGTTTGAAATAAGCAATAGTTTTTCCATGTTGCATTAAAACACAATCCGATCCTTTATAAGATGCATCACTACAAATTATAAAACCTGCATATCTTGATGGTATCATCAAGATCAAAGCAATAGTCAATCTCCTTTTGAGTTATTGAAAACTTTGCTTGTATTTATCAAACTACTTGAACTTCACATTCTTCATCGTCAATTGAGTCAACGGAGCGGCAAGATATAAAAATCCTTCTAAAATCTCCAATAATATCCAACTAAACCAAAGAAACTCCAAATTTCCATCACCATTGTTATTCTTAGCCAATTTATCACTAACTCAAGTTTTTATGGGTCAACAAATATCCCTTCAGTGGTTACTACATAGCCTAAAAGTACTACACAATCTAACCAAAAGTCGCACTTACTAAACTTATCATACAATTTATGCTCACAAAGTGTTTCAAGTACAGACCTTAAATGTTGCTTATGATCATCCAAGCCTTTTGAGGATACCAGAATATCATCAATGAACATTTTCACAAATTGATCCAAAAACGACTTAGACACCCTATTCATCAAATCTACAAAAGCTGTTGATGCATTTGTCAAACCAAAATGCATGAGTAAGGACTCATAGTGATCATATCAAGTTTGGAAAGCCGTTTAATGAATGTCTCCTATTTTGATCCACAATTAATGATACCCCAATCTTAAATCGATCTTGTAGAATACCGACGCCTCTTGAAGTTGATCAAATAAATCATCAATCCTAGACAATGAGTACTTATTCTTAATCGTAACTTAATGTAATTATCAATAATCAATGCAAGAATATATCGACCTTACTTTCTTTTTCACTGACAACATTGGTACATCCCAAAGTGATGCACTAGGTTCAATACAATCTTTATTAAGTAATTCCCATAGTTGCACCTTTAACTTTTTCAACTTTGTTACAATCATCCAATAGAGAGCTTCGAAAATAGGTTTCATTCTAGGAGCTTATTCAATAAAAAATTCAACTTTGTGCTTCGACGGTAATTCTGGTAATTCCTCCAAAAATACATGAGGATTTGTAGGATTACTTCAAACTTTGCTTCTTCTTTTAATTGACTAGCTACAAACGCCAAATATCCTAGGTAACCGACATAAAAAAGACGATGTGTATATGTAGAGATATGTGGCATTAAAAGATTTGCCCCAATTGCAAAGATTCCAAAACTAGGACAATTAAGTGGATTGAACTGGATTATTTTTCGACAATAATCTATATTGGCTCATTGCTTAATAAGTTAATTTATTCCTAATATAACATCAAAGTCATACACCGTCAATATCATCAATTCGGCAATTTGATCTCGTCCATTTGTGGTGACCTTATAATCCTTACATATCAGCGTAGACATTGCATCTTTTAGCAACGTAGAAACACTAAGGGATATTTCAACTAGCCTAGGGTTTACTTTAATCAATTATATGAACTGCACATATATGAATGAATGAGTCGTACTCGTGTATAAGTACTATAGTACCTACTATCATGGTCTTGGAAGCCTCGGCTTCCTTTTGTATGACTACATAAACCCGGCCTTGAGCTGGTAGTCTTCAAAAAATTCACTTGCTGCAAGGCTTTGTTTTGTTGTTGTTGTTGCATGGTACCATACATTGGTGTTGCACCGCCATAGGACACTCCCTCATCTTGTGATCTTGTTGTTCACATCTAAAACAAATTCCTTTTAAAGCCCAGAATCGTGCATTCCCATGTAGCCTCCCTCAAGTACACCAAACATCACTTTGATATTGCATCCACATTGCTAGCTAGTATTATTTCTCTTATTCAGAACAACATTCATTCTCCAACTTGCATGGGCCTCTAGTCACAATGAAAGTTAGCTCAAAAGGCTGGATGATTAGGCCATGCCTGGAAAGTTGTTGTCGTTAACTCTGCCAAGTCTTTTTCCACAAGTTGAGCACACTTGTACAAATTATGATCCTTAAGGTTCAATGCTCCTAATATCAGATCTCAAGCCATCCCAAAACTTTTTAGCCTTGTCCTCAACCAACCTAGGGGCAAATCTTGAAAATTCTGCAAATTTCACTTTGTGCAGATCCATCATCAAATCATTGTTGCAATTGCAAGAATTCCATCAATTACTCTTATCTCCAACATAGTCCAAAAAATACTTCCCCAAAAATGTATTGACAAAGCCACCCCAAGTGACAATAGTACCAGCCGGGAACACCGTTTCTTTAGATTCCTCCATCAGTGTTGGCATTTTCTTAGACTTGGCACTTAGTTAGGGCTACCTTGTCAATATCATTGGAATCTAATGATGCAAATATCTTCTCCATCCCATCGATTCACAATTCTGCCTCTTTAGGATTTTCTACTCCAACAAACATGGGTGGTTTTAATTTCAAGAATTGTTTAATTAGACCTTGCAAATGATGTTCAACATTCCCCGAACTAGAGGTAGCTTGCTATAGTACTTGCTTCTCCATCAAACTTCCGACATTTGCAAGCATAAGGGGGATTCCTTCCATCCAAGGATCTTCCTCCGAATTGCCACTAGAGCCCATCTTGTCTTATAAGGCCTACACATATTACTTAGTTTATTTTGCACTCACTCAATCCACTCCACTACTCCAACCACTAAGTGCACCTAATCACTACAAGGGTTATCCTACTTTAATACCAAATACGCTGTGACATCCCAAAAAGTCACCATGACACATGTCTTTCGTTAAAAATATTATTGTTAAGCATGTGCAAACACAAAATCATAATGCATGAAAAACGTAATTGGCAAGCTTTCATAATTTACACATACGAATTTTTCCCATTATCAATCCTTCTTCCAAGTATCAATACAAGTACCAAAAGCAGTAATTGTAGGAAGGTCTGGTTTTGTCAATATTACCCTATACTCTTGCATAAAAAACTTGCCTATACAAAGTCGCATACTAGACTATAGATCAAGAACTTCACCCATTGCCATGCCATCATTGCCGTCAAAACCAGGGGAACCATTGAAACTCCTAAGTGGTCCGGTCAACTCCATTTTGATATTCTAATACTAAGCAACAAATTGATGGGGAATCCATTCTTGAAGCTCCACATTGACCAATACAATGGAACTGCATTAAATGTATACTACTAGCGATTCTGGGAGAAGCATATCTTCATATGCACAATCAAAATACATACGAGTTCTGAAAAGCAATGGCGGCAAGGGATCCATCCTACACATCTAAAAAATAAAAAAATAAAATAAAATAGTAAGTCAAGGCCCAATAAATGAAATCTCTAATTCTAAGATAAGAGATCTTCTTATCACTTAACTTGATACCAATATATATGATCACTGCTAAAGTGTAAAACATAACTAAAAGGTGGTGCGATGTAAGAGACACGAATTACATTTCAATTATAACAATATATGCATAAAAGAGAAACAAAGACGTGGATTTATCAGCGTGTAGTGATGGTATGTTTATTTCCACATATGAAACAAGAAGCTTTAAAAATATTCCGCCCAAGGCTGTTGCACCTTCTCGGAGTCGGAACAAAAAAAATTGATAGATACAAAGCAAAATGCTTTACCAGAAAGGTCTACAAATGATCGGGTAATTTTCCTGAGCAAATAAAGATATTGCGAATCGCGTTATGTTTCGTCATTTGATGAGATTGGATGTGATGGTTACTTGAGATACAAAATTTCAAGTAATGGCAGCCCACTCTTGTGGTTTCAACATGGGCTGTCGGTTGTGGACTCCATCGAATTCACGTTAAGTTGGTCATCGTATGTTTTGTTAGATTATGATTGAAACGACATGCATGATGATCTATGCTAAAAGTTGATTTTGAGTGAGATTGGACAACTAGCTCTACAAGTACCGTAACTCTATTTCTCCAAAAAAACTTAAAAACGCAAGAATAATTTTCGAATCAAATTCCATGTGTTTCTCACTTTTTCTACATGAATATATATCCTATTATCGACTTCCTATCATCCTCTAATGGCTCTGAAATTTAAAAGTACAAACATGTTGAATCTCTTATGCCTTTTGAGATAAATCTAACGTACGATGACAACGATCCCTATGGATTTCAATACCAAGAACGAAGGATGACCTTGTAGTATATGCACTAATATACTTTGTTCTCAACAAAACCAAAAGAAGTAACAACATTGTGAAATTTTTCTGGAGAAAATGTTGCTTCATAGTCTAAGCTTTAAATTTTTCAATCTTTCCTTTTGAATCTCTTTTAGTCTTATAAACCCACTTGCAACCTATAGGCTTACATCCTTCCGGTAATTCGACAAGCTCCCAAACGCCATTATATTTCATAGACTGCATCTTATCTCTCATTGCATCCAACCACAAACTTGATTGAGGACAGGAAACGGCGTCCATATAAGTCACTGGATCTATAATGCAGCTTATATCGTAATTATATTCTCCTAAATAGACTATATAGTTTAGTGGTATAGCTGAACGCCTTTCCCTAGTAGACCTTCTAAGTGGAGCCACTATAACTTCATTTTGAGTTTGAGGAACTTGAAGAACTTCATATGTGGCCGTTTCATCAATAGGATTCTCGGTATTAAGGTTCGGTTGTTGAGTAGGCTCCATAATTGTCCGCATAAGTAAGGAGAAAGACATAGTTGGTCTCATCATGTTATCATGTTCACTAATTTGTGAGCAATCATGCTTTTTAGAACTTAGCCGTCTACGTGATTCTACAATCCTTGTTCCTCCACTTAGATTATAAAACCGATATCCCTTTGAATATTCTGAGTAAGATACAAAGTAGCATCGAGTGGTTTTAGCTTCCAACTTACCTAATGTTGGATTATTCAATCTTACTTCCAGGACATCCCGAGACCTTAAAATGATTCAAACTTGGCTGAGGTAACCATATCGAGAATAATCATCGATAAACGTGATGAAATAAAAATTTCTACACAAAGTCGCAGTATAGGGTCCACTGATATCAGTGTGAATGACTTCCAGTAAATCAGAATTTCGAACTGCGGTTTTCTTCTTTATCTTAGTCATCTTTCCTCTACAAGTCTATGCAAGTCTCTAAGTCACTTTTAAGAGTAGGCCGGGATGTGAGTCTTTATCAGCCTTTCTACTCTTTCTTTGGATATATGACCTAATCGTTTATGCCATAACGCATAAGACTGTTCCTTAGGTAGAGGTCTTTTGGGAACAACACTTTCAACTGTATTAGCGACGTATATATCATTGGGAGATAAACACAATCCGTACAATCCATTAAACATGTTGCAACATCCAACCTTGTTTGAACTAAAGAACATAGATACTGTATTGTTCTTTATTTCAAAAGAGTAACCACACATGTCCAAACATGATACGGAAACTAAGTTCCGTCTAAAGGAAGATACATAGAAAGTGTTTCTTAACATCATATTAAAACCAGTATCTAAAATCAAAATGACATCTCCCACGAATTCAACATCGCTCTTGTTTTTATTTCCCACAATGAGCTTTGATTCATCCTGATTTAGCGTCCTTATGTTTGTGAATCCCTGTATGGTAAATGCAACATGATTAGTCGCACCACTATCTAGCCACCAAGAACTAGATGAGGCTTCGTATAGGTTGGATTCACGAGACAAATGCCAAAGAATCATTACCTTTAAGGATTTCCCCTTTTAGGAGCTATATGGTTAGAAGTCCCTATGGCTTTAGGATTTCCTCTATGATGTGCAATCCATTTTCCCTTCCTATTGGCAAAACTAGAGGCATGAAGATCTACCATCCTAAGCACATAATCTCTAACTCCAGTCGAACCATCATACTTCATATTAAAGAGTGATTGCATAAGAGTACCTATTTTAGCATTGGAAGAGACACGATACCTAGCCTCCAAAGCTTCCATCATTTCCTTAAGAGTATAGTCAATCGGCAAGCCACTCATCAAATGTTCCTGAATTGACCGTTTCATAATGAGCAAGCAAATTCTATTACTTTTTTTCCATGCAGCAAAACGTACTTTTTGGACTTTGCGCATCGATGCAAGCTACGCCAGCCTATCCTCAGTAAGAGCAATGTGAACATCTGCCAACTCCATCCCAAACAGAAAATCCTCCTTCTATTTCTTGAAGTTTGATCCAGTAAGAACCTTAATTGCAATGGAATTGCCATTTACAGAGAAGGTGACTGATTTTACAAGTAATACATATAATTAGCATCATGTGAGTGCTTAACACATATCTCAAGAGCTACATACATCATCATATAAGCACCTTTGGGTAGAATACATGACATGCAATTGTATACTCTTTACATGACAGCGGTCCATGAAAATATGTTCTAACATTTCGCGAATTCATCACCTTTGGGTGTATGAACCACTAGGGCTAGTCACTTTTCAACTATATGCTGTACATGTATCCCTCCATAAACTAACACACAATTACCTCCTTTGGGAGTATAAACATGCATCAGAATATGAGACATCCCTTTACAATATGCGAACGATGTTTTTCAAAACCAATCAAGTGTGCCACTTTGGCGGTCACGAATTATCGAAATTTTCTCATATCGGGGATATAACTTTATAACTCACATTTACCTTTCACATGTGATTTTAGACTTGATGACAGAGGCTATTTGTCACTAAAAATCACAAGTCATGCTAATTGCATTGCTCCATCCACTAATACATGCTTTTAATAAATCAACACTACACATATTCCTCAAGTGATGACATAATCATAGGCATGCATTTGTATTTCCAAAACCATAGAGAAATTCATGAAAATACACTAAAATTACCCCAAAATCACGTACCTTAGGGTTTCACATGCATTTTCATATCCATAAAGGCATCAAAAAATGAAAATAAGAACACCACAAGATAGGAAATTCACATACGAGCACGGCGACATGACGCCACGGGCCCTCACGCGCCGCTAGAGTGCGCGGCGCGTGTGAGCACGCACGCGACGGCGTACCGATCCGGTCCAAAACATCGGTCCGACCGATCAACGGTCAAATGGTCAAACGGTCGGACCGGTCAATCGGTATGACCGGTCAACTGTTGAGCCGGTCAACGGTCAGGTCAACACGGTCAACGGTCAACAGGTCGGGTCAAACCAGTCAACGGGTCGGGTCAACCTGGTCAACCCGGGTCCGGTCAAGGTGACGTCACATGCCACGTGGCGGTCGCACGTAAGGCGGTGCGTGTGACGTCACTATGACGTCATCGCCGACACGTGTCGGCGGAGGCGGAATTGCCGAGGCGGTTCCCGCGCGCGAAGCCGCGTGTCGGTCCACGCATCGGCATGCATGCGCATGCGTGTGCCCACGTCGGCGCGCGTGCGCACGCATGAGACGGGGCGGCGGCGCGTGGGGCTGACTCCGAGCTTCGTCTCGGCGCGTGGAGGTACGTGCGGCCGCTTCCGGCGTCGTCTTGAGGCGTTTTACATACCAAAATGCTTGTATTGACGAGGAGAAGCCATATATGCAATAAAATTTCACTTTTATCGGACCAAAAATCATGAAAAACGAGCAAAACGTTCCGATTTGTAGTCAAGTAGAAATAAATTAAAAATTCGGTAGTGTCGTGACAAGGCGTGCCATGACTTTTTCAAGCCAAGTTTTAGGGTACTAGGCGTAATTCCCCCGAGTTGAAGGGCTGAATTGTTATTTTGCCTAGATATGGAAGGAATTGAACCTAACTGTCTTTATAAACTGAAATTTGTGGTTGATTTGATTCAGATTACCGGTCTTCAAATCTAAATTAGAAGAGCTGAATGATACTATGGATACAAAGATGATTCATAAGAATGAGATATTCTTTAACTCGTGTTATGATGCGAAAATTCTTAAAATTGTAGGTTTCTTTCTGCACCAGTGTACTTCAATACAATGCCCGTGATGCACCCCGAGTTTCAGGCCTGCGACACGACGTCTCCCAAAGGCGATATCGCAGCCACCGCTGCTTCTTCAGCAGTGTCCCACGTGATTGCCAAGCTGGTCAGAAAGTCGACATCAATGTGCCTCGCAACCTGGTGAGCGTACAGACCCCCCCGCCGTCGGCCATCCCTGCATCAGCAGAGATCAGGCAACCAGGGGCCTTCTCCGCATAATGGCCATCTGCCTTGCGCTTTGGAGGGCTCTTTTGCAAAGCTCAGATTGCTTACGGTGGTTCTTGTGGTTTGCCGTTAATTCTGTTCTTGCTTCGGAGTCATCTTGTGTTTTGGTATATACATTGAGCTTGAGCAGTCAGAAAATGAAATATCGGCTAGGAACTTCCAGGTTATAGTGTGGAATGTGATTCCACTTCATACTCTACACGTAAGCTCATCGATGCAATGTATAATTCTGTTTAATTTTGGTTACTTTCCTTTGTGTTGCACGTCTCTTTTAAATTTAGTTTCGTCGTGCACTTTAAGCACATGTCCTGTCAATTTTAGATCCAAACGAATTTCTGTTGAATTGACAGAAATAGCTCCCTGACGTGAAGAGAATTGATGATGACTCAAAGCAGTTAATTTCAGTTGAGTATTTTCTGATACTCTTGTCGCTGTCAATCTTGTCCTAGGATTTCCAAGGAAATACTGATCTAACGAATATTATTGCAGAAGATTAGGTTTCAGAGAAGCAAATACTGAGAAAGATTGATCAGAAGGTCTTTTCAATTCGCCAGATTCCGTTACCTGGAGACACATCTAGTACAATTTAATTGAATGATTGATGATACATTTCATGCCCGAGGCATTACATCACAGGGCCCAAGATCCCAAATTCGTGATCTTCTGTCTTTTTTTTACTGCTCACGTTTATTTACATTTTCCGAAGAAAAATGAGAAGTATTATGAGCCACCCGGCATCAGTGTATGTTGAGACGAGCTGCCACGACCATCATTTATCCTTTGATGACCTTGTCATCGTCCTCGTCATCATCAATCATGTACCGCTTCCAGAACCAATGCTGCTTCCATACTCTCTCGACCATCAAGTCCACAGGCACGCCCTTCGTCTCGGGCAAGTAAGAACAATGTAAAGAGCCCCATGACCAGGATCCAAGCGGCGAAGAAGAAGAAGATGCCGGCCTTCATGTGGCACAGCATCGACAGGAAGGCCTGCGCGATAATGAAGGTGAAGAGCATGTTGGAGCTCACGGCGAAGGAGAAACCAGCCGTCCTTGTCTCCAGAGGGAAGGTCTCGCTCGGAATCAGCCACCCGAGCGGACCCCACGACCATGCGAATCCCATCACGAAAACGCACACCAGTACCACCACGACTATCGCCTCGGTGGAGTTGAGAGACCCCGTTGGCTTCAGGTGTAGTAGCAAGAGCACTCCTATAACAATCTGCAACGAGGAGGAAAATTATATGGATTAGAAAGTATCAACGCATCGGATCAACCACTCTCGTTCTAATCGAACAGAATTATGCAAGTTTGATGTGATTTTCAGTGGATCTGGATAGAAGAAACATGCGAAGACAATGTGAATTACCTGAGTGATGAACATCTGGACACAAGCCTCAAGGAGCAACACCCTCCGGCCAGCCTTGTCCACCGAGTAGATCGACACTAACGTGCTGAAAACGTTCACGAGCCCGGTGATGACCGTAGAGAGCAGCGCAGCATCGTTCCCAAACCCAACTGTCTGGAACAGGACGGGTGCGTAGAACATGATGGCGTTGATCCCCGTGAACTGCTGGAACACCTGCAGCAACATGGCTATGACGAGAGGGGGCCTGCTCGACGGCCTCATGAGCTTGCGGAACGGATGCTTCACTTGCCTTGCAGCCTCACTCGCGGCAACAATTGAATCGAACTCTGCATCGACATTATCGATGCCACGGATCCTCCTCAGGGTGGCCTTCCCTTGATCGACTCGGTTGCGCTCGATGAGGCTGGTCGGGGTCTCGCAGATGATGAATGAGCCCACGAGGAGAATCACGGCTGGGACGCCGGCCAAGCCGAGAGAGATCCGCCACCCGTGAGGGTGAATGTTGGATGTGAAGTAGTTGATAATGCCCGCGATGAGGATTCCGATTGTAATGAAGAGTTGGAAGCAAATGTTGAGAGCTCCTCTGATTCTGGCAGGAGCTAATTCGGATAGAAACAGAGGCACCGCCTGATTGCCGAACCCGACACCAAAACCGAGGATGATTCTGCCGAAGACAACCATCGCAATGTTGATGCCGCCGGCTTGGAATCCGATCCCCACGATGAACAAGAAAGACCCGATCTGCAACGTCGTCCTTCGGCCAAATTTGGAGCACACCCTTGAGGCTACAAAGCTGGCTACAAGAGCGGCAATGTACAGCGAAGATGTGAACAACTGGAGGTACTCGTTGTCGTATTTACAGTAGTTGTCCTCGTGCGCGCGCTTCTTTTTCTCGTACACGGTCATGAAGAATTTCTTCAAGAAGTCATCCATGGCAGTCACTCCACCTGAAATTCCAATAAAATCCACATAAGCATTTGGAAAAGTGGGTAATTTTACAATGACTAATACATTTTGTACTTGGAATTCATAAACTAGCCACTCAAAAGTCGAAATGCACTAATATACTATCCTATACCAGAGGCAAAAATGTGATTATGATCTTTTCTCTCCTGGAACAAAAAAAAATTCTATCTGGGCTCTTTCCATCGTGTATCAATTTTACAACAAATTTCCATTTCTCCTACCTGAAATTCCAATGTCGTATCCGAACATCATCCCTCCGAAGGCCGCGAGGATCACGCACACAATGACGTAGAAAGTTATCTTCCCATCATGCTCGGGCATTTGGCCTCCATGGCTCACGACAACAGCCGGCATTTTCTCTAGCCTTCTTTTTGGGTGAAAAAGAAGGCAAAAGGGAGGAGCTTAATGAAAACGTCTCTGGACAGAACAAAGATGACCAGAGTGAAGAAGCAGAGGGTGAAGATTGAAGAGCTTCAGATTTTGTCCGAATACGATGGGGTATTTATAACACGTCAAGAAGGCTGGGAAAGGCTAAATCAAGATTAAATGACAACTGATGGCTATCTGATAATGACGTGGTTTTGCTCTTGATTAGATAATCATCCCTTAAGTGTCGGGCTTTTGCAAGTTAGTTAGAACCGGGGGAGACCTAATCATCGCGGAAGAGGTTGGGACGTGCAATGAGAATGCTAAAAAGAGAAATTAATCATTCATGGGAATGGAACGTTTTATCGCTTCGACCAGCCTAAATCAAGATTGACACCGAAGAGCACATTCATTTTTGGTTTGACTTTTCCAGGGGATGAAAGAGTTCATTGTCTAATTTAAGTGTAGACTCAGACTTAACCCTTGAATGTATAAACAGAAATAAGTTGAAGAGTTATTGAAAACCTGAATTGAATACTTATCTAGATCAAAAGTTTCAGCTTAAGATGCGTTTGTTATGGAACATTTCATGAAGAAGGAAAATATTTTCCCAAAAACCATTTTTCAAGAATTTTGTTAGTTTTTCTTTGTTTGGAGATATATGACCAAACATGTTTTTAGGTGTTTGGATCTCATTTAGAAAATGATTTCAATATTATAACTTAATCTCAGAAAAAATAATTTAAATTTTTTTTTTTGTTTTTTTCTCCTTTCTTTTTTCTTCTTCCTCCTCCACTGATCACCAGGCTTTGGTGATGGCCATGATAGGCCACTAGTGCCATCGCCGAGGCTTGGCAAGGGCAAACCTAGTTGGCCTCAGATGAGGTCAAGCTTACCGCAATGAGGCTAGCAAGCTTGACCTCGCCGACTCACACTGGCTTGCACCTGTGGCTAGTCACTAAGTAGAGGAGGAAGAAGGAAAAGAAAAAAAAAAAAAAAAGAAAAAAGGAAAAAAAGAAAAATATTTTAAAATTTGATTTTTAAATAAAACAAAAAATGAAATATTAAAAAAAATCATGATGAGCAATTTTGGAAAATTTCGCATTCTTAGTTTATGCATGAATATATATTTTTTTTAACCGAAAAGTGTTTTTAGTTGACTAATCATTTTAGTGAACCGAACGAATGAAAGTTTGGAAAACGAATTCTAAGAAATCAGTTTCCCTCAAATAAATGCACCCTTAGACTCTATTACTTTAGTGGAAAATGAACGAAATAAAAAATATTCTCCTAAAAATGATAACCTGAATCATTTATAAAATTGAATAAATGAAATATATTTTCACCGTCAATGAAAATGTTTGGACATAAATTGTTGTTGGAAATAAAAATATTTTTCATTAACTAATTTTTTAGAGCAATACAAGTAATCATTTTTAGGAATTTTTTTTTTTCAAATTATTCATTTTCTACTAAACAAATGGACCTTGCAATCAAGGTGAAGTAATGATGGTGGTAAGATTTTTCAAATAGGTTTAAGTTGAGGGATGGATATTGCATGTTGCCATAAAAGAGCCTAATAATAAAATAAGTTGGTAAGTTGGTTTAAATAAACGATAACATCAAAATGACTGGATATAAGTCCGTAAGTGACTTAAGTAATAGTTCATAACTTGGGACAAATGCTAAAACTCAAATTATATTTGGGTATTCATTTATTACCATGAAAAACTCCAAACCCGTACACTTGTGACAAATTTACTAAAAATTAACTTTTGTACCACAAAAAATTACAGACTAGTACATTTGTAACAAATTCATTCTCCGTTAATTTTCATTAAATTGGATTGATACAAACTAGTACATCTGTGACATACGGAAGGTAAAAAGCCAAATTGATATATCCAATTCAGTATTGACCGTAAAATTTTATGGAAACTAACCTAAGGTAAATTATTACAAGTGTACCGGTTTAGAGTTTTTGATGGTTAAAATATTAGTTTAGGGTAAATTTTTTACATCTATATTAATTTGGAGTTTTTTTCATGATATTAACCCTTGGGTATTTGATACACAAGTTGATAACTTCAAAATGTCAATAAGCTGGATATATAAAAGTTGTAAGTTGTTACAAAAGCTAGTAATTTCCGAAGTGCACCAATAAGGCTGATGACCAAAAAATGGTCAATAGCTTAATCGGCAAAAAGGTTATTAGGCAACTTGCACAAGGTTGATAATTTTACTTAACAGTTGGTGACTTTAAAACGTCATTAAGCTACAAAACAAAAATCGGTAAGTTCTTACAAAAGTTAATAAGTTCATAATGACAAAATAGACATATATATGTGCATCATATAAGAATAAAAAAGTCCATAAGCAAGTTAAATAAGGTTGGTAACTTTATATAAGAGCTAGTAATTTGAAAATGTCAATAAAGTCTTGCAAACTTTTACAAAAGCTGTTCATTTTTAAAACAACAAAATATATGCTGATAAGTGATTTAAATAAGAGTTGATGACATAAAACAACTAAGTAATTTACCTGAGAAAGTATCATTAGATAACTCAAATAAGATTGGTAATCTGATAGAAGTTTTTTTTTTTTTTTTTGGGTGACCGAGGAACCGCCGGAGACCCCTTTGGGGTCACACTAGCCTTCGATGCCCGATGGCACCGTTGAAATGTCGTTGCAAGCCACTATTTAGACGTAAATCTCGAGAGAGACTGGCTCAGCAACCTACCGCCGGGCCCCTCCACTTAAATCACAGAATAGAAGAGTTGGTATTGTAAAACATCAATAATTCATGAAAATAAAAGTTGGTGAGTTCTCATAAAAATGGCGATTTCAAAATGACCAATATAACCCAAATAGGAGTTGATAATCTAAAATTATTTTGTTACTTTATGGGAAAAAAGTCCATAAGTAACTCAAATTAAGCTTAGTAATTTGATATATAAGTTCCTAACTTTAATTAGTTAGCCATGAAAGACAATCAAATAAATGAGTACTTGTTTCTCACTCTTTCCCGCTAAGATGAAATTTGGTAAGTAATTATAATAAGTATTGATGACTTAAAATTAATCGGTAGCTTAATTGAGAAAAGTTGACAAGTAACTCAAATAAGATTGGTTTTCACGTAACAATTGGTAACGGAACATTTAGTAAGCTACGCAAATAAAAACCGGTAAGTCATTATAAAACCTTGTAGGTTCGAAATAGTCAAATGAACGTTTGTCAATGACTCAAATTAGAATTTGTGAGTTAAAGGTTGCTGGTAACTTAATATGAAAATTTGTTTCATCTCTCTCTCTCTCAATTTTAATCTTTTTTCGCCTCTTCAACTTCTTGGGGGAGGGATTTGACCTAGATCTCTCCCTCCCCTCCCTACTTTTCCTTTTATCTCCTCTTATTTTCTTTTTTTACTCTCCCGATCTAATTTTAGATTTGGGAGTTTTGCTCCTCCGGTTTTATATTTGGGAGTTTTTCTTTCCAATCTAATTCTAGATTTAGGAGATTCAATGAATAAGTGCTCTACTTCCAAATTAAATACTATTCACAGTAGCTTTAGTATGCTCGTTCAACGTGTTTTCATTAGAAACTTCGACAGCTCACACTTGTTAAAGGACTTGCTTTCACAAGTAATATATCTGAGCTTGTCTAGTATATTTATGTTTATAATGTCTCCGCACAGTGATGGTGTTGGGGACATCGAATCTAGGTGCACATCGCCAAAATGCAAAGCTGTAATTATAGTTGGAGATACCGACGTGTGCTCATCACCAATAATGATATATAATTCGGTGATTGGCAATCAAACTTTTTACTTAGATGCAGTCACAGATCTGTTCATGAAGGACAAGCATATGATAATCTCTATCAATTATGCTCTGATGTTGTACTTTCATTTTTGGTTTTTGGTTTGTTTTGGAGCTCTACCAGTTTCCTTGTTATGGTGACTTGAGATTTCCTATGAATTTTGTCATGTATTATTTTAGTAATGAATTAAAATTTATTTTGACCCAAAAAATTAGAAAATTTGATAAGCAATTCAAATAAAATTCAGTATAAATTGAGACATCATTAAGTCACGCCAATTGGTAAGTTACTGAAGTTTATAATTTGGGACAACGACGTATATGGTCCTTAAACTTTTCTTCGATATTGAATATGTTCATGAGATTTTTGTTCAATTTAGTACTTGAATTATAAAGAAATACACTAAATGTAGTCATTCGGTTGAAAATATTAACACCGTAAGGAAGGACTACAAAAGTTAAGGGATTATATTAAGCCTCAAAGACAACATTAGACATTAAACAAAAGTTTGGGTGCAACGAATTCAATATCCTAGAACTAATTGGTAACTTCCGCTAAATAAAGTGGCGTGTAGCTTAAATAAGACTCGTAACTTTAAAGAAGAATTAGAGATTTTAAATCGTTAACGAGCTATGCAAAAAAAAAAAAAAAAAAAGTGACAATTAATTCGTGTAGATAATAATTTCGAGACGACCAAACAAACAATGATAATATGATAGGAGAGTTATCGTACAATACGACTTTTTTACGAAGAATATGGTTGTTAGAAATTTACTGACAAGAAAAACAAGAATACCTTCTTTTCTCAGCCGAAACGCCATAATAGTGCGGTAGATGATAACTAGGAAATCCTAAGTTTAACGTCTCCCTGCTTTTGACCTATATTTAGAGCTCATCCGCTTCTAGAACATGCGTCCTCGTTTTTAGCGGTTAATTAAGTAAAATGCGCAACTTAGGGTCTTGACATGATTTTAGCATTGCATACGCTCATAGCTTTGTTCTGGAATGCGATTATGCATCAGGCGAGAGTAAGATTCGAGTGGGTAGCCTCTAAATTCGACCAACATCTCGAGAACATTAACGATGTTTTGCCACGATGCAATCCCTTCCCTCGATCTATTTTGACAAAGCGAACAAGTGCAGCAATCCAGCCGATTTGGCTGCATGATATCACGATTCATTCGAAACTACTATGGATTAAACATAGTGCAATCTCCAAACATCTCACGCGAACAATAAGGTGCCTTTTAAGAAAGAGTTGAACGAGGTGTGTACACCAACTTGTCCAAGCAATGAGGCTATAGAAGCACCCGTATGAACAAGAGGATCCTTCTTTGCAGGAGCTAGGCCACCCCCAACAGAGCCAACGATCCCGAATATCTGTGGATATTCGACCAAGCATTCCGTGACAAGGCATTGCATGACATGGCTCAAGATTGAAAAATTCACGATCTTTTCCATTTTTTTATTCTTTGGCTGCTCTCGCCACCGTTTCGCTTGGCACATCAGGCATATGTTGAGATGAGCCGCCACGACCATCATTTATCCTTTGATGACCTTGTCATCGTTGTTCTCGTCATCATCGGTCACGTACCACTTCCAGAACCAATGCTGCTTTTACACTCTCTCGACCATCGAGTCCACGGGCACGCCCTTCATCTCAGGCAATAAGAACAATGTAAAGAGCCCCATGACCAGGATCCAAGCGGCGAGGAGGAAGAAGATGCCGGCCCTCATGTGGCACAGCATCGACAGGAAGGCCTGCGCGATAATGAAGGTGAAGCATGTTGGAGTTCACGGCGAAGGAGAAACCAGCCGTACTCGTCTCTAGAGGGAAGGTCTCGCTCGGAATCAACCACCCGAGCAGACCCTACGACCATGCGAATCCCATCACGAAAACGCACACCAGTACCACCACGACTATCGCCTCGGTAGGGTTGAGAGACCCTGCTGGTTTCAGGTGTAGTAGCAAGAGCACTCCTATAACACTCCGCAACAAGGAGGAAAATTATTGGATTAGAAAGTATCAACGCATTGGATCAACCTCTCTCCTTCTATCCAACAGGATTACCCAAGTTTGATGTGATTTTCAGTCGATCGCGATTGAAGAAACATGTGAAGACAATGTGAATTACCAGAGTGATGAACATTTGGACACAAGCCTCAAGGAACAACATGTAAGACGCGAAAGTGCAACCCAAGATCTCCATAACTAGAAATAAGAACACATATGTAATCATGTAGATAGATTTATACACTTGATTTGGACCACCATTCTTAATGCGGAATAGCGACAATCCAAACTCAAGAACTGTGGTCCAAATCAGGTATATATATCTGTCTATATGATTACATATGTATTCTTGTTTCCAGTTATGAAGATCTTAGGTTGCACTTTTGCATCTTACATGTGGTATTGGAGTAGCCATAATCTCGAACTTGAAAGCATAGTTTTTTCATGATTTTTCATGATTTTTGCGATTTTTTGTTCAATAAAAATCAACTTTAATTACAAATTCAGAAGGGGCTCATTGGGACGAGCAAAACCGTGGCTAAGGCATCGAGCACACACCTCACAATTGCTCATGCACCCTCAAATGCTCTCACACGTGAGGCGTTGTTTGTGTGTGCATCGTACACACGAGGGTTGATGTCAACGACACGCAAGGCCTGACTCGACCCGACCCGACTCGATGACTTGACTCGATTGACAGTTGACTAACCCGTTGATCTGAACCAGTTCGACCCATTAACTGCCTAACCCGGTTCATTTTTGATTGGACAAGTGGTCGGACCGGTCCAGGCAGCCAGCATGTGTGCAGCACACTCCGAACGTGCGTATGGGCGCATCTAGACTCCAATTGGGGCATTTTTGGAGTTTATGTGCTCGTATGGAAATACTCTACACTGTGATATATTTATTTTTATTTTAAATAATTTTATGAATATAAAAATACATACGGAATCCTAAATACGCGTGTTTTTTGGGTTATTTTAGGGTATTTTTGTGTATTTTCTTGTGTATTTTTTTTTTATGATTTTGGAAATACAAGTGCTAATTTATAGGTATGTCAT
Source organism: Eucalyptus leucophloia subsp. euroa (assembly GCA_017140325.1). NCBI lineage: Eukaryota > Viridiplantae > Streptophyta > Magnoliopsida > Myrtales > Myrtaceae > Eucalyptus > Eucalyptus leucophloia. The sequence goes on from CM029475.1 coordinate 49,795,168, forward strand.
CACATAGATATTGTGTAGAGTGTGATTCATTTATAATATATAAAGTTTAATTTTTATTAATAAATAAAGTAATATAATTGGCATAATATGTGATTCTTGTGATAAATTGCCATTGTTACTAAAATTAAAATCACATGTATATACTATATGTGAGAAGTAAAGTTTATATAATCGGTATAAGAGAGTTTCAAGGATTTAATTGAGTTGTGACCGTCAAAGTGGCATACTTGATTGGGTTTTAGAAATATCGGTCTCATATAGTAATAGGATGTCTCATGTTCTAATGTGTTGTCATACTTCCAAATGAGGTAATTGTATATTAGTTCATGGAGAGATAAGTGACTTGATGGTGGACAAGTGATCAATCTAGTGGTTCATATACCCAAAGGTGATAAATTCACGAAAGTTGGAATATATTCTCATTGCCAATATCATGTAGGGAGTGTAAAAACCGTATGTCATGTATTATACCCAAATGTGATTATGTGATAATGCATGTAGTTCTCTAGATGTGTATTTGTGTATCTTTAAGTTACACAATAGTCACATGATGCTAATTACATACATTATTTGTTATTTTAGTCACCTTATCTGTAATTAATAACTTCATTATTATTGAGATTTTAGTGAAAATAGGATTTTCTGTTTGGGAAAAAAGCAATCGGATTTGCTTGTTTTCCATAAAGCGTTCTATTAAGGAATGCTTGAAAAATAATTTACTAACTAACTGCATTGCTAAAAAATGATGGAAACCTTGGTAGCTTGAAATTATGTCTTTTCTAATACCAAAATTATGACACATTTGCAAGAACTCTTTAACATAAAGTATGATTGTTTGATGAATTTAGGTATTACATTCCAAGGATGATAGATTTGAGGTTTAAAAATCATACTCATAAAAGAACTTATGAAACCATTAGTCATTTTACAGTCCAGATCCTATGATAGAATCCTTCAAGAATTAGGGGTTGTTACTTCTATTTAAAAGAAATGTCACATAAAGATGGACTGCAGTAAGTATACAAAATTTGGTTGTCCGAGTATGAGCTTGTAATCAATAATTTTTTGGTATTGTTTATGAATCAATTATCTATTATAAGCCTATTCAGTTCATAGTGGCTAGATAGTGGGGCAACAAGTTTGTTGTGTTTATCATACGAGAATTCATAAATCTAAAGAAACTAAATCAAGATGAATCATAGCTCACCGTAAAAAATAATGGTAAAGTCGATGTTGAAAATATAATTTTAATTCTAGATTCTATTTTAATATTATATTAAGAAATACATTTTATGTACTTTCCTTGACACAAGACTTAGTTTCCGTATCTTATTTAAACATGTGTGGCTACTCTTTAAAAAAATTATTTTTGTGTTCTTTAATTCAAATAAGGTTAAGTATTACATTATATCAAATGGATTGTATAGATTGGGTTTAACTCCCAATGATATATATGTCTCGTATATAGTTGAAAACTGTCATTTCCAAAAATATTATGTCTAAAGAATAATCTTGCATATGTTTAAAGAAAGAGTAAAAAGGTTGATAAATTTGATATTATGTCTATTCTTAATGGTTACCTAAAGATCTCTGTAGATTATTGTGGAAGTAAGATGAGTGAGATAAAGTCTAAACCTCTAAATAAATTCAAAATTTTTTCAAACTAAATTTTAAAAACAGTTAGAATAAGTCTTAAAGATTATTAGACCTAACCGTGATGGTGAGTATTTTGGCAAATATGGCAATACTAAATAGCTTAAAGACTCATTTATGAAATACTTGGTAGATTTTGGAGTGATAACTTAATTTACTACGCCTAAAAATCCTTAACAAAATTATTTGGCCAAGAGGCATAATTGCACCATAATGAACTATTATTAGTAAGACTAATTTATCCAATCTTCTGTAGGCTGATATTTTGAAAGCAACGATTTTTACATACAAAAACGTGTTTCTTACTAAAATTATTCTATTAACTCCTTTAGAGTTATGAACTAGATGTAAATCTAACTTGAATCGTATTAAAATTTAGGGGTGTCCAGCAGAAGCGATGCTATATAATTCAATATTAAGTGCGTTGAAATTCAAATCCACTCAAAATTATTTTATATCTTATTTAAATTGTTTAAAGGGATATCGATTTTATGACCTTAATGAAAGTACAATAATTATTGAATCACTAACGGTAAAGTTTCTAGAGTTCGACGTAACTGCAGTGAATAACTGCTCTTAGACTATTTAGGATAATAGTATGTTGGAGATCAATGTGTCTTTGTCTTTGCTTATACAAACAATTATGGAATCTCCTACACCACATACTAAGCTTGTTGAGGTTCAAGGTACTACCCTTGAAACAATTTCTGATGAAGTTTTTCATGCCTCTTGAGTGCAGAATAAAGTGGTTGTAGCTCTGCTCAGGAAATGTGTTAGAGAAAGACGATTGGTTATACCACCAAACTATATAATCTATTTGTGAGAACATAACTACGATATATATTGCATGATTGATCTAGTGACTTATGTCATCAATTAGGTATGTGGTTAGGTATCATAAAAAACAAGATGCAATTTGTGAAATATTATAGTGTTTTGGAATTTATCAACTTGCCTAAAGTTCATGAGCTTATTAGTTGCAAATAGGTGTATAAAACCAAAAGGCATTTCAAAGAAATATTATGAAGTTTAAAGCTAAACTGGTAGTCAAAGTTTTCACTCTGAAAAATGGGTGGACAATGAAGAGATATTTTTTCTAATTTCTTCTAAAGATTCTTTCAGAGTGAACATGGCATTAATAACACAGTTTGATATGGAGTTACACCAAATATAAATTATATTTCCAAATGGACACATTGATAACAGAATCTATATAGTGCAACTAGAAGTTTTTGCAACAAATGATTCGGATAAGCAAGTTTTCAGACAATATTATTAAAGTTTTATAGTATTGTCATTTCGTTCAGTTGAGAATAAAGAAATTCAGTATATATGTACTGTAAGGTCAATGGGAGGAAACTTATTTTTCTCATACTCTATATACATGATATTTTGCTCGCAAACAATGATCTTGAATTATTGTATGAGACAAAGTAAATATTATCAAAAAAAATTTGAAATGAAGGACCTTGAGGCATCTTTTTTCCTTTATAAGATCCGCAAGGATCGTTCTCGTCATATATTGAATTTATCTTAAAGGACATTTGCTGATCGTATTTTGGAAATACTCAGTATACATCACTATAAGCCAGGAATTGCTCCTGTCATTAAGGGTGATGAACCGAATTTGTTACATTGTCCTTATTTAGATATTGAGAAAATTCATTTAAAGGGTATACCTTATGTCGGTGCATTTGAAAGTATCATATATGCTTAAATTTGCATTAGACTAAACATCACTTTTGCGACATGACTTGTAGGCAAATATTAGTTAAATCTAGGACACGATCATTGAGTTACTGCTAATAAGTTTTTTTGAGGTATTTGAAAAAGAAAAGGACAAAGACTATTTGCTAATTTACAAACATGTTCGAGTCATGTAGCTAGTAGGGTATTTGAATGTAAACTTTGCTAGTGAAATTGACAATGGAATATGTATTTATGTTAGCAGGAAGTATAGTAAATAGAAATATATGTCATCTTTTACCATGTAAGTAGGATTTGTAGCATGTTTTTAGGTTGTTACTCAGGCTATTAGGCTACGAAACTTTAATAGAAAATTGATCGTATTTAACTTTATGAATAGATCCATACGATTATAGTAAGATAATAACTCTGTAGTATTATTTATTAACAACAGAGGTTTGAAAAAGTCTAAATATATGGTGGTCTTTTTATTTTTTTTTACGGTACAAAATGGTAACATTGTAATAGAGCATATTTTCACAAATGATATGGTTATAGATCCACAAACTAAAGGACTCCACTCTTCTGTTCTTGAATGAAATGTCATTAATATAGGTTTAGGAACATCATGAGATGCCATTGTTTAGTGAGAACTGTTTTGATTTTGCTATAATAAAGTTTACATTTGTATTTGTTACACTTAGTAAAAGTTTGATATGTATTAACTTTTGCATTCGATGAAATTTTTTGAATATGTTATCATTATGTTGAATACATATTGATAAAAGTCTTAGGGTATTGTATAAATTTTGAGTGAATGTTAGGGGAATTCGATTATTAGCCTTGGACATATATCTTGTTACACATAAAGAAAGATTAATCGTAAATACAAAACGTATGTGGATTCATTGAAACCATAAAGGCATTCTCTAGTAACATTGGTTTTTCTGACACTTAAGATAAAAGAATGATGACTAACAAATGGAATTTCTCTATGAGAGTTGTTATCCATTTATCACACTATCATATTGACTCCATATCAATAAAGTCAAAATCACTTGTGACCATAGAAAGTTTTGTATGTATACATGCAGTTATAGTCATGATTCAGTGTTTGGGATTTTATGAGATAGGATTGACTATTAAGAATTATCTCTAGATCAAGGTGTGCACATACAGTACAATTTCAATTAATATAGCATGAGTGGGAGAATGTAAGAGCTTTCCTAGTATGGGCTACATTAATTGATATTGTAATTTACCGTTTTACAAGATTAGTCTAAGGTGAGATGAAAGATTTCTTAATTAGTTTAGCTAGTGTGGACCGAGTTAAATCTCACCAATAATGAGAGAGCCTGGTTTGGAACTCTATAAATAGTACTCAATAAGATGGCTCCCTCACCTTTTAATGTTAGATAAATGCTCATTTGTGATGATAATTGTGAAAATTAGAATTAAATAAGAAACTTGAGCATTATTTATAGAGTTTCTAACCAAGTCCTCTCATTACAGGTTAGGTTCAACTCGACTCACACTAGTTAGCCCTATATTAGACTAATTAAGAAACATTCTATCTCACCTTAAACTAACCCTGTAAAACGGTAAATTATAATATCCATACTAGGAAAACTTTTACAAAACACCCTTTGGCCAGCCTTGTCCACCAAGTAGATCGACACTAACGTGCTGAAAACGTTCACAAGCTCAGTGATGACCGTCGAGAGCAGCACGGCATTGTTAAACCCGACTGTCTCGAACAGGTTGGGTGCTTAGAACATAATGGCATTGATACCGGTGAATTGCTGGAACACCTGCAACAACATGGCTATGACAAGAGGGGGCCTGCTCGACAACCTCATGAGCTTGCGGAACGGATGCTTCACTCATCTTGCGGCTTCACTGGTGGCAACAATTGAATTGAACTCGGCGTCAACGTTATCGGTGCCGCGGATCCTCCTTAGGGTGGCCTTCCCTTGGTCGACTTAGTTGCGCTTGATGAGGATGGTTGGGGTCTCACAAATGATGAATGAGCCCATGAGGAGGATCACAGCCAGGATGCCGGCCAAGCCGACTGAGATCTGCCACCCATGAAGGTGAATGTTGGATGTGAAGTAGTTGATAATGCCGGCGATGAGGATTCCAATTGTAATGAAGAGTTGGAAGCAGATGTTGAGAGCTCCTGTGATTCTGGCAGGAGCTAATTCGGATAGAAACAGAGGCACAGCCTGATTAGCGAACCCGACACCGCAACCGAGGATGATTCTGCCGAAGACAACCATCGCAAGGTTGATGCCACCGGCTTAGAATCCGATCCCTGCAATGAACAAGAAGGACCCGATCTGCAACGTCGTCCTTCGGCCGAATTTGGAGCACACCTTCGAGGCTACAAAGCTGGCTACGAGAGCAGCTATGTACAGCGAAGATGTGAACAACTGGAAGGACTTGTTGTCGTATTTACAGTACTCGTGCGCGCGCTTCTTTTTCTCGTACACGGTCATGAAGAATTTCTTCAAGAAGTCATCCATGGCAGTTGCTCCACCTGAAATTCAATAAAATCCACATAAGCATTTGGAAGAGTGGGTAATTTTACAATGACTAATATATTTTGTACTTGGAATTTATAAACTAGCCACTGACAAGTCGAAATTGACTAATATACTATCCTATACCAGAGGCAAAAATGTGATATGATCTTTTCTCTCCTGGAACAAAAAAAATTCTGTCTGGGCTCTTTCCATCGTATCAATCTGAGGAAAAATTTCCATTTTTCCTACCTGAAATTCTATTGTCGTATCCGAACAACATCCCTCCGAAGGCCGCGAGGATCACGCACATGATGACGTGGAAAATTATTTTCCCGTCATGCTTGGGCATTTGGCCGCCATGGCTCACGACAACAGCCGGCATTCTCTCTAGCCTCTTTTCTTTTTGGGTGAAAATGAAAACAAAGGGGAGAGAAGAAGCTTAATCAAAACGTATTTGGACAGAAAAAAGATGACCAGAGTGAAGAAGAGCCTTAGATTTTGTCGGAACACGAAATCTTTGCGTGCATTGCATGGGGTATTTATAACACGTCAAGAAGGCTGGGAAAGGCTAAGTGAAGATTAAATGACAGCCAATGGCGATCTGATAATGACGTGGTTTTGCTCTTGATTAGACAATCATCCCTTATGTGTCGGGCTTTTCGATTCGGCCTCGACAAATTGAACAGATTCTGCTGGTTAGTATGACCCAGGAGAGACTTAATCATCGCGGAAGAGGTAGTGGTGAGCATTGGTCCAAGGTCAACCCTAGACCGACCCTAGACCAGGCCAACCCTACCGGTCCTGGTCCGGTTCTCAGAGAAACTGAGTCGGTTCTTGGTCCTAGAATTTCTAGATCAGTACTGTGCGGGTCAATCATCGATCTTGAGAGTTCCGGATCGGTTCAACCCTGCCCAATCCTAACCATATATATATATAAGTTTTTTATGTATAAAAAACCTTAAAATAAACAGCGTCAACAACATTAAATAGCATATTAGTGAGAAATTCAAGTAATTTTACATTGTTCTTTAATAATTTAAATTTTTAATGTATTTTACAACTTCAATAGTCATAATTTACGAAAGAAGAAAATTTTTGCGGAATCCTCACGGCATCCAAAAAGGCACCTTATGGCATCCTCCTCTAATATTCGTTTTCTTTTGTCTTATTTGTCATCTTAGTCTTCAATTTGCTAAAATCGAAAAAAAATAACTTCTCCGCTCGCCACTTAACACTCGCCTCGCTTGCTTTGGGTCACTCGTCCCGCTCGCCGCTCAATACTCGCTTGGTTTGTTGCTCCCCGCTCGACATCCGATGCTCATTCTGTTTGATGTTTACCCAACTTGACCCTCACCACTTGCCTTTTTTAGCTGACCTTGCTCATCATCGAACCCATTAGGTTGGTACAGTCCTCGATTGCCCTTTCAAGAAGTACAAAAAATGAAATAAAAAATTATTAGTTAATCTTAGGTTGACCTTGAATCTGGACCAAGTCTATTGGGTCAGTCTGGTCCTTAATCTTTTTTTTTTAAGGAGTACAAAAAATAAAATAAAAAAATTATCAATTGGTCCTAGGTTGACCTTGGAACTTGACCGAACCTATTAGGTCAGTCTGATCCTCAGTTCCAAGCTCAATAGGGTCAGTCATTAGTCTCAAAAATTGTAGATCAACACTGTGCGAGTTGGTCCTAGAGTTAGGGGGTGGACCGGCTCAACCTGGACCATATTCACCCCTAGGAAGAGGTTGATGACGTTCAATGAAAATGCTAAAAAGAGAAATTAATTGTTCATGGGAGTGGAAGGTTTTATTGCTTTGGCCAAAATAAATCAAGATTGACACTAAAGTGCAAATTCGTTTTTGGTTAGAGTTTTCCAGGAGATGAAAGAGTTCATTATCTAATTTAAGTGCAAACTTGACGTGGAAATACAAACAAAAGACCGAATGCTACAAAGAAACACAAATTATGTCCGCTATGATACGACTACCCCAAACTTTTTTTAAGTCACAAAAAACCCTAAACTTGTCCACTGTGACATAAATACCCCAAATTTTTTTTGTACCATGAAGAAACCTAAACTTATACATGTATGACATACATGCCCTCTGTTTTGGTTCTATCTAGGACATTTTTGTCATATCAATATAAGTTTGGACTTCTGTATAACACAAAAAAAAAAAAAAAGATTTAGTATATTTATGTCATAATGAGTAAGTTTAGGGTCTTTAGTGACCAAAAAAATTGATATGAATGTTACTATAACGACAGCGAGACAAAGACCGGTAAATTGTTACAAAAGTTAATAACTTCACAGCGACAATATAGACATTTAAATGTGCATCAAATAAAAATAAATAAGTTAAATATAGTCAATAACTCAAAAAGTTGGTAAGCAACATAAATAAGGTTGGTGATTTGATATGAAAGTTGGTAATTTTAAAATGTCAATCGGGTACGCAAACTTTTACAAAAAGCTATTCATTTTAAAACAACAAAATAAATGTTGGTAAATTATTCAAATAAGAGTTGATAACCTAAAACTATCAAGTAATTAAATCGAGAAAATATCGTTAGATAACTCAACTAAGGTTGGTAATTTGATATAAGAGTTTTTTTTTTGGTAAGGTAATTTGATATAAGAGTTGGTAATGTAAAATATCAATATGCCACGAAAATAAAAGTTGGTAAGTTTTCACGACAATGCCGAATTGAAAATGACCAAATAAATATTATTATATATCCCAAACAGGAGTTGATAATTTAGAATTAGTTTATTTCTTTATGGAACAAAATTTTTTATATAACTCAAGTTAAGATTAGTAATTTGATATATTAATTGCTAACTTTAATCGGCCAGCTCTCAAAAACAATCTCCTACCCAAAAACTATTTGCTAACTTAGCCGAAATGAAGTTGGTTTGTAACTTAAATAAGACTGGTGATTACATAGAAGAATAGAAATTTCAATCGTTGTCAAGCTACATAAGTAAAAGTCACTAATTAATTTGTATAAATAATAATTTCGAGACAACCGAACTAACAGTGATAATTTTATAAGAGAGTCAATAACTTACAAGTTACCAGACAATACAACTTTTTAACCAAAGGTACAGCTTTTATAAATTTACCAGCACAGAGAAAAATTACCTTATTTTTTCCACCGAAACGCCATTAGGGTTCTGTAGATGGTAAGTAGGAAATCCTAAGTTTAAACGTCTCCCTGCTTTTGACCAAAAATTAGAGCTTATCCGAATAGTGGACAAGCATCCTCGTTTCAGCGGTTAATTAAGTACAGTGCACAACCTAGGGACTCGCGTTTCTCTCAACATCATTTAAGCATTGCATACGCAAATAGCTTTGTTCCGAAATGACATTCCGCATAAAGACGAGAGTAAGCATCCTCTAAACTCGACGAACATCTTGTGAACATTAACGACTTTTTGCCACAACACACCACCTTCTCTTGATCAAATTTTGGCAAAGAGAACGATCCAGCCCATTTTGCAGCATGATATCGTGAATCAGTCGAAACTATCATGTATTAAACATAGCGCAATCTCCAAACATCTCACGCAATCAATAATCTCTTTCGAAGCAAAAGATAACCACTAAACTCTACGAATTTCGCATGCCAATAAAGAATCTGGAATCGTTGCAAATGATGCCAAACACGGGTTGGAATCCAGACAGGTCTCTACTCTTTCTTTGTTTTATTTCTGATCTACCTTTCCCAGAATAATATTTTCATTTACAAAAAATATATGAATAATCCTAATTCTATCGGGCGGCATGACTTTATCCCTTCAGTTACCAGATGTCATTTCCTTTCCCTCTCTTTCTTTGGATTGAACTCTTATAATCTAGCTCATGATACATTAGGAAAGAACAGCTATCTGACCAGACGTGGAATTAGATTCCACTGCTGGAAGCATCTAGCCAAATGCTTATAGAAAGACGGAGCCGATGATCCTCCTCAATAGAAAGCCAATAACCAGCAAGCCAAAATTGGAGCGGCTGACCTTTAATGTCATGAAGATGCAGGTTATACTAACTACTTTTCAGGGCCAGAAGCAGAAAGAATTCTGCTTCGCTTCAGTGGAGATACATTATTCCTGTTAGCTTGATGTACGATTTTGGACCAGGAGATCATTCAGAAGTGGATCCTCCATATCCGCAGTCCCATTGACTCTTCTATCAGGGCGTCGACCCCTGCAGAGACATCCGAAACAAAGAAATCAATTAGTATAATAAATGCAGAATTTTCTGAGCTTGGAATATAGAGGGTAGATGAAGAAATTAACTTTTTGAAGCTTGACATGATGTACAACAATAGCACTCTGTTGCGCTAAGACTACTCCAAGAAAATAACTGCTAGATAAATATAACGAAACCCAAACCAAAAAGATACTTTTCTTACAAAAGAAAATTAGAGTACCATGATGCAATTTAAACAGAGATGATGAAGAATATAGCCCAAATCTTGAGGGAGGCCCCATTTGCTTAGAACAAAACTCTTTAGCTTAAGGTTTTTCAGGATTAATTTTGCTCTTGCATACAAGAAACTGTCATACACATTTTTCCATCTGAAACAGATTTTCTCCAAAAATTCCCTGGTCATTGTATAGTAGCAAGCACTCCACCTTTACAATGGAGGAGTACCATGTAGCGAAAGATATGGCTCTTATTTCTGTACCAAGTGATGATACATTTGGATACTTTCTATCAGGGAAAAAAGTGAATTCTGATCACCCAGTTGATCGATGCTGTGGTTTTCTGATCAGGATAGTACCATAGATTGTGTGGTCAGGTCATCGTAGCCTATGAAAACTGTTAACTCGTAGTATCACAAAGGTAAATAGGCAGCAGTGGACCCGAGAACTTCCAGAAAAATGACATTCTTATTTAAAAAAAAGACCCGAGCACTTCCAGAAAAATGACATTCTCATTAGAAAAAAACCATATTGACTTACAGATGCAAGTGAGGCAAAATTTCAACAAAAGTGGTCTTCTTAACCCATTTTTCCATTAAACAAACAAAGACTGAAAAGCCTAAGAAAATCTTGTAAAAAGTTTTGTGGGTAACATAGTCCTGAGTATACATTATTGTTTCCTGTCTCCTTATTGCAAGTGCCAATGTAATGGCATCAAGATTGTATGGTTTTCAATAAAGCTAACTTAAAGTGCAGTTGTTTTCATAAAAGCCAAGCAGAAGAAGAGGTCCCAACAAAACCACTCATAAGAACGTGAAGATGTCACAAGCCTCTGTTTAGCGGAAAATTCTACCTAGCAAAACCAGTGGTCCACGCCCCCCCCCCCCCCTCCCACCCCACCACAAAGCACACAAAAAATAAATAAATAAATAAAAATTTTCCTTTTCATGCAAATCAGTGGAGCCAATTCTCTCCCTCCTCCCGCTTTTCTCAGTTTAAATGAGTAAAGCAACAAAGAGACCTTACACTGGTCGATTGAAGCTCCAATGTATCCAAATCCTCATTTTCCTGCAATACAAATACATGTTCATCGGTTGAAGTGCCAAGCAAAATTTGCCCACTTGAAAACATGAAGTGGCTATTAACTACATTACCTCTTCTTCAATCAGCAAATCCTTTCTTGTGATCAAACCAATAACACGAGATGCACGAGGCACCACAAATATATGTCTCAAACCCAGCTGGCGGAAAAGGTTGTAAACCTACACAGTCAGCAAGAAGCAACATTTATCAACTCACAGGCCCAATGCTCAAGGATCATAATCTCCAAAATGGAAAAGAAACCTTCACCTTTGTCAGAGACATGTCTTCAGGGACTACATAAGGAGAGGGATTTAAAAATGGTGCTAGATCTATATACATTTCCAAGTCATCAGAGCTTAAATGTATATCATCAATAGACAATCCTCTACTGGTAGCAGGTTTGACAAACTCATTGAAATTGTGCCTGAAATTCACAATTGAAAATAACATTGTTCAAAATTTTCATATAATTGGAGCACTAGAGGGAAGAACATTTGTCAATTTTGGCTTACCTAATAATCCCAGATCCCTCACAGGGCAATGGACTGTGCTGGAAATCTACTTTAGAGTGCAGAAGCACCAATAAATGACTGTACCAAGAAATCCAATTCCAATTAACCAATACTCTCCATATCATGAAGGAACAGAATTTACAGACTCATAAGCACACTACCTGCGCAGCATTAACCCTATGACAAGTGTTTCTCCATTTCTTGTATGATCTATTACCTGAGAGAAATTGTCAGTTGAAACATCAGGGAGAACCATCAAACTAAATGGAATGAAGCAGCATAAGCAAAAAAAAAGCACTTCCATACAGGAAAACCATTATGTTTGTTGCTCCGCAAGATAGATGCTACATCAGAGACCTTGACAACACGCGGCAAGGAAATCACCTTCAGCAACAAAGAAAAAAGTAAACAGCGTTGAGTATTGGAAAATGATATAGGATAAAAATAGAAAGCTACAAATATCGCATGCACCATGCAGCTCAAGTTCTTGGTCATAGAGCAATTTTAATAACTGCGCCATGATCAGAACCACAAATCATTATCAAATGCCAGAGGCAGTAAAACTAGTTTTTAATTTATGCCGATCTATTGCTGACCAGAAAGGCAAAATTGACATCTGATTACCTCACAAGCTTTAACTGTTGATGGAATGCCATAATTATCTTGAAACTTTTGTTTCTTACAAGATATAGGAAACAAAATAAATCGTCCATATCATATGATTCCTTCTTTTCATTTACTTGCAAAAACAATATAAAGCAACAAGGCATTAACTTAAATAGTTGGCAAATACTGCAAAACCTACTTGTACAGTACGATGAATGACAGTTTTATCTCATATCAATAACAGTGACCAAAATACCAGTTTAAGATAGAGTTCTTCCTCAGGACAACTGGAGGAGAAGCCAGCTAGGGGAATTGGCAGTTAATGGTTGGTATAATAATATTCAATTTCTTGAGCCAAACAGCAATGACAAAGATTTACACTCTTGAGAATATACACCAGATTGAAAAGCTCAAGTGGGCCAGTAAAAAAGTTGAAAAGTACGAGCAGGATGCACACGTGCACATTCCTAACATTAGAGTAATTATGAATTAGACTTTATTCTAAATCTTATTGGAACTACAATTGTGTGGCCATATGCATTGGAACAAGATGCTGCACGTATTAAAATAATTGTGAGAGTCTTATTGATCACTAGAAGGATGTCCACCTTTTGGCCTCCACAACCCTCTTTTGCTGTCATTTTGCGCATCCGGTATTTAGGTCTTGATTCTAACAATGGAATACCCCTCAACTGGGCCTGCTCTTCATAGAGACCTTCATTAAAAGCATCACCAACAGCCTGCAGCAGAACAGACTTTAGTGTCCTTGCAAAGACACAAACGCAAGTCTTTGCAGAACGGTGTTGATGTAAACATACCTTCGATATAAGAAGAACAAGCATGATAAGGGGCAAAAGTTTCAAATTGTTTGTTATTTCAACCATAATGACACAAAGCGACACAGTCATCCGCATTGAACCACCAAGGAAGGAAGCAGCACCCAATAATGCATACCTAGAGAAACAGAGAGTAAGTACATGAAAATCAAAGAAAAAACAATATACAAATTTGATCTATGTATAAGGACAACAAAATGCTTTCTAATAAGAACACGGTCAGGTATGACTACAAAGACATGAGAAAATGAAAGTCTCATTATAATGGAGGAAGCCCAGCGAATTATGCCTTTTATGGCATGTGCACTCAATCAGAAGGAAAAAGTTGAGGTTAGGCCTCTCATTTGGAGGCTTATGCATGCTACCCCAGCACTTGGTTGTGGACAGACGTAAAATAGCTAAAAGGAAGGGGAAAGGGAGGAGTGGTCTGAGAGCACAACTTTGCAGAGAAGTCCACGAGCAGTCAGCAGATACCGAAAAGATAGAAGAAGGCCTCCAGTTTTAATGGAAACAAAACATAGCAAGTTGGAATAAGATGATATCTCTCCAAAAAAGGAGTGCATCTCCGAAAATTGTCACTTCTTTAACCATTAATGGCATTCAACTTGAATCACATGAAATTTTGTGGACAGCATCTTAGTAAATTAAATCCTGACACATATTTCACTGCTAAAGGAGGAGCAAACTGAAAAATCAGTTGTAAGATGGTTAGCCTATATGAAAATGCAAACTCTATTTCCCAGCATCATCTCACAAATTTCCTAAATCTATGAAGCCAAATCATCGTTTTTATTCAGCAAATATGTAACTAAAGTACGTTCCACAAATAGGATTCTTCCCTGAACTGTTGCATTAATATCAAATTCACTTGAAGTTGTTAGTGAATAAATGCATATCAGGGTCTGTGTCAGTATGTTAATATAAGCGTGTTGCAAAACATGTTGCCGAATGCCCTTTAACAGTTCAGCCACAGCACAGGCCAGCACCACCACAACATAAAAAGCCACAACAATGTCAAACAGGCTCTTAAACAGTTTTTTAAGACCATACAGGTGAGTGAACCAGTCAAATCAACAGATCATGGTGTGACCCATTCTACCACTTCGTTATTTGTGTAAAATATGTGCAAGATGATAAAACAATATCCGGACATGGCTTATTGGTCTATTGTGTGCATACCATGCACTGAAATCATGCTCCATCCAAAGGTTCAAGCTTTTTCTTTACACTGGTTGCATCTTTATTTATAACATCAATTGATTGCAAAATTCACAAGATTGGAAGGTGAGCATGCCTGGATGAGTGGTTCTCACATGGCTTTTTCACATAGGAGACACAGAAATATATGCTTCTCTCGGCAGAGCCAGTTCAACCCGGCTCTCTACACAATTTTCCACAATTAAAGCCAGTAGCCAAAGCAACCAGTTGAACCAGCCCGGCCCGTCCGCTCCAATTTACAAAACATTGATTAAACAACAAAAGTGACATTTGTAATTTGAGGAAAACAGCAGTTATTACTATCATTAAATACATTAGTATGCAGGCTTAGTCTAAACATGCCTTGGAATCATTAATTACTTCGAGCTCAAAGTATCATTCAACAACTGCTGCAGCAGATTTACTTCTTTAACAGCACATCAGAAACAATGATGGCCTTATGCATGTGGAAGTAGTAATCCTCAAATGAAATCAAAAGTACAACTAAACAAGTGAATAGGCTTACGTTCCCTCCTCAATGTTTTGCTTCTTGTAAAAGTTGACAACAAACATGCCAACCAGGCGTCCGTATGTCGATCCTATCATTATTCCAGGAACAAACTGACCAGCAGGAACAGCAGAACCAAATGTGATCACTGCTAACGTATAAAACATAACCTGAAGGTGGCAGGATGTAAAAGAGACAAGTTACTTTGCATGTATTATACCAAAATATGCACAAAATAGAAACAAAGGCATGGATTTATCAGTGTGTAGTGACAGCATGTTTAATTCCAAATTCTATGAAACAAGCAGCTTCAAAAATATTCCACCCAAAGGTGTAATGCCTTCTTGTAGTTGGAACGAAAAAAAATTATAGATGCAAAGCAAAATGCTTTACCAGAAAGGTCAACAAACTTTGGGCACTGTACTCATGAATTGTCTTTGCACTAAACAAGTTCCTGATGGCATCATCCTGTAACAATAAAGTCGATTTTGTTGATTGGAATCAGTTAAACATAGGAAATTCCATCAGCAGCAAATCTATTCACTATTTTGCCAACAACAATAATTCTACCAAATTTGCAAAATATAGTAGCCTGAAGGATGCACAATTCTGCAAAAGAACATAAAGGCATCAATTAATTTAGATTACCTGAGTGTTAAAGAAAATAGTAGCAAGATCATTGTACTCAGTTTTTCTTCCACAGTAAAACTGCAAACAAATTAAACCCCAAGAATCAGCAAAACCAAAACAATGAGTATACAAAGAGTATATTCCTTGCAAGGGTAGAAACACCATCTATGAGAGGAAGTGTTATCACAGTCAGTAACAAATTCGTTAAGGTGAAATCAGGCAAGCGTTCCTACTTGATTAAGGCAGGATAGCTTAGGCTACAGATGTCAAAAATATGATTCAATAATAAATCTCGCCCAATAGCAGAGATGTAATTGAACACACTGTAACACAAATGAATCTACCTTGAAACATGTTTTGTGTAATAGTTTAGTAAACTAAAAGTTCAGCATTGTAACTTATATTGAAAGGAAGTTACTCGTTCAATAAACCATGCTTAGTGATTTCACAAAGCTACAGTGCAGATAGTAACTCGTTATAAGAGGAAAGCACCCTGCCTGGGGATAGAGACAGACGAAAATAGTGGAGTAAGACCAGTAGGGAACAGGGGGGAGCCCCCGCAACTCATGCTGAGACTCAATGAAACCTAACCAAATGTTTTTCCTCTTGCAAGTCATCGATTCAATTATACATGTCCAAAAAAACTGTCTAGATATAAACAATTAACTAATGATCAGACAAATTATCACAAAGACAACCACCACAGTGATCAAAGAGTTCCTGACCTTACATCTGAATTAACTACTCAAAGCTAACTTGTGGCGCAGAAAGAAAGTCTACTCCATTAACTGCCACATTACAGTTAATATCGTAAAAATTTACTGGCTCAATATGAGAATTTAGATAGAAAAAATATTATAACCCAATAGATTGGCTCTCACAATTTTTCCAGAAAATGGGGCCAAAAAGAAAATTAGCGAAAGAAATTTGTCTCAAAAACTAACAACAAGAATGAACTACAACTATGAAACTTTTATATCTGTGGTAGCAGTAATGATTTTCGTGATTCACTCCTCCCCTTCCACTAATGCCTCCCATATAATGAAAGTGATGGCAAAAACAAATTTACCTCCACATAATTTCCATACATTCCTGGAGACCTTGGGCATTCTATACCGGAAGAGGGATCTGTTTCAGGACACGGAGTGCATTTTCGCAGTAATGGTAGACCGAAGGATATCACTGATGTTAGCAGAGATATGAGGCATGCTTCAATTATCTGCTCCAAATTTTTTTATGAGATGATGTAAAATGAATATAAGAGGAAAAAGGGTCCTGAGCAACTAGACACTTGGAAAAAATGCACATCATCTCACATTGAATGTTTACCTTGACACGATTTCCTTTCTTGTGCAGATAATTTCGACGCCAATGAGTTATATATAGAGTAAGCTGGTTGAATAATGCCCCTGAAAAACACATCAGCCAGATCAGAGGGCAAAAAGAGGGCATTAACATGACATCCAACTAGCAAAACACCAACCAAGGAGACCCCCAATAACTCCGATGACAGCCATTGGCAGTAACTCCTGAAATGAGTAATCTCTTGAGCACTGCAACGGAACATCATTAAAAGTCTATTAGCTAGAAAAACCCGAAAACAATTCTAAGGCTTCACCAGATTAAACAATAAGAACCAACCCTGATATGTCCCATATTATGAATCCACCCGCACCAAAATGTCCACACTTTCCGCTTTTACACCAACCCATTGCAGTTCGTACGACAACAGCAACAATTGCAGAAGTGAAGAAAACACGCCACATCAGTTGACTCCTCCACCTTAGAAAATGCAAAGAGCATAACTCTGGAATGATACTTTGTTCTTGATAGGTCAAAAAATTCATGCATGTAATCCTATCAAGGAAACACAACTTAACCAAGTAAAAGCAGGTGGGCCATTTTACCATGACGTAACTTCTTCCAACGCAAATAGAACGCCACCAACTGGGGCTCTGAAGGCAGCAGCAACTCCAGCAGCACATCCACAGGTAACCTTGGTAAAGTATTGAAAAATTGACAATAAGACAATAGTATTTCAGAGGCAGAACATTGCTACTAGAACAGATTGGGCATTCAAGCTTTGACATGCGTTTTCTTATTTTGATAAGAAAGGAAAAGAATTACACAAGAAAAAGGAAAATCCTGCTCAGCATATAGACAGTGGTAAGTAGTGGATGCCGACACTTCCAATCAGACCAGGCATTCACCATGATAAAACTGATAAAAGAAGGCCCTGATCTTTAGTATGGACTATGGAGTACAAACATCCAAACTATAACAGAAAAAGGAATAGAGGATGAAGCAGTCGACAGTTTCAAATTTAATGGTTTCCATTGTCAATCAAGCATAAACAATGAACTTTAGATGTTGCCATAAGAGGTTACTAGCAGAAGCAGGATATCATTAAATATTTTTCTAGTATAAAATGGTGTTTGGGGCAACTAAACTTTGTGTGAGTGTATGTAGCTTCCCTTCAAAATTTAATTTTTATAAATCATGAAAAAGGCCCCACAAGAAATCTTGGGTGAGATAAATAAATGAGTCCACATGCCAATAGAAGGAAGGAAAAAACTATATGCGGTCAAAGAGGTGCCTCTCATCAATCTAAGAGGCCTTAGTAACTTACAAGATCGCGGCGATCCCGATCACTCTTGAAGACTTGAAGCCACCTCGAACTCACATGATATTTTGTGGATCCCCCCTGAACTCAGAATCACATTAAAGAAAAAAACAGTGTTCATGACCTTCAGCAAAAACACAACCATGCTTGATCACTTGATCCTTTGTGATTACCAGATAAAACGTAATTTTGCATATAAAGGAGTATCATGGAAAACAGAAAGGACAATATGAGAAATATATCTGAAACACCATCCAACAGATCAATCTCTGCTTCGGACAATCAATAAGGTTTGCACAAGAACCACCGCTTTAGGAAAACACCAGCTGAGGTTTATTTGGGCACAAGATATAAAACAACTAGTGATCACACACAGATTCCAGGCCACCAATTATGTTCTTATTTCTAAGAAACAAGACAACCATATCACTAAATTTATAGAAAAGCTGGTTCCTCCAACTATTTGCAGGAAACCATACCACATGGTTAATGCAGGTGTGGATGCATAAAGCAGCACAACATGTATTGCTAAACCTACAGCCATAAATTATCTCTCTCTATCAACTTCTTCGATTTCCTCACTTACAGCCCATTACATAAACTCTGATTTTTTCTTCTTCTTTTTTTTTATTATTTTTTTTTTGGGGGGGATCTCACAAAAACTCTGGTTTAATTAATGTCAAAAGTAGAAACATGTAAGGCTACACCAATCCTTAAGCCACACGAGACTAAAATAGAAAGCACATAAGTTGGTCGCCAGATAGAGACACCGATACTGAATTTGGCTAATTCAAACACTTTAAATTGCTGAACATGCTCATTGAAGAATAAAGCATCTAAAGAAGTTGTCTATGAAACATGCAGTCAAGGACCATTGCCTTTAATCATATGAAGATACAAAAACTATTCCCAATACAAGTATATGAAAGCATAAAGTGACGATCTAGCCAAATCCTCAGATCGTAAAAGATCACAAAATGAATGAAAAAGTGAAAAATTAAGCAGCGCCCTTTGAACAAACAATAAGGTGCTTATTAAGAAAGTATTGGATGTGGTGTGTGCACTAACTTGTCCAAGCAATGAAGCAATACAAGCACCCGTATGAACAAGAGGACCCTCCTTTCCAAGAGCTAGGCCACCCCCAACAGAGCCAATGCTCCCGAATATCTGTGGAAATGAGAGATTAAGTGATCATTGCAGCCCATTAGAGAAAGTAGTAATGTAATTAAACAGCAAACAATTGACAAGTGATTTACCTTTCCAATCAAAGTTCTAAAGAAAAGAATGCCATGTATATCAACTCCTGATAATTGAGTTCAAAACAATGAGTATTCTTGAATAAATGATGCCAAAACATTGTGGAACAACAAAGATACAGAATGCCAATCAAGCATACCATTTAGATAACCCTTAATTTCAGGAATGCCAGAACCAGCAGCTGCTGGTGCGAAATTTGTAACTATATATACAGAAGACAGCACTAGAGCCAAGTTGAATAATACATATATCAGAAAACCAGCGAAATAGGATTTTTGAATTATATTAAATGTCAATTGGAACTTCCATCCAGCAAAGTTCTCAACTGATATATTGATGAAAACAGCAGCTAATCCAGTACCTGAAAGCAAACAACTGAATAAGAATCGAAATATTTCCATGAAAGTAAACATAAGAAGAAAAAAAATACAGAACGCCGCATAGAGAATACCCATAATAACTCAAAGCTTTCAGATAGTACAACATCAACTACGTTTACAAAGTGAGTAACCATAAAACAGAAATTATTTGAAGTTTCTGTTCAAACCAGTGCAACAACAGCTACAACCATCCGATGCAGAGGCACCCCAAAAGCTTATACAAGTAGTTCTTTTTCTTGTAATCATTGGCAAATTGAACATATAACAATAAATGGCAAGGAGTTCCATTGAAATTCCAACTGCCTCTTCATTCCGAAAAAGGAAAAAGAAAGACTTAACTCTGCAATTAATCCGATCGCCCACATCATCGGTCTAATTTACACATTTGAGGAATTAGTGAGGCACTTCACCTACGACCGAAATCATAGTTCATAGACATTTTTCAGTTGGCCTAAAAATTAGGTTCAATTCAAGCGCAACATCATGAAAAAGCATCCCTAATCTCCGGCCTACCAATAAGAGTCGCAAAACACACAGATCAGCTTACCAATTCCAATGAGCAAAGCAAAGAACCACTTCACCGCCACTTGATACACAAAATACACCTTCCCTCTTTGCGCCTGCGCTCAAAAAAAAAAAAAAAAAAATCAAACTTTCCGACTCACGTCGAGATCCACACCACCGCGATCCGCCCTCGAGCCGAAAATTCCCCTACCAAACACCACAAAAAAAAAAAAAAAAAAAAAAAAAAAAAGAACGCAACCTGCTCTTCTCGGTAGGCATAATTCTCGATGACCTCGTAGTCGAGGCTCTCGACGCTGCTGCCGTCGCTCTTCTTCGAGATGCCGACCGCGTCGAACTCGCCGTCCTCCGTGTTCGGGAGCCGGGACCAGACGAGCCTGGCCGTCTCCATACCGTTCTGCAGGTGATTCGACAGCATGACGCTCGGGCGACCCCCCGGGGAACCGCAGCCCCCCTTCCCAAAATCCTCGGTTACCCAAAATCAAATTTCACCCCAGAACCCTAAAATCTCTCCCCCCTCAGGGCGCCGGCCCCCTCCCCCGCCACGGATCGTGAGAGTGCGGCGGAAGGAAGGGGGGGAGGATCACGCCCCGGCGCGCGACCCGGGATCGGCGATCGAGCTCTCCGATCGACCGGCCGAATCGGGGCGGAGATGGAGCGATGGAGTGATGGAGAGGCGTGGAATCGCGCGCGACTTCTCCTTCTCTTCTCTCTCTTTCGCTCCGACCGCGGGGAGTGGGAGTTGGCTTGTCGGGGGCAAAGACGGGGAGCGCACGTCCGAGTCTGCGGGTGTCTTTTTGACCCGTTGTACCTGTAGGCCTCTCTGCAGCGCTAGTATTTGACTCCGAATCGGAATTCCATTTGAGCTTCTCTTTCTTGCGACGAACGGGAGACCGACAGCCGAACTTCCTCAAAACTCCACGATGATTCCCCGATGACGCGATGTTCTACCGAGAATAATGTCTCCGCGAGATCAAGCTTCGGACATTGTTTTTTCTTTTCTTAATCTTACTTTGGAATGTTGGGTGTTTTTTTTTTTTTTTGGGGGAAAATGTTCGAATATTTTGCATTTGGGATGGCATGAAATTTCGATACGGAAAGATAGAATAATTTCATCCACGGAATGACCAAAACTCAGAACAAAAGCTATTTCCAGTAGGATTAAGATATACTTTCTGTGAGTAAAAGTGCAACATAAGCGAAATGTTACAAGTTGATCTTTTCATTTCAATTAAGATATAATGAATCTGTCGTACTAAATTTTTATGTTATCTCATTGGTTTTATGCTGGCTAATCCTTTCTTGAGGTAATTTCATATTGTGACTTACGTTTATTTTTGTGAAATGTACCGATTTTCTTGAAAAATAAGTTTATACCACCTCATTTAACATGAGAAGCCTAACCTCCATTTTTCCGTTTTGTCTGTGAGTGTTAATTTGGACACAAGATTCTAGTCGTTACCCTCTATTAGCTATGATCCGTTACATATTATGGACAATTCTAGTAGCTCATTTTTCTTATCTAGTATTACTTGTCATGAAAATTAAATAACAGCCATTTTCGTATGATCATGAATTAAAGAAAAATCAGACCAAAAAAAAGAATTAAAGAAAATGACAAAATTGCTGGAAAAGGAAATAGGAAAGTCGGCCATTCGAGGTGGGCCTAAAATCTTCGATAATAGGCCTGGTGATTTATTTAGTTTTTTTTTTTTTTTTTTTTCAGCACAAAAAAAGAGACTTATTTAGCAATTTTTTATATATCTAGGCACATGCAAAAACTCCAATTAAATAATTACATTCGATCATCATCTATAACGACAAATGCGACACGATGCAATGAATAAGAGCAAAGCGAATCCCCTCGCGTCGTGGGATGTCCATTCTTTTGAAAGTTAGATTTCGTCGGTAGTTGTTTGCTCTGTTTGTCCGGTATGATCGAATCCGACATTCCTCATGCCTACAATACATTGCAATGGCGTTAAATTTAGTCACGCGACACCGGCAGCCACGGCGACGACTACAATCGTTAGTCACCGAAGACTAAGAACAACGGATGTTGCGATCGCAAGATGTGCTTACTTGCCCATGCGTGCTGCCGGGGTCTGAGTGCAACTCAAGGATTGTGGGATTTGGTACGAGGATTTTGTATAAATGACTTAGAATGTGTTTGGTTTAATTTTTGTTATGGGTTTTCAGCCTCAAAAGCCTGCTGGAAAAATATTGGGATATTTGGTAAGTCTTCTTAAACAGCAATAGAGAAATGCTGAAATTAAAATTAAATAGTTTATTTTTTTCTAAAACTACTTTCATCAATTCTTTAGTTTTCCGACCTTGTCTTTTTATTGTACATCTTTTTTATACGAGGACGACCTTCTTTTTATTGTACATCTTTTTTATATGAGGGCAACCAATGAGGGTCGATGAGGCTAGATCTAGCTGGCGAAGGGCCAACAAGAGGCTAACAATGTTGTGCGACCTAGGCAACCATGCCTGAGGTTGCTCAACCTAGGCAACCGCCTAAGCGATTGTTCTTGCAAGGTTGCCTAGGGACGCTTGACCCTCGTGAGATGCAAACAATAGTTGCTTGGTTCCCATGACCCAAATGGTGGTCGCCTAAGGTTGTGAGACCCTAAGTGGCTATCGCCTGGGCTGCACGACCATTGCCAAGGGTCGCCCAAGGTTAGGCGACCTCAACCGAAGGTTGCTAACACCAAATTTGCCTCATTGGTAACCTAAGCCCTTAGCTAGTTCTGGCAAATGGTTGGCATGTTTTTCAATAAAAAATTTAAAATAAACGCAGCCAAAGCCCTCTTTTTTTGCCAAATAATACTTAAATTGAAAATTGTTTTGCAAAAAATTTCCACCAAACACAATTTGTATTTCCCCAAAAGGGCTTTAACTTTCAATATTTGCATTACACTAAAGCTCATTTCTAAAATTGAACCAAGCCCATCCTCAATACTTGCATGCGAGAATGGAAAAAGCTCGTGCTTATTTTCTCTCGAATCTTGGTGATTTTTACAATTCTCAAAGAGCATACTACTAGTAATAATGGCAAAACTTTCAACATCGGTGCAAAACTTTCTTACTATCTTAAACTAGTCAAAATTGATCATAAACCTATTTATCAACTTATATATGATGGTTTGACCAAAAAAAAAAAAAAACTCATAGATGATGGATTAAGTATATTGGAGAAATGGTGCATATATGGGGTTTACAACTTATTTAAACCCAATTCCACATTTATGACTCTTGCTTCATTCTCACTCAATTTCACACTTGCTCACTTCACACTCTTCTTTCAAGTTTGGATATGAGTTCTCACATTGAGTTAAATATGGGAATGTTCAAATAATATGAGATAGATATAAGTTAATAGATTTACATTACAAATAAATGTGTCATAAATAGATTAATGGGTTAATTTGAGTTAGGTCATTTATATTTAAATCCAAACCTAACCCGACTCACTCGTTTAGCAAGTCTATTACACTACATTTGATTGTCTGGATTTTTAACTAGAAGAGGACTGGTTACCCAAAATCAAATTTCACCCCAGAATCCTAAAATCTCTCATGGCATGGTGCGGCGGAAGGGGGGGGAGGATCATTAGCCAACTTAGGATCAGCGATTAAGCTCTCCGATTGACCGGCCGAATTGGTGCGAGAGTGGGGTGAAGATGGAGTGATGGAGTGATCAAGAGGCATGGAATTGCACGCGACTTCTTCTCTCTAGCCCCATTTAGTTTGGCTTTCCCAAGGAACTTTGGGGAAAATATTTTGTGTTTGGTTCACACTTTTGAGACTCCATTTGCCAAATGCCAGCGTTTTCGAAATACTAGTCTAAGGTTTAATCCATTTTTTTCTTTCCAACATTCCCCTTACTAATAATCATATTTTCCTCTTTTGCCCTCGAAAAATTGCTTGTCTTCTTCCTTGGGCGCTCCGCCTCAAGGTGGCGTGACCCAAGCGGCCAAATCGCCGCCACTAGGAAGCCTCGCCTTAGGTCATGTGACCTCAAGCGAGATGGCCTACCCTAGGTGTCACCTAAGGCCGCATGACCTTGAGGCCGCGCAACCTCGGGCGGCGCAGGCCGCACAACCCGAGGTTGCCGATCTCTTAGGCAAGTCGCCTCCCCATCGCCACCCCACCACCACACCGCCACCACCACCAAGCCGCATTGCCAAGTATCTGCATCTCCTCCTTCCTTTCCTTTTCCTTTTACTTTAAAGTTATTTTACAAAATATACACAAAAATGAATTTCCAAAAATTTGTATTCACAAAATTTACGCTCATTCAAAGTTACTTGGGGGCATTTCGCTCCGACCGGGGGAGTGGGAGTTGGCTTGTCGTGGGCGATAACGGGGAGCGCACGTCCGAGTCTGCGGCTGTACTTTTCGACCTGTACCTGTAGGCCTCTCTGCAGCGCTAGTACTTGACTCCGAATGGGAATTCCGATTGAGCTCTTTCTCGCGACGAACGGAAGACCGACACCCGAACTTCCTCAACTCCACGATAATTCCCCGATGACGCGATGTTCCACGGAGAATAATGTCTTCGCGAGATCAAGCTTCTGACGTTGTTTTTTCTTTTCTTTCTTTTGTTTTAAAATGTTGGGTGTTTTTTTTTTTGGGGGAAAATGTTCGAATATTTTGCATTTGGGATGGTATGAGATAGAATTTTCGCGCGGAATACAATTTCAGCCACGGTATGCCCAAAAGTCAGAACAAATGCTATTCCAGTACAATCCATATATACTTTCTGTGAGTAAAAGCGGAACATAAGTGAAACATTATAAGTTGATCATTTCATTTCAATTTAGATGAGATAAATCTGTTGTACTAAATTTATATGTTATCTCATTGGTGCTATGCCGACAATTATTTTTTCGAAATAATTTCATACTGTCACTTATGTTTATTTTGTGAAATGTACCGATTTTCTTGGGGAAAAGTGCTAAAAAAGTCTTAAACTTTTTATATTTGTGTCAATTTAGTCTAAATTTTTTTTGCCAATTAAATCTTAAACATTTTTACGTTGTGCCAATTCAATATTTTCCGGCTAATTTTGGCCGAATTTTGCTAATTGGATGCCGGCCAGCTGATGTGACCTAATCGACACTAACATGGATAACTTTTAATAATATGTTAATATTTTTAAATTCTTTTTCTTTCTTTTTTCCTTCTCCTCCTTCTTCCTCCAGTCGATCGCCGAACATCAATGACTAGCCAGAGGCGATGGCCGGCCAAGGTCAAAGTTGACCTCGCCGGCCACCTTGCTAGTGCCGCGAGGGCGACCTCACATGGGGCAACGAGGCTTGCCCTCGCCGAATCTGCTGAGGGTCGAGCCTCGCCCATGGCCGACAAGGCTCGACCTCGCCAAATCCCCTCGCCCGCCCGACGTAAGGCTGCCCTCGAGGCCTAGGTGGCAAGGATGAGCCATGCTAGCTCGGTGCTAGGCCAGCTCAAGGCTACGAGGGTGGCTCAAGGCCGCAAGGGCATAAGCTCGGCGTGAGGCCAACTCGAGGCCAGCTCGAGGCCGCGAGGGCGACCTCGCGCCGAGCTAGCGGGGCTCGTCCTCACCGGCCATGGGCGACGGATCTGGCACAAGGCCGCCCTCGAGGCCTAGGCAGCAAGGGTCAAGCCTCGCCAGATCCAGCGAGGGTGAGCCTCACCGCCCAAGCCTCGAGGGCAGCCTCGCGCCGGGTGGGTGAGGCTCGAACCTCGCCACCTAGCATGAGGCCGCCCTCTCGGCCACTAGCGAGGTGGCCGCGAGGTTGACCTCAACCTTGCTGATTGTCGCCTCTAGCCGATCGCCGGACCTCGACGATCAGTTGTAGGAAGAAGAAGGAGAAGGAAAAAAAAAAAAAAATCAAAAATGTTAAAATATTATTAAAAGTAGTCCACGTCAGTACCGATCAAATCACGTCAGTCGGCCAAAGTCCATTCAGCAAAATTTGGCCAAAATTGGCTAGAAATGACTAAATTGGCACAACATAAAAAGGTTTATGACTTAATTTGCACCAAAAAAAATTAGAACTAAATTAACACAAATACAAAAGGTTTAGGACTTTTTTAGCACTTTTTCTAATTTTCTTGAAAAAGAAGTTTATACGACCTCATTTAACATGAGAAGCCTAATCTCTATTTTTCTGTTTTGTTTGTGAGTGTTAATTTGGACACAAGATTCTAGTCGCTACCCTCTATTAGCTATGATCCGTTACATAGTATGGACAATTCTAATAGCTCATTTTTCTTATCTAGTATTACTTGTCATGAAACGTATGATCATGAATTAAAGAAAATGATCCTGTTCAAAAAAAAATTAAAGAAAATGACAAAATTGTTGGAAAGGGAAAAGGGAAAATCCGCCATTCGAGGTGGGCCTAAAATCTTCGATAGTAGGCCTGGTGATTTATTTAGTTTTTCTTTAGCACAAAAAAAGAGACTTATTTAGCAATTTTTTATATATCTAGGCACATGCAAAAACTCCAATTAAAATAATTACATTCGATCATCATCTATAACGACAAATGCGACACGATGCAATCAATAAGAACAAAGCGAATCCCCTCGCGTCGTGGGATGTCCATTCTTTTGAAAGTTAGATTTCGTCGCCAGTTGTTGGCTCTGTTTGTCGGGCTTGATCGAACCCGACATTCCTCATGCCTACAATATATTGCAATGGCGTTAAATTTAGTCACGCGACACCGGCAGCCACGGCGACGACGACAATCGTTAGTCACCGAAGACTAATAACAATGGATGTTGCGATCGCAAGATGTCCTCACTAGCCCATGCGTGCTGTCAGGGCCTTAGTGCAACTCAAGGATTGTGGGATTTGGTATGAGGATTTCATACAAATGACTTAGGATGTATTTGGTTCAACTTTTCTGATGGATTTTCGGCCTCAAAAGTCTGCTGGAAAAATGCTAGAGTATTTGGCAAGTCTCCTTAAAAGGCAATTGAGAAATGATGAAATTAGGGTTAAATAATTTTTTTTCTAAAATTACTTTCATCAATTCTTTAGATTTCCAATTTTGTCTCATGTTGTTATTGTACATCTTCTTTACGTGAAGGCGACCGATGAGGGTTGATGATGCCGGATCTAGCTGGCAAAGAGTTAACGAGAGGCCGACAAGGTTGTGCGACCTAGGCAACCATCGCTTAAGGTTGCTCAACCTATGCAACCACCCAAGCAATCGCCTAAGCGATCGTTCTTGCAAGGTTGCCTAGGGGTGCTTGACCCTTGCGAGACACAAACAATAGTCGCTTGGTTCCCATGACCCAAGTGGCGATCGCCTGAGGTTGTGAGACCCTAATTAGCTATCGCTAGAGGTCACCTAAGGTTAGGCGACCTCGGCCGAAGGTTGCCGACATCAAATCTAGCTCACTGGTAGCCTGAGCCCCTTGCTAGTTTCAGCAAATGGTTGCAGTGTTTTTCAATATAAAATGTAAAAAAAATGCAGCCAAAGCCCCCTTTTTTTGCCAAATACTACTTGAATCGAAAATCGTTTTGCAAAAAATTTTCACCAAACACAATTTGTATTTCCCCAATAGACTTTAACTTTCAATATTTGCATTACACTAAAGCTCATTTCTAAAGTTGAACCAAGCCCACCCTCAGTACTTGCATGCAAAAATGGAAAAAGCTCGTGCTTATTTTTCCTCAAATCTTGGTGATTTTTGCAATTCTCAAACATAATACTACTAGTAATAATGGCAAAACTTTCGACATCGGTGCAAAACTTTATTACTATCTAAACTAGTCAAAATTGATCATAAACCTATTTATCAACTCATATATGATGGTTTGACCAAAAAAAAGAAAAGAAAAACTCATATGTGATGGATTAAGTACATTGGACAAATGGGGCACATACGGGTTTACAACTTATCAAGACCTAGCCCACCTTTATGATTCTCGCTTCATTCTTACTCAATCTCATGCTCACTTACTTCACACTCTTATTCTAGTTTGGATATGAGTTCTCACATTGAGTTAAATATGGGAATGTTCTAGTAATATGAGATAGATATAAGTCAATAGATTTAAAAATAAATGGGTTATAAACGGATTAATGGGTTAATTTGAGTCAGATCATTTATATCTGAATCCAAACCTAACCCGACTCACTCGTTGAACAAATCTATTACACTACATTTGGTTGTCCAGAGTTTTAACCATAAGGGGACTAGCTAAGATAACATGTGAAATTTAAGGATTTTATTATATTCTATCAACCATTAGTTATTGTAATAGTAAAGTTGGATATATTCATTTCATATTATGTACATTATTTGTTATAAAATGAATATTGGTATAAATGAACAAAAAGTTTTACAAACGAGTAAAAATTTTTTATGACACTCTTGCCTACTTTATTTTTATTTGCTTTTTTATTTTATTTTCCACTCTTCTTTTAATTAATTTCTTTTTTATTTCTTTCTTCATTTTCCGTCATTCTCTAATAAAACTTTATTAAATAGTAAATTCTACCAATATACCTAAAATGCAAAAATACCTGAAATATGTAATTAATATATATTTATATTTACTTATTTAATTTATATTTTAAATTAGAATTAAAGTCGAAAATATAAATATAAATAAGATTAAATTAAAATAACTAAATTAATATTTTTGTTATTTTTAATTTTTAATATTATTTATATTGAAATATAATATTAATTTTGTTAATTTAAGAAGTTTGTCATTGGAAAAAATTAATTTTCCTATTATGGATGGGATAATTTTATCTGGTATGTATCCCATTTATATTCAACTTTATCATGTCTTAAATAAGTATCAAACGTAAAATATGATAAATTTTTATCCTATCTTGAATATTATCACGATTGTTAAACGTAACCTTAGTGCCATGAAATGATTGGACAAGGAATTTGATTTAGCGTATAAATTACAAGCAATGACATCGTAGTTGGTATCAAAAAGTGTCAGAACGCGTGGAGTACGCTCTCACCAATGTGCGTACATCAATTTATCTCTACATGAACGAAGTAATCTGAGTCGTTCAAGGATTTCCAATTTACCATGGATCTCAACCATTTTTCTCCTTTCTCATATATTTCTTCATTGCTTATTTTACAAATTCTGAATCCATGGACAAATGTGTAAGTTAAGTATTTACTATTTTATATACTCTCTCTCTCTCTCTCTCTCTCTCTCTCTCTCTCTCTCTCTCTCTCTCTCTCTCTCTCTCTCTCTCTCTCTCTCTCTCTTATTGTGATATTAATCTTCAGATTTTTTTATCCAAAATAAATTTGGAAAATTATTGAAAAATTTATAAAATTATTAAATATATGTCAATTCAATTATAAACCTTTTAATTTGGTGACAATCTGATAATTTAGTGTTTCCAACTTATTTTGATAGGAAATCAGTGCTACGAAAGCTAACCATCCTATGTAGCATAGTTGATGCTAATATAGATAATTTTCATAATTTTAAAAAAATTCTAAATTTTTTTAATATTTTTCATTTCCTTTTCTTTCAAATCTTGGCTAACCCTCACTAATCACCCTTGCTAGCCACTAGATGAGGGCTGCAAAGCCTCACCAGCCTTGGGCGAGGGTCACAGACCTCCCCTAAATTTGGTGAGGGGTTCATGGTCCTCACCTATGATCGGCAAGGGTCAGTAGGTGACTTTCACTAGACTTGATAAGGAAAAGAAAGAAAGAAAAAAAATTATAAAAATTGTCCATATCAGCATCAATCATTTTAGTGACCGTCGACATTCATATCAATGATTTCTAGCCAACATTAGTCCTAATGACTATATTGGCAGATCATCAAAAGATTTAGACTTGAATTAGTATAAGACTAATGTGTTTATGACTTTTTTGGTAATTTTACCAAACAAACTTCTTTAAAAGAGTCAATATTTTCCACATATATTTTCTTAATCAATCATGTGTCATTATTGATGTTTTTCCATTATTTAATCATTACAGCCGTGGTTTGTTTAATCTCTCAAATGTTCGAATTTTTTTATTACTAATCGTTGGTGATGGTAGACAAGTGGAACAGCTGGCCTTATTGCGGTGATAGTGGAGCTCACGATAATGCTGCCGATGTAGTGGCTAGACGGTGAAGGTCAATGGCATAGGGGCGGTAATCCGATCGTTGTTCGTGTTCATCTTGTGTCAATATAAATTTAAATCACGAAATCTAGGATCAGTTCATTGTAAATCGACTAATGTGATATGAATATGATCCGAAAAAAAATAATAGATGAACACAACACGACATATGTAACATGATAAAATAACAGGCTGCATGACTTCTTAATACACGAAATCAATCTGTCAACGCAAACCCAACATGAAATATCCTTAGTTTTTTTGTATAACAAATCACGATAATCCCTTGACAAAATATCATCAAATTAAATTACGTAGCATTTTTATGGTCCATATGATATCACTAATTTAAAATAATCGTTTGATTAATCATATCTAAACCAATCCAAGTACAGGTTGTGTCAACACTTACGTATGATCTTAAATGTGTTCTCCGAGTGGATTTTTTATCCTGACGTATTGGGATTATTAATCATGTCTCATTAACATGATATTGACCCGACACGATTACCCTTAAAACGCACCAGTTAATTCCGGATCATGTTTAAGTCATGTGATTATTCTGTGTCAGAAATCGCCGCCCCTCGCATAGTGGTGTCAATGAAAAAGTTGGTGCACTGAAATGGTGGCAGGTGGCTGCGACGTGGCAATGGCGGTGATGCCGATAAAGGTGGCAATGAAGTGGGAGAGATGTTGACTATGATGACCGTGGTGATGAACTCTTACACGCAAAATCACTTACAAAACAAGGAACAAGCAACCATCACAAACATGGAAATACTACTGTTGCTCGGTTTCCATTCGAAATACCAATTTAGCTCTCGGTTATGCGTGATCAGAGAGAATAGAAAACATACACATCTGAGAATAAATTCGCAATCTAAAGTCTCACAAGCCCGATTCGATCACTGCTCTATTGATTCTGAGAATAACATCCACACGGATTCATCCATCCCTTTCCGACGTATCCAAGAAAGATGGCGGGACGCTAGGCTCTCTCGAAGATTATTGTAGATGGGACAAAAAAATCACTTGCTATTAGGATAAAGAATTGTTGAACTCGATTATCACGGAATTTTTCCCCCACTCATGATACAAGCTTATTTGGAGAGAATAAGGATACGACCAAGATAGAATGCCACATTTGGGTTGTTATAGAAGCCGCACTGTTGTCCCGTCAATCGTTGTAGAATTGTCGATTTTGATTCATGCTCTGCATCATAACATCTTTTGAGAGGGATCCAAAGAAGAAAGTTCCGCGTACATGTTACTTATGGCCTGCGCAAAATACTCCTTTGCCTGAGGCCTCTTTATCTGTGAACCAAGAAAAGAAATGATGAGAGATTTTAACATGATGGAGGATTCTTCTGAGTATTGATCTGTCTTTGAAATCTAACAAGAATCTCAGCTTTCCATGTCTAACGACTTGCCTTAAAAGTTGGCGTAAGAAGCCCGTTCTCTAGTGTGAATGGTTCCGGCACCAATCTAACCGCTTTCGCAAACTCAAAGCCTCTTAGCTGAAATATGGAGTAAAATTCAAGTCATAAAATCAGTTCCTTGTTCAAGTTGTCATGATATTCAAACCTGATTCGAGCTGTGAGAATGGAAATAAGGATATCAGTAAATCGGGGACATTTTAGGGGGTACTTGCCTGTGCTTCTCTACCAACAGCATCCATGTCAGCAAGAACAGCGGATCTTGCTCTTGGATCGTTGCACAGCTGTCCTAAATCTGCATACTGCAGTTTGGCAATCACGGAAGCATAAGTCTGTATGCAGTTTTCTACCCACAGCCCACTGTACATCATCCAAGCAGACAAAAATACAGAGGCAAAATACATGTAGCAAGTTCTAGCAATATAATGAATCCTTTCATGTTGGTCCATTCTCTCACTTTCATGCCTGTGTCTTCCTCTTGGGGTGTTTATATATTACGCAAGATATTTTAACATAGCAAAACAAAAACATGCACTCACTCTCCACCAAAAATCAATTGTTTAACAAATCTGTCATCCTACATAAACATAGACGTTGTTCTTTCTTTTTTTTTTCTTTTTTTCTTTGGGGGGGGGGTTGTTGTTGGGGTTCGCTCAATCTTTCGGCAAAACACACCAGTAAAATAGCCAGCTATATCTTAGAACACTATCAAGCAAACAAACCAAGCAAGAAGTACCAACTTCACAATTGCAAACACTTGGAATTCCTTTAATTAAAACCAAACAAAAAATTGGACAAATTACCTCGATTCCCTCAGAAGCAGCCCATGCTTTCAATGCATCTGGGTCAACAGAGACAATTGCTACCAAAGAAGAGTTCAGGCTGTCACCTATTACAAGCAAACAGATAGGTTTCTCAGTGATCCTTGAAGAAGAAGGAAGTGCTGAGAGAGGAGAGGGGTTGGGGTTGTCATTCATATTATACCATCTTACCATAAATAAAACACTGTGCGATGAACTGGCACTTCGCATAAACATTCTCGATTTTCTCAGGAGCAATGTACTCTCCCTGCGCTAATTTGAAGATGTTCTTTTTCCTGTAAAAGCAAAAATTACTTGGAGAAACTTCTTCCCCATAATCCATCTTCAACACAGCAATCTTAGGTCCTAGCCACTACAAATGGAACCCTAAAACCCTTTCTGTGCTCATTGTATAGTGGGTTTGGTTTGGTCTAAAACCAAACCAAAGCTCTTCTTGAAAATGTAAGGTGATAGTAAACACTATTATTTATCTCTTTATACTTAAAGAGTGAGACACTCAACTATACACCGTTTATTTCAGAACAGGCTGGTTGATTTGTCAAATGAGAAAGTTACAATATTATATGATCCCACCTGTCGATGATCTTGAGACGGCCTCCAGGCAACCACAATCCTATGTCTCCGGTATGAAGCCATCCATCTTCATCAATTACTTCTCTCCTACAAAATTCAGCGTATACAACACTTTCTTGAAAAAGTAACTAAACTTAATATATCGAAACAAAGTAGATAACATACGTCTGCACTTCATCTTTAAGATAGCCTTTAAAAATGATGGGACCCCTGACACAGATTTCACCACGCGGATATGGCTGATCCTCAGAAGTGTAATTCATCTCTGGAACGTCCACAAGTTTAATTTCTGAAACACAGAAACTTTGTCATCTCGACCCAAAAAAAGAATAGGGAGGGGATAGAAAAATTAAGATTCATAAAGAAACCCAATCTAAGACACTGTTTCTACTCCATGAATTAATTCGTGCTAGCTATATAGCCCAAAATCTCGGGAAATTAACTATCAGTAACAAACAAGAAACACATTGAGATAATCATTAGTCCTACAAAGGTAATAGTGTGGTGAACCCATGTGAAATTTCACAATAAACCATTTGTTTTCAATTTCACACAGGAAATCGCCAAAACTCTCAACGAACACGTTAATTACCAGAATTTGATGTCTTCACTCTTTAATACCACAACAGTACAACAATTAATGACTCTAGACTCAACAACCAAGAATACAACCTGAATAAATGTAATATATCTGTCTCACAATCCAACTAAAACAGGACCAACCAAGCAGAAACGATTGTTTTGGGGGGCTAAAAAGCAGAAATAAGACAATTGCATAGCATTTGAGAACATTTTCTGGGATCCAGTCGATAAGTAGTAAAAGTAATGAAAGTAGAAGCCACAGTGTCATATTGCTAATTTTGTGATGTAAGCAATGTCAAGTGCAATAACAAATGTTCAATGACAGTAATGTCACGGATTCTCCACATACCGCAGGCTGGATTAGGAGAACCAACATGACCAGTTAGGTTGTCACCCTCGTCCATAGCACTTATAACACAAGAAGTCTCTGTCATTCCATATCCTTCAGATACCCGACCACCAAAGCAACTGAGGAAAAATCCAACATGCCCGTCAAAA
This sequence comes from Eucalyptus leucophloia subsp. euroa, assembly GCA_017140325.1. Classification (NCBI taxonomy): domain Eukaryota; kingdom Viridiplantae; phylum Streptophyta; class Magnoliopsida; order Myrtales; family Myrtaceae; genus Eucalyptus; species Eucalyptus leucophloia. The sequence goes on from CM029475.1 coordinate 49,829,633, forward strand.
CAACAGCAGAATGATCTATACATCTATAATTGTACAAGATCACTCCTATAATTACTGAGGTGTAAAATGACAAATTGTCTTCTTGAAATTCTTAAAAAGACACAGAAAACAAAAATGTTCTTTAAATAATATGAAACCTGGATTTGTCTATCATCGCAAAGAAATGAAGAGGAAAGTTCAGAAAATGCTGGCCAAGATAGATTCATCGAAACAATTTGGCAAAAAAAATTCATCAACATGGTGTGAAGCCATCCATCAATAACTCACCTTTCATCCAATGACCAAAAAAATAAATTCATCGAATCATTTAGGCAAAAATACCAATGAAACATGCCTCACCTTTCACCCAATGACCACTAACATACCAAAATAAAATTCACATTTATCGGTCTTCAATGATGTTGGCAATAATGAAAGAAGTGAAGAAATTGCTTTCTGTTTCAAATGTTTTGATTATCATCAATTAAGTATATGATCCACATGAAGTGAACAAGCTAATTAGCCAGTATACTAATATAAGAAGTGTAGCACTTCTGTCAGCAGAAGGTGAACGACAATTCCCAGAAAAGAAGCTGACTTACATCTTTAAGAACTCCATCACATCAGGAGACAAGGGAGAAGCGCCCGATGTCATAAAACGTACCCTTCCACCAAGCTTTTCCCTAATCTTGTTGAAAACCAATCTATCCCACATGGGAGATGGGTTCTTGCCTGAAATTATTTTGCAGAAACTAATAAGCTTTTCAGTTGATAGGTACACAAGAATCTCCTTGTGAGGGAACCAGGGCTTGCAAACTTCACTGAGAGAATTGACAAAGCTCCACAAAATTCAAGAGCAATTCTAAGAAATTTACAAGGCAGATAAATCAAGTATACAGTTTCTCAGTAATGGAAAACAATTGCATATGTCAGGTTTTTAAAAATTACAAAGAAAAGGGGCAGTAAACATCCAATAACAGGTATCAAAACAAATTCCAACTCATGCCTTGTAGCAAATTGCCAGGTGGAACGATGAAACAAATTAAAATCCTCTGGGGGTGCTGACTACTTATTTTTTTAGTAAATTTTAGGCCTCTAAACTTTGTTGGGGTGTTCAAATAGTTGAACGAGCAATATCCTTCACGGACCTGAAAGTTCTATCTTTTTAGCTGTCCTCCACATAGGTAAAAGATGGTTTTTCCATTTCCCTTCCTTTCTTGGCTTTTCATTCTTTAGCTAAAAAAGTTCATCTTTAGAATTCAGAAACAGTTCACAAAAAAGCCTTTGAGGTGAAACCTTAAGAGATGAACACAATAAACAATAAAGTTAGGAAAATTTATTCAAACTAGATGGCTTTTTTACCATTCAACATCGCCTGCTTCTTGGCATTGTATGCCGCATTAAATAGCCTCTCCCTCAGTCCACCAGACGTTTTCACAGCATTCATAATACTGCACGGTTGAGGCACTCATTAAATTGACTGCTGGACTATGCATCTGACATTAATTAAGGTACTTCCCATCTTACCCAGCATATATCCTATTGTACAAGCGAGGTACGCTGCTAAATACGGTGGGTCTTAGGGCAGCCATATCATCCATTAATTTCAGATTGTCCTGTACAGAGAAAGATGGGAGCATATATGGCCACTCTTAAATCTCTTAAATAAAGGATACACAAAATAAAATGTCAAGCCACTAAAAGCAAAAAATGGAAGTGTAAGACAAAAATGTTAGTTTTTCTACAATTGCTGATGGCTATAACGAATAACTTCACAAAACAAATGGTCTATCCTATAATGAACCGTGAAGCTCAATGACATGTCTCTGATTTCTTAAAAAGTTATCTAATACCAACATGAAAATGGTACATAATATGCAAGTGCAGAAATATATCACATCTTAACCATCAACTTTACGACAGCACTCCATGTATTCGGATATGTTTCCACACCATGTGAATGTATATATGAATTATCACATTCACAAAAAATAGATGTATGGTGAAGCAAGTTCCTTATTCTGAGAAAGTATTAGCTCATCAAACTGACAGCTTCCCTCTCAAATTGAGATCATATCTCAACTTAGACACGATTGAGTCAAGGAGAATAATGAGTACGAAAAAGGGCAAAAAAAGAGGAAAAAATGAGTAAACTGTTAAGTTTGACTACTCATCCCTCTGTAATAGGTGCTTCAGAAATGTATGCAGTCAAGTTGATAGCTCTACAAACTAATGGATTGGATCAAATCAAAATTTGTGGCAACAACCAGGCAAAGATGAACTGTCTTCATACGATATGCAACTTCAATGATTTCTATGAAAGAAAGATCAATATTGACTATCGATTCTCTGTGTGTCTGCAGCAGTGTCTCCTACATTGGCAGAGAAAATCTCAGTAACCTAAGAAAATCTGTAACATGGCTCTCCCATGTGCCTAATGAACTATTTCCAAGTTAAATTCTTACACAGCCCTGTACGGTGGTTCCAAAGGGAACCTTCCCAGTGAAAAATGCCAATACATTGGATCCAAATAAGCATTCAAGGCCTTTAGTTAAATTCATAAATTACCCCACTGACTAACAATCTGTTCTTGAACAGCAAATACTGACTTTGTTCCCTTACAACTCACACTTTTGTTTCTTCTCCTATAATCACCTCATCAATAGTATGGAACTTCTAATATCACAAACATCAAAACAAACATGTTGACATGTATCATTCACTAGAAGTAATAGAAAAATTAACTAATTAGTAATGTCTCAATAAGCATACCCCCTGGTAGAATCCAACGGCAACTCCAAAATAAGCTGTCATGACTTGGTTCACTCTTTCATAGATATGTGCCAGTGGAAGATATGATATGTAGCTGCACAAATAAAAGGCCATGAGAACAAAAACAGAACAGGTAATTAAAAGGTGGCGAACAAGATGACCATATGCCACATAATAAACAGAAAGCCCACTACTTACACATCAGAAGGATAGAATTCGGTACTACAAGAGGCCCCAGCAACATTTGCTATTAAATTGCCATGGGTCAGTACAGCTCCCTAAGCAGTTAGCACAAGAAACAAGGAGTCACCTTAAGTATTTTACTATTACAAGGATCAAAGCTTGAACATAAGGACCAGAAATTCACTGAAAGCAGTATTTACCTTAGGTGTTCCAGTTGTACCACTTGTGTAACAAATTGTAGCAACATCATCTGGTTTCGGTGGGCAGAATGGCTGGATGCTACTATGACCCTAACAATTATACATAATTAAGAGAAATGGCTTTCTCAGGAAAACATATATTAATCATAGTACAAGATTGGGAGTCACAGTGACAGATAAAGTAAATAAATGTGCAAATATAATGATGAACTCTTTCTCGAGATACTGGAAACAGGCAAATTCCACGTGATCAGAGATGATTTCCAGAGTCATCAAAAATACTTATATGTGGACAAAGAAATCCCCAGTCTTCTACATGGCCATTAGGAACAAATCACTGTCAACATGGAGCTTACTAAAGTCAAGAATCATGGCTTCAAGTACACTCACTATCCTCCGTCAAGAAATTATTTACAGCACAGCACTCGTTCCATTGTTTTTCCATAAACTATTATTCCCCCAGCAAAGGCTGGACTGTTCTATAGTTTTCAACTTTCAGATAGACAATCCTAAATGTAGTAAGTATTATTTGGAACCACTCCTAAGGATGTCAGAGAGCTTTATAATTATGGTGAGTTCACTAAGAAAGGTAAAATCAACTTGATGGATTATCTTCAGGATTGACGCAAATAATTATAGATCAGCTTAACTTTCATTTTACGAAAGAAATTTATTGTCTCAAATTATGTCATACCTGACTAAGTAGTTTGGAATATGTTAAGACTTTTACTCCGGTTGTAGATGGAAGTGACGGAATCTGCTCATCTATGCCTCCAACAACCTATGAGATAAACATGCATAGGGTTAGAAGAAGATAAAACAGTTTAAATATCTGGATGCATATTACCATCTCTTGCAGGTTAAATAGAAGAGTAGGCTCAGTTAATTACCACTATAAGGCGTACAGTGGGAATCTCAGAAAGGAAGCTCAACAACTGCAAATTCAGCATTAACACAAAGGAAAGTGAGGACAACAGAAATCAGCAACCAAATACAAATGAAGCAGAATTCAGAGAGAGCAATCAGAACATATAAGGCAATATGACCACTAGGAAGAAGAGGGCACACTCTCCTATTTCATCCACAAACCATCCGGCACCAATGAGACCGATTTATAATACTAGTCAATTCCAGTTTTAAGACCAATTCAAATAAACAGTGATCACCCACACAGAAGAGGGATGGACTAACCACATTGAGTGTTTGGGGAACACAAAAGATGGCTTGTACTGCAGCATGGTTCACAATATACTTGACAGCATCCGGTCCTGCAAATATAGAAACGAAGATATGTTCAGTAGAAAAGATAAATATGGAGTAATCAGGCTTCAAACAGAGCTGGTGACAAGCAAGTGTATACCTAGAGTGTCATATAAAGGAACAGAAATGTAAGAGTATGCTGAGCACGCATGATCAGTAATCAGCCACTCTGGTCTGTTAATAAAGTACAATCCTATTGAAGATCCCTGAAAATAAACATATATATAAATTGATTTCAGAGTTAACGTTGCAAGAGAAAAGTCGAGTACATGCTTCCAAGTTGAGGTAGAATAGAAATAACTAAGATTGGAGCAAATAGTTCACCTTTGGAATACCATGGTATATTAGCCCGGAACCTAAAGCTGCTCGAGCAGTGCCTGCCTCTCCATATGTCATCCATTTGTACCTTTCAGCATATATTTGAATAATGTCACTAAAGAATACCAACGCCAAACAGTAACCTATTCATAGATATAAGGAAAGCAAAGGCTATGCTTACTCTCCAACAGTTCCATCTACCCGCACTCGAGTACCCAGATATTTGTAATCTCGAAAAGTTTCTACGGAATGCCTGTATGGCCATTACCAGAGAGAACATGTTAGATTATTTTCTCAACAAAATGAATGCAGAGAAGGATCATACGGTACCTGAGTCACAAGAGAAAAAGGAGATCGCAGTCTGAAAACATTTTGAGCTAACAACATGGAAGAATGAAAAGCTTTAACCCAGCAAATGGGGAATGCTTACACAAAATTATCATGCAATGTACCAATTTCAGGATGATTAGGGAATCTGCTAACAAGCTTCAAAGGAGAACGAACAGATCTGTCATCAATCAATCAAACTTTAGCTTAGTGGGACAAAGCAATACAGCAAAGACTTGAAGACATATATAACAACATACCGGTACACATTCCACTTTCCAGTCTGCAATTTCTCTGGAAGCACAACGCTGTACCCTTGCTCTGCTCAGAGTACAATATGAGCAACTGATATGATTAATGGCGGTATGAGACAATACTAACTAAAGCACTCTCATTTTATATAAGCTGGCGACTAGCAAGGATAAAATAGCCAGTATTTCAGCACATGACAATGAATGAACAAGCCATTACACTATTTTGAAATAGACATGCTGGATTATTAACTTGAAAAACAGGCAGGACTTGGTCACCTCAAAATATAGAACTTCAAAAAAGTAATGCACACATCATGTGATTCAACAATACAGAGCCCACCCCAAAGGCTATTGTCAGACTTTCTAGTATGGCACACATGTACTAGCCCTACGCAACACGATAAGGCTTGATGCACCTTGTTTCCACAGCAATAAGCCAGAGGAGAAAAAGTATTAAATGATTCTGAAATTATCCCCCAAATACCAACTAATTGATAGGCTATACCGGATAAGTTGTGTATGTGCATCTCTTATCAACGTATGAACAACAATTGGATATTCTTCCTATCCAACCAATTAATGCAGCAGTGATTGCATGTGTGTATCCTTTTATAAAAGCTAACGATCCTACACAACACTTGTAGACACTTCCAGCCTGTGAGAACTGAAAAACCATTCAATGGCCGCTTCAAAATCCTCCAGGTAACCAGCAAGTCAACTAAATTGTCGCACTCCATGTACCCTCTATCATCAAGATAAGATGCAGGTCAGGAAGCAACATTCGGGGCCATTCTGAAAGGATACTGACATTAACGCGCAACATGAAAAACTCCATACAGAGAGCCAGTCTTGCTGCGTGTGTCAATGCTTCACTAGAAACACTTCTCACGTCATTACGTGGACAGTGAAATGACCACGACTCAGCCTCCTAAAATATGACATCAAAATGAAATGCAGCTCACATTTCTCGTCCCAATGTCCTCCCCTATTTATATCCATCTTGTTCTTTCAAGAGGGCTCCAGGGAAAAAGGTCACCAAAAAAATTGCACCCTACATTGCCCTTTTGTTCACCAGAGGTGCAACCAATCATTATGAACACAAAGGCACTTCACGTTCAGGAAAGCAAACCGCTTCCCAGGGAGGATATCATTCGACGTGAATTCAAGTAAAGATACCCCGTACAACAACAATCCCACAAAAATTGTAATCCAGAACCTGAACTAACTCCACGATTTTAACGATGCAAAAGTTCCAGTTACAAACAAAAATCCACAACACTTCAATTATTCAAGGCAATCCCCAAAAAAGGAAAAAAAAAAAAAGAGTCACTCGGGTCGTTCAGAAACCAATGTAAGTGGGATGATCAACCTCGATGCCTTCCAATAACCAAAAAGAAAAGCTTTTCCACGACTCGAACGACCCGACAGATACCACTAAAAAGGCAATTCGCGTTATACCGAAAGTGGAGGCAGCAAACAGTACCGCACTACACACGACAGATCAATGCCTAAAGCAAATCCAAACCAACGAAAGAACAAGAAGCGTCAATCACCAATCCGCCTATTTACCGAGAATCCAAAAAGAGCGAGTCGCATTCGCGGCCTCCTCTCGAGCAGCAAGAAAAAAATTTTAAAAAAAAAAGACCACGACATAAAACAAAATCGGATCTTCAACAACACCGCCTCTAAATCGTGCCGAAACCAGATCGAAAGCGACCTCATTCAACGCCAGCTCGCTCATCTCCGAGAGAGAGAAACCACGACCGCAGCAGCGCCGAGACGCCGCCGGTTCACTTCTCCTCGGACGCAACAAAACTCAATGGGGGGAGCCTCAACAGCCCGACGCAGCTCACCTGAGAAGAACTCGCCGGCCGTGGGGCCCGCGGCGAGCCTCGAGCCACCGGAGCCACCGTCGGCGGCGGAGGCGGCGAGGTGGCGGCGAACGGCGCGGAGGCGCCGCTGAGCTGGCGACGAAGCGTCCATGGAAGAGATATTTTTGCTGATCCGAACGTCGCGGGGGAGAAAATGGAGATTTTCTTCACGTTCGCTGTTCCTTCGTCCCTCTCGATATTTTTTTTCCCGGTGACATGCTCCGCTTTCCGTCGGTTTCCAGGGAAAATTATCGGGAGCGAGAAAATCCGGTACGACACGCGTTTCGAAGCAGGAAAAATGAAATAAATAAATAAATGCGAGAGAGAACGAGGATGGGATGCTGAAAACGACGAGGACTACTCACGTACGTGGTCGTGCCGATTAACCAGGACGTCGCTTTTATCTTTAGCATTTATTACGGATTTTTTTAATTTTGGTTTTTTGCGTACCGGAAGAAATGCATTTTCCACGTCCATATAGTACGTTGCCCTTTTTAGATGAAAACGTATGGTCCTTTCTAATGTTTCACGGTTTTAGACCCACGAAAAAAGCCGATAAATTGATAGGCACGCTTTTATCATCACATTTATTCTGGAATATTTTAATTATGATTTTTGCATGCCATAAAAAAGTGCATTTTTCATGTCTATTCTTTACGTTCCTTTTCTTAATTGAAAATATATGATCTTTTCTAATTTTTCACAGTTTTAAAATTATCTCAATAAACTCGCAAAAAAAAGCCGATACATCGATGGACGTGCAAACTCATTTTGCAAGAGCATTACATGAGCGCAAGGTTTCAAGCCCATCCCTCGTTTTGCAAGAGCAATTCCATTGCCTTATTGCAATTGATGTAATGCTCACTTGAAGTGCTCCGTAGCCCTGCTCATTCGGATTCAACTTAGGATTTGTTAGGTAAAAATAATTTATGTTCTCCAGAATAACTATTTATGTTCTTTTGTTTTAGGGAAAAAAAAATAATAAAAACGTGTTTAGAAAAATTTTTGTTTTCAAAAATAGATTTACAATAGAAATAAGAAATAGAAAAAAATAATTTTTTGTTTCCCGATAACAATTTTTTATTTTTTCTTCTCTCTTCTTCTATTTTCTTCTCTTTTCTCTTCTTTTCTTTCGTTCTTCTTCCTTTTGGCTGGTTGCCAGCCTCAGCCATGGCCGGTAATCTCGTCGAAGCATCATCGACCCCTGGCGACACCAAACATGGCGTTGCGAGGTGAAGCCTCCCCAATGGCCTAAACCGAGATCACTAGACCTCTGCCATGATCGTCAACTAGTGATTGGCCACAAAGGAGGAATAATGAGAAAAAATAAAAAAGAAGGAAGAAAAAGGAAAAATATAATAAAAATATATAATTTTATCAAACTTATTTTTATCTCAATAATAAAAATTTTATACCATTACCATGCGTACTTATATTCAGAAATTATAATTGGGAATAAAAAAAAAAAATCATTTTTAATAAAAAAATTATTTCAAAAAATAAAATTATTATCAAACACGCTTTTATTTTCATTAGAGGCCCACTTTCCTCGATCGGAATCTTAAAGATAGTAGATCCGTGATTACTTCGGCGCCAATGAGAACAATCGATTTTCAAAAGATGCGATTGGGTATCGATTTTATAATGAGATCACGTTCCTTTTTTCTTTATGGGAGTGTTTATCCAGTTATGAAAAGGGCACATGCCAAAAAGAGGGATTTTGGGGGTAGGGTATAGATGATGTGACGAGGTAAGACCTTTTCCTGGGGGCGGGGCCGAGGAAAAGCTACCGGCGCTTTCGGGGATTCCATCCGACCGGTCTATCCAATTGGGAAAGCCTAAATTCAACGAGAGACGAAATGACAATTCTACCCCTCACTCTTTTTCTTTTTCTTTTTCTTTTTCTTTTTTGTTTCCTTTCTTCGGTTGTGTAGAAATTTTACAATGGTGGAAAGTACGGCCGATTAATTCTTTTTTCATGATTCTCTGTTTGGAGGGCGAAATTTATTGATTAGTAAAAGTAGGTGCCAAAGTTCTTCCTCCGCTTATGGAGGGCCACCAGCCTTTGGAAATTACGTCTTCCAATCATAAAAATTTATTGATTAGTTAATTCTGTTCTTAAAATAGTTCCGTTGAGATGATTATATAATGTGACTTTCTTTGCCATTCCCTCTCAGACGTGCATAGGGGTTGTTGTTCATTTGACATGCTCGTGTTTGCTATCCATGCCATTTTGTGTTGTTACACAAAACATTTCGACACGATTTTTACAGTATTTTTGCTTCAAATTAAATAAGAACGTGTCAATCTGAACAAAATCAATTTTGAGTTAAAATCTCAGGTATTGTACCAAGTTCGGGATTCATCTCAATAAAAAAAAAAAAATGGGTGTAGTGTTTGATGGGTGTACTCTTCTTATGTCATATCTAGAATTATCACGCTTTATGCATCCACATCCAATAGAATATTGCTACCAATGCTTTACACCAAGCATGTGCGTGCACGGCATGTCTCGCATACTAAATCACATCGGCATATCATGATCACATCTTCTGTTCATGTCAAATTGTATTGGTCTAAAACATCTCGATTTAATTTAACATACTAGAAAATAAATCGAATTACAATGAAACATACAAATTCAAATGCATCATGTGATGTCATATTCCAGTTTTCTTATTGTGCTCAGCTTTAGGGGTGTGCAACCGGACCGGGTTTACCCGGTTCCCGGTCCGGCCCACTCGGAAAACAGGGTCGGGAACCGGTTCCGGTTAAAACCGGGTCGGGAACCGGTTCCCAAAACGTAGACCCTGTTTAAACCGGTTCGGGAACCGGTTCCGAGGGATTACCCACCCGGGAATCGGTTTGACCGGACCGGTTTGGGAACCGGTTGGAGAACCGGTTTTTATGCCTAAAGCGAAACCCTAATTTTATTTCTTTCTTTACTGCGGGCGGAGGTGCGACGCGGAGCGAGAGAACCAGACTTCCTTGAGCTCCTCTCCCGGTTCCCCTTGCGCTCGGACCACCGCTACCAAGCTCCTCCTCCTCCCCCCCCCGCCGCCCCCGCCGTCACCGTCACCGCGTCGTCACCCCCGACAACCTCCACTTGCTCGACCCCTTCCTCGCCTCCTCCTCCTCGCTCCGGCCTCTCGTCTTGCCGCGCCACACCCGCCGCGGGTGCGCGTCGCCAAAGTCCGCGCCCTCCGCGACCCTCCACCTCCCGCTCCTCTCTTGATGGTTCGAGTCCCACCCCTCCTCGCCCTACGCAGTCGTCTCCGACTTCTTCCTCGAGTGGACCCACCGCTTCGCCCGCAACCGCAGCGTCCCGCGAGTCGTCTTCTCGCCGTCCCCGGCGCATTCGGGCTCTCCATCGCCTTCGCCGTGGCGGGACCTCCTCCGGCCCGACAAGGAGTCAACGGTCTCACCGCGCGCCGTTTCCCGAGCTCCCCGCCGCCGATCTACCGCCCCCCCTTCGCGAAGCTCCGCTACCTCGCTGCTCCACCCGAGCCCCGTTGCCAACGTCTGCTGGTTCGCTCACCACCTCTGGGCGCCACCGCTGCTGCGACCAGACGCCAAAAGCCGCCGTTCCTGCCGCAATTCCGTCCTCAGCCCGTCCCGACGAGGCCCGCCTGCTCTTCAGGTGCCACTTTGTCTTCACCAGCCTCAAGCCCAGAGAGAAGGTACTATAGCTTGATTTGAGCGTTGTCGACATGTGTGAGATGATGTGGAAATTGATGGTTATAATGCTTTTCGCATGTTCGGAAGTGCGAATTATCGTGAAGAAAGCTTGCATTTTGCTCATGATTTATTATGTTGATGTTAGAATTTTGATTAAAGTTTGCTGCTCAATTGGGGTGGTGTGTGAAGAGGCTGATCTTTTTGTGATTGCATGCTAGGAGATGAAAAAGAAGCAATTGGGTGAAGAATTGAGGGTAAAATCGGTAGTTATAATTAAACTTTAATTGCTTGGTGTCTCTATATAGTGTCTCCTGGCATATTAATTGTGAACTTGATTAGATTCTATTTAATGATATCTGTGATTGCTGAAGCCGATAAGACCAGATATGGGAGAATCTGTGAAGAACTTTGGCATTTTTTAATCATCTAGACTTGCTTTTCTAAGGTTAATTTTTATGCAAAACAGGTTCCAATATAAACGGGGGTCAACCCCTGTTCCGGACGAAAAAAACGGGGTGGGCCGGGAACAGGGGTCCAATGAAAATAGGGTAGGGAACGGGGGTCGGAAAAGGAGAACCGGTTATAACAGGGTAGGGAACAGGGTCCAGGTCTAAACCCTACCCACCCTGGACCCGCTCACCCCTACTCAGCTTAATACTCTGTTCTCTGCCCGTGTCGTGTGAACGGGTCGCATCGCGCACTATCAACCCTAACTTATGTGTTGAAAAAGAAAAATTATTTTCAATATTTTGGGAAACAAGAAACTTAGTTTACTTATTTATGCTCGAAATGTAATTGGTTGCTCGAGTTCAAAAGTTATACAATAATATTTAAATCTATATGTCAACATCCCAAGTAGTGACTGATTCAAGGGCTCTCTAATAGAACGGTCAAAAGACCAAACGATGTCAACCGCACCAGTTAAGAAAAATAATATCAAAAAAGATACCGTAGGTCATTCCAAATGGTCGGTCCAAGGCTGGCGAACTATTGATTACACCACGATTCTTTTGATAGGTACGGGCATGTCCTTTTTGGGATAAAACCAAAGCCAGACGAGGTCGTTCCCAGCATCATCTTTTGCATTATTAGTCTTTAATTAAGGTATTCAGTAAGAATCATTCTTTGCATTTAAGAATATGCGACGACCCCTATTTCATTTATTTTTTAAAATTATCTAGTCGGTTCTTTTTTGTAATTTCGTGAATTTTCTAATCACCTTCATGTGATACCAAATCTAACAAAATCCAAATAACATGATCGTCAAATGATACTTAAGTATAATATGCATTGTATATGCTAGTGATCGCATGGATGCGGGTGGAAAGGTTTAGCCAATATAGAATGGCATTGGAGTTGTGATGTCAATAAATTACAGCAAGATTTGATGCCCAATGGATGCTTGATTGGAAAAAAAAAAAAAATTTACCCACATCACGCTATGACATTGTTTGATGACCACGTTAGCTAGATCTTTGAAAGACCGACTTCTTGAATCATGGTATCAAATGGATTTAATTAGAAAATTTATTGAAGTAGATGAACATGATTCGACAAATCACAAGGCAACTTAATTAGAAAAAAGCGTTAAGTATAAAGACAAAAAGTATAATTTCAAATAAAAAAAGTGCCCATGTTTAGCGGAACAAAATTCTTGCACATAGTTTTTTTTCTTTTAAGACAAATGAACCGAAAATCTTAAAACCTTATAAATATACAATTGAGTCATTATGTTAACTCCATTAAACTTGACTGATGAAAAATACCAACGTGATTTTTTAATTATTTTATCTATCTTATGTGGCGATAACATAGCTAAAATAATGTTGTTTTGATCCAAATATGATATTTAATATAAATTTTATTTGAATTAAATTTAAAAAAACAAAAGGAAGAGGTGTGTGAGAAACAAGGTTGCACTGTGCCACAGCCCCACCAAGACCCAACAATCCCTCACCCTTGCCAGCCCTTCTCGAGGATGGCGGGGTGGCAGCAGCGACGGAGGAGGCCCCCTTGCTAATTGATTTATCACGCACACCTTTTTTTTTTTTAAGTTAGTTTATTCTTTAATTTAAAATTTTAAATAAAAATTGAATTTAGACTAAAACGATGCTGTTTTAACCTTATATTTCACATTTTAGATATGTTATTATCATGTCAGAGAGAGAGAGAGAGAGAATTTTCAGAAAAAGTAAAGTCATTATTTTTTATCAATCAAGTCGAACAAAATGAACGGGAAAAATTCAATTGCACAAAATCAACAGCTTTTGAGACTTAATTATATTTTTTATAAATTTTATAATTTAATTATATTTTGTGATAAATTCTCGGACTGTCACTTTAACTTTCTTTTGTTTTCTACGGTAGAAATCGAATAGCAGCCCTTAAACGACAATTATAATAAAGGTAAGGGAGGCTCTTTAGCACGACGTGACACATTGCATACAAAAACATGGTTTTGATCATCACGACAGTCGCATAAAGCGAGTCTAAAATCCATTCCGTAAATGGAAATTCAACACGTGCAATGCAATTTTCTTTGCGACATCATGTTTTTCTTTTCAAAGGAGTGCCCTCTTTTGACCAATGAGGGGCTCCCTTATTGGACACCATGTCTTATCTCCTCCCACCGCTTTTGACATTTCCTTCGAACTTCATGGTGATAACGAGGGGCTGCATGCCGCCTCACCCACGCCTTCCTTTCGGATGATCTTCAAACCCACGTTCAAACGGGGAAATTATTGTTAGATAAATTTTAAAATATACACGTTCAAACGTGATTTTTTCTCAGTATTAATCCAATTTAGCATAGGGGAATAAATTATTGAGGTAAATTTGTCATAAATGTACAAGTTTAGGATTTTTTATGATTAGTTGAGGTAAAATATACTTTAGTTTTTATCAATATTCACTTTTTTATCAATTCAATCATAAACTTTTTAATTATATAAATTAAATCCTAAATATTTTAACGATTTGTTAATTTAATTATTTTGATCAATTTTGACAGGAAATCGCCGATGACTTTTCTACGAGATATCATCGGTATTGATATAAATAATTTTTATAATTTATTTATGATTTTATGAATCTTTTTCCTTTCTTTTGGCCTCACTTGTTTGTTTCGTTTCTTTTCTCTTTCTTTTTTTCCCTCCCCAGGTCATTTCCGAGCCTCAGGCAAGGAACACACGGCCCTAAGCTGGCGATGGTGGTCTGCTGACTATAAATAGGCGATGGCCGGTGAAGGGAAAAGGAAAAAAGAAAAAAAATGAAAATAAAATAATATAAAAATTCAGGAAAAATTAGAAAAACTGTTCATGTTGACACGGCCAAGCCACTTAGAATGGGCCCGCATCCATCTCAGCGATTTCCAATCAAAACTATCTAAATGGACTAAATTGGCAAAATATCATATGATTCACAACTCAATTAATACCATTAAAATGTTTAAGATTAAATTAACAAAAAGCACAAAGGATTCAAGGCTTTTCGGACAATTTTCCGAGACCAAACCGGGGGTAAAATTCTATCTCAATAAGAAAACAGAGGGGAAGCACGCTGCTTTTTGGGCGGTGCCGTGACGAATTGGGGTCGACGTGTTGGACTTGGCATTGGCAACGTCGATCGAGTGGTCGAACAAGTTTTGGGGACTCCAAGCCCCCGACAAGTTGAAGCCTTTTGAAATCAAGCGATTGAATTTTTCAGGACGTGGGGGCGGTCCCCAGAAAGGATTCAATTCGGGTAGACTGATGGGATTACGGGCGTTGAATGTGTCGACCCCGTGATGAGACTTGCTTCATCAACGATCCGTGGACTAGATCCGCGTAATTAACTTCTCGCCGGTTCTCCGACGGCGTCATTGCTTGCGTGGTAGCGTCTGGCGCAGTCCTACGTTCTGGTTATGAAAAAGCTCAAAGACACGTTCGTCGATTGCGATGGATGTCGTGGACAACATTAATCGAAAATCGCATGCGACGACAATGGGCCCGAGACGATGCTTGCGGTCCGATTCAAGCGCGCATCGCAATTAAAGGGTACGTTTATTTTGTTGGAAAATCAACAATTTCAAAAGAAAAAAAATCTGAGTATTATCTTGCGTATTGTATAGTTAAATGATTGATAAAAAATTATTTTCACTTAGTACAGTACATGCCTAAGCATTTTTATGAACAATGGTGTTACTTTTTATTAACTGAATTTCCTAAGTCACATAATTGATATAGGTTAGGAAAATTTCTAATTGTTGCTTTACCATGATATGAACTCACCATAGCCCCGACAGACATTCATTCAGCCTATTACGATTTCATAAATCACTGATATTTGAGCAATTCTTAAGTCCAGAAAACACTCCTACGTTAGACCCTCCACATCTCATCTTAAACCCTGTCTGGATAAATTCATGCTTTCATGCTCACGGGCGCATCTCTTGTACTTCTTGCAAGACCTCGATCAACTCGAAACATAACCAGTTTCTCCAAATTAAGTTGACATTTCAACACATGCGATGATATAAGCCCTCTTTAGTTCGGCTTTGAGAATGGTTTTGAGACACTAAAATCCCTTAGCTAAATGCAAACGCGTTTGGTTTAATTTTTAGAACGATTTTGGCAAAATGTAATTGCATCTCCAAATGGAGCTTTTAACCCAATGTAGCTTTGGAGATATTTTGGAAAGTTACATTTTCGAAATGCAAGTCTGATATTGTTCATCTTTTTTCCCGTTACTATTCATCTTCTTCAGAGAGACACGAATGAAGGCTGATGACCTCTAGCCAAGGAGTGGCCCGCACCGACGATCGTGGCCTAAGGCGTCACCCAACCCCAACGACCGTCGCCTGGGGGTTGCGGCCACCCAACGACCACCGCTTGAGGTCGTGCAGCCTCAGGCGTCACCTGGTTGCCGGACCTCAAGCATTGTGCAACCCAAGCGACAATCGTGCAACCCAGGCGACGGAGGGTTGAAGTTGCTGGATCTCAGGCAATACCTGGGTTGCGTGACCCAAGTGATGGTTGTGGGACCCAAGGCGACGACGCTTGGGTTGCGAATCCCAGGCATCATCTGAGGTTCAACAGCAACCAAAGTGACCATCGCCTAGGTCGCACGAACCCAAACAACCCCCACCTAAGGTCCGAACCTCAAGCAACGCTATCCTGCAGCCAAATCTCGCCACCGGTGGCCAGTGGCTACATTTAAAAAAAGAAATTAAAAACCTTTTTTATATATAAAATTTAATAAAAAACCTTTACAAATTTTTTTATATATAAAATTTAATAAAAATCTTTACAAAATGTAGATTTTATCAAACGGTGTTTAAGCTAAAATCCTTTCACAATGCACTTTAAAACTACAATTTACCAAATGTTATTTGCATTTGCACAAACTTATGGTATTTGCATTTTTCCCAATAATATTTGCCCAAAGCCAAACCAAACGAACCCATAATCTCTGGCTTCCAGCAGTGCTCTTAGCCTTCCAGCAAGTGTTACAAGTTCAAGAACATGAACCGAAGCAGCTGTGATAAAATGTACCGGCCAACGGTATGGAGAAACAAGTAGCAAGTGGAAACAGGGCATAGGGAAATCAGAGTACTCAAGGCTCATTTGCATTTGCAAAGTATAGTCCACAATGTCGTACCACTTTTTCCCCGGACTGCATTACTCAGCTAGAAACCTTTCAGTGACTGCATCTTTCATTGCTCTTTGCTCACTGTACAAACCCATCTACTCAAACTCAAGACACAATTACAGTAACAATGTCATCGAGAAGACATGCGTCGCTACTGGTCGCGACTTGTGACATTAAAAGGGCTCTATCTTTCAAAGATTAGAAGGAGCAACCACAATATTGCCAAGCAACAGCAGCTTTTGATTTCCTAAAACAGCTCCATCAATTGTTGGGCCACGTCTGCATAAAAAAAAAAATAACGGAAGCAACCAGGCTACGGTTAGTCACAAAAGATTGAAAACAATCACAAGTAATCAAACAAGCTGACTGCTCACATATATTCACAAACATAAGTAAAAGCCGCAACGTTCAAAACCATATAAGTATATGTTCATTCTCACCTGCAAAAGACTCTACATGTTAAGCTACAAGTGTAACCTCTAAAACTTACAAGGTAAAGTTAGGGAGATTATTAACCTCAGCTCTTGCCATGTAATTTTTTGGCAAGGGCATATGCATGTGTAAAGGATAGCATCTTATCTAAATCTACAAGCAGCTGCCATAATTCACACGATGAAAGAAACTTGGATACCATTTCACTACCTTGGAGAATAGATGGTGTTACTTGGAATTCCTGCCAGATACTATGGTAAGATGCAAGTTCCATATTGAGGAATTTAGCAGCAAGGTAGGCAGCTCCAGCTGCGATCTGATGGGGTTTAAATTGAAGCCAAAGTGAGCTCCGAAGCCTAAAAACCAATGCACATTAGATTGACAAAGTCAAAGGGAAAAAATATAAACAAGGCAGAGAAGTTGCAATGACAATCATGAGATAAGAATACCCTCGCCATATAAATGTCATAGACAATTAGCATTAGGCATTATCTTCATAATCAGATTATCTCCTTAACTAGTTCCACAACAGCAAGATTCACATCAGCTTTGCATGATCATGCATATTCAACATGTTTCCAACTGGTCCTGAGACAACAAGAGCAACTATATGCGAGAAAATAAGTGCGCGTCAAGTTTATACCCTTACCAATTGTATAGCAGCAACCCTGGTGGATTATGTTCCAACATTCTTGGATGAGGTGATGATAACAGTACCAACTATGCAAACATCTAATTCCATACAGATGACATATCAACTCCAAATTCAGCAGCAGGGGCTCTCTTTGGACTCCACGGACACATTGAATTTAAATGAGAAAGTAAATAGGACAGCAGCACAATTCACAGCAATGCTAGACTGCTCAGTGCAAATGCCAGAATCTTCCGCTCGGCAATCCTCAAGATTGACATGCCTATCCTCGTGTCACGTGGCATGCATAAGCCTGACTAAGGGATTATGAAGCAAGACCCGATCCAACATTGGTAGGGTAGAATGAAGCATGAGGCATTTCCATGGGCTGAATTTCTGTCGTACTTGTTCAAGGTGCTTTTGAATGCAACTTCATAAAGTCATATAACCAGGTAAAACATTGGCACAAAACCAATGACATAAGAAAATCTCCTCAAAGAAGATTTCTAACAAGATGTCAGTGATTTTCTTGTAAATTTCAGCTAAAAAGTCAAAAGAAAATATAAAGAATGAGAACCTTTCCTTTTTATTTTTCCCCTCATCCACTCATCCACCATTCTTTTGTTTTTTTCTCCTTTCCCCCATTCATTTTTCCCATCAACCTCTTTTTTTCTTTTTTTTAAGGGATAACACATGCAGTGATCCAAAGTTACTCCCATGATACAAGAATTCAAATATTCTGAATATCATAGGGAATCGTCAAATAAGAATGCTGAGATTTCATCTTGAGAAAAATATAATATATTGGTGAAAGTGCCCGACCATGTGTAAAGGGGAGATCAATTGTTTTCTCAGTAGATGATATAATAATAGTAAAAGGTGGAAATGTATGCAGTGAGAGAAAATAAAGCAATGGAAGCTATGGATACTATAATATAATTATATCTTGTATCATATACAAAATATTTAAAAAAATTAGACATACTGTCAGGGTGCAGAGAGAGAGAGAGGGAGAGAGGGAGAGAAAGGGAGAGAGAGATTTCTCTTCATCACAGGAAAAGAGAATCCCACATCACAGCTCAAGAATGAGATCTAATTTTAAAGCTCACAAGTTAACTTAGTTAGTTGCCGCATGACAATAAAGTCAGCAGCAAGGAGCAGCAACAAGAAGAAAATTCCACGGCATGGCTCATGATTATTTTTACTAATATAGACAATCGTCCAACTGTTTTTTTCTTTTTTGCCACGAGAAGTGTCTGACTGTTGGATTCATCACCTTCTAGAAAAAATTTTAAAATTTTTAGTCGATGGCAATACTTAGTATCTTTGACAGATATATAGGTCATTTGCAGTTAAATAAAGGAGCCACACAACCAACTTTGACAACCACAATAAAATATAAAAATTGATACAGTAAGGATGCATGGAGGACCCTAGATAAAGCTTTCGCAAAAATCATTTTTCCAACTAGAGAGGAAAATTTTGAACCAAAAAAAAAAAAAAAAAAAAAGAAAAGGAAAAGGATTTTGAGAGGTACATCCTGCAGCCTTGTCCCCTCACCTTTGATGGACGGTATACACGAAAACCAGTCAGCTATAACAGCAGTCCTGCTCGTAGTAAGCAATCATAGCACACCCTAGACATCTTACGCACGTGAACCCAACAACCAACTTCGTTGCATCCCATCCAATTGGAAAAAAAGAAACTGATTATGAGATATTTTACACGGCATAGCCACCGGCCAACATAAAATGGTTCCAGATGGTCCCCAAAAGATGACTAGGTTAGATAACCACCTCTATTTTCCGGCAAAAAAACTGACCTACTACTTATAGACCAGACTCACTCGATCCTAGCTGGAGTAGAACTTGATAAACTACGGCTTCAGTATGTGAAGCCAACTTTTCCTCTTGAAATTATTCTAAAAGGCCAAAGGTAAGACGGATATCAATATATAAAGAGAAAAGTTAAGTCCCCTCCAACAGGAAAATGGGTTTTTACATGAGAATACATCATCCTATTTGAAAAGGTAAAGAAAAGAAGAAAAAGTAAAGAGTATTGAGTTGACATGAAAGTCTATTGCAAAAAAATCAGAAACCGACACAAGTATGATATGAGAGTGAGTTTATTGCCAGTAGTCGTCAATGAGCAAAGATGCTACATTATAACCTTTCACAACCTTGCTAGACGACTACTATGAACTCTATATTTGCATTTAAAAACTGGTTTTGGAAAGTGCCTAATTCACAGATAAGCTGAAGCATAATGGAACGTGAAGGAAAAACATCGATGGGAACTTATATTATCAAAAGTCTGAAAACATGAAAATAGGCATGGTTTACGCATTAAAATATATGGATATTTACGGCTGGTGCAGGCGAGCTCCACTAAAGATCAGCTAGATCCTAAATTTTCTCAAAATAGTAGCCAACTTGCTAATTAATTGAACAAAGTATGCTTATTATGCATTAGGAAGCTAGGCATTTAAGATGAGATAAAACAATGAGTAAATCTCCAGGAAAAGGCCTTCACTTGATGCATTTCAATGTCGATTACCCTACTCCTTTGGATGACTGGATTGCAAGCACCTTCCCGTGAGCAACACTAAAACCAAGGCCAACCTACCTCACAACCAATATTTGCCACATGGATGAGTCACATCAACCACTAAGGTCAAGGGGAGAGGCAAATGCTTAAACATGGAAAAAGTTCCTAAATGCCTCTCCTCAAAATTAGGAGGGAAAAAGCAGCAGCAGTGGGAACTTAATGAAAAGACTGCAGCAATAATGCTGCAAAGTTGCTAATTTGTTCCAGAAGCAGGGATAACCAACAAAAGCTGGAAACTCCTATTCAGAACGGAAGATAGCTACAGTCTTAAATCATGTCTTACGATAGTCATGCACTCCAGGTTAGCAGAAAAGTCAGCAGACGAAATCCAACGCTATGCACTACTTGAAGAATTGTTCTGAGGCAGCTTGCAAATTGATGGCAAAAAGCAACCCAAAAAGTGGGAAGTTGTTTGGATAGACAACTGGCTCTATACATGATGGGGTGATCCCTGACAAGGAGGGACGAATGTGAAGGAATGTGTTCAAGATAAAGCCAGTCAATATAAACCAGCACTCCAGTGGAAAATAAAACTTTCCATGAACA
Organism: Eucalyptus leucophloia subsp. euroa; assembly: GCA_017140325.1. Lineage (NCBI taxonomy): Eukaryota > Viridiplantae > Streptophyta > Magnoliopsida > Myrtales > Myrtaceae > Eucalyptus > Eucalyptus leucophloia. The sequence continues at coordinate 49,850,319 of CM029475.1, forward strand.
GCACATCAATCCGCCAGCATAGTATATCATTAAGAACGAGCACTCTAATCTGGTATAGACCCTGCAATTATATGCCATTCCAAACAAATCAATACCCCATTGCTCAAAAGAGGGAAATCAAACAGATAGCGCAGTGAATCATATAAAGAAGCATGAAGAATTTGTCTCCGAAGAAACCCATACCTCAATTTGCACACTGACAAAAAGATTCCGCCAACCTATATAAACCTGTCATTTGGCTAAGGTTCTAATGCCCATACCGAACATTGAGAACCCCACCCTCAATTTTCTAATTTATGTCGAATTGCAGTTTGCTAAAGAAAAATGTAGCGCCACAAGACAGGAGTCCTAAATTCTAATATACAAGACCAAGGAACAGTAAATATCATAATTGGTTCAAAGTGCACTTGAGCTTCTAAGATTCCCATTGACAAGGTAGCAGCAAATAAAGCACTAAAATTTTCAGCTTACCCTTCACTGATCAGGTTCAGAGCCAGATTCAACAGAACACCTTGCGAAAGACCCAGCTTGTTAAGAATCGAGGTAAGTGGAGTGTATGGATGTTGCACATTGAGTTCAAAGTTCAGTGTTGATAAAATCAATTGCTCAGCCTCGGTTACTCGCTCCCGATACCGTTCGAACCAATCCTGCTCAACATAATCAAGAGTTAATACAGCCAGATGCCACAACATATACATTGACAGAAACCAAAAGTAAGAATTGCTAGATGGAGTGAAAAATTGTTGATTTGGCTCAATGAAAAACTAGTATCGATGCAAACTGAACTGTCCATGACATTTATGCATCTCCATAGTTTCTGCACCAACATTTCCAATAGAGAGAAGGACTGCGATACTTACAACAGGGAGTATATAGGACAAAAAAGAAATGTCCTGTTTGTGAAAGATTTCACAGGATGCCCGCAAGACAGTGTTCAGAGGGCGTGGTGTCTCCTCAGACTTAGCAGCTAGAAACAGAGCAGCAGTGGCAATTAACTGGAACAAAGATATCAGTTAAAAAATAGATAATCAAATGAGAGCTTACCAGCAAAAAATAACAATAATAAAGAAGAGATTAGACTTAAAGTGAACCATTTAAACACATTCCAAGGCTGAATTGAAAAATAGTTCCACATCCCCTCATGAAAAATCTGATGGAAAAAACTTCACTTCACAAAAACAAAAAACTGTTTTCCACCAGAGTAGATAATTCAATTTATCAAATCAGAGACATGAAAATGGCTTCAAGATGACTCGCCAAAGCACATATATGGCTGAATCATACACAACTTCAGAGCAAATCATGGAAGAGGTTCGAATGCCTTTAAATTCTCCCAGAGAGAGAGAGACAGAGAGAGAGAGAGAGATCCATCAAGACATAGGTAATAAGAAAGCTCCATGTTGCTCATAGAAGTACCTCTTACAACTAGATCACTTACTATAATTCAAGAACATTAAGTTCATTAGGCTTAAAATATTCTTAGGATATAAAAGATATTGGGAAACTCACAAATCTATCATGGCAAGCATGAGACCTCCGGACAAAAAACCGGTGGCAAAGAACCATGGCAGTTCCGATGGTGGTCTGGGGCCTGCATTCAATAACCAATTTTCTTAGCATAATATAGAGTAACTGATTTCAGGAAGCATTGGTACTAATCATAAAACAGAAATATTCAATATGAAGCCACTTGCATATACTTATCTGCAGCATAACAAGGAAGTATAGTGCAGAACAAAAAGGACTTACAAGTCGAGACGCAATCCAAGATCCTGAAGAAATGCACAATACGAGTATCGCAATTGGGTTTCTCGTAACACATCGATGCCATCCTTTCTAGATGGAGAAAGTCTCTCAATCTCATCCCTTGACATAAATACCACCTCATCATCCTCTAGTCGAGACCTCTCACGCTTCCCACTGCTGGAAGTACATGCATCTGCGTTTATCCTAGCAGGAAGAGGTATTCTATTCTTCCAAGCAGATGCATTATCATAAGCTCCCCACGAGGACGATGAATATTTTCTTCTTTTCAAGGAAGGCACATCACTGGACCTCATACGTTCAAAGTTGAATTTGTCAGCAGGTTCCCTGATTTCCCTGGAGTTCCCATGGAAACTGTCATAATTTCCATAATAACCATTGTTTCTGTTTCTGGTTCGGTAATTATTATTGCTGAAGCCGCTTATACTGGAGGGCCAACAACCATCATGGTAGGTACCTCCTTTCATGTCATAATTCCTAGCAAAGGACATCATTCCTGCAAGTTCCATCCATATCAAGGAAAATTTCAGAGGAAGAATAGCGGCCACGTGATCATTGCATCAGCTTCATGGATAGACAAAATCGTCTTAAACCTCGCCTAAATCCAGTAACAACTATGGTGTCATTAAAATCCAGGATATTACAGACTTAACTGCTAAATCGAGACTTGATGTTTCTCACGCGTCAATCAACAGACTTTAATTTATTTTTCCCCACAAAATTAAATTAAGACAAGGGGATTAAAGCAATTGCAAACAAAACCTACTATCCTTAAGACAAAATAGTTTCCTTTACAGTCATCAATTACTATTGACTAGAAAAAGGTGATCTGAAGAATTTACAAAATCTAAAACCCGCAGAAAGAAGCTGGTCAATAATCCCTCACCAACTATTAAACCCACTCCCCTCTATTACTTCAAGATTCCAAATTGACCACAGCAATCAACCAAAAAGACGATTAATCAGCTCAGCAACAACATATCACGCGTCGCAACACGGCAAATCTCCCCGAAAAAAAATCAAGACGCCGGTCGGGGAAGGAGCGACTCCCGCGTCCGCATAGAAATCAAAAAGCCCCTCGAATCTACCCAGCACCTACCCACTCGCCGAAACCGCAAATCGAACACGAAAACGTCCTAAAAATCTCATTTTTGACCGATCTTTGCACGGAGCGAAGCAGATCGGAGGCGCAAGATCATGGCCGATCAAGACGACCGGCCTCGAAATCAAAGAACGCCTCAAAAAACACCGAATTCCGCAAGCCCCAAGAACAAAAAATCCCCCCAAATTCAGCGCCTCACCCCAACCCCCAAAAAAAAAAAAAAAAAACCGAAAGATGAACGGATTTACCTGGTCGAACGGGGCCTTCCAAAGCTTCCTACGCGGAATCGAGATCTCGATTCGAAGGCAGCAACAGGCGAGATTGCAAACGCTGGTTACGAAGGAGAAAAAGGTGAAGGAGAAGGTGAGGGAGAGGGTGATTTGGGGGAGAAAGGGGAGGAAGGTTTCTTGATATTTATGGGATGAAGAAAGAGGAGGTGGTGACCTAATTCTTGGAACGCCGATTGATTCTTTCCATTTAATTTATCTTTCTCGCGTTTTTCGCTCGCCTCCCCTTCGCGTTCGGCAAAAGCCTAATCCACACTTTGCTTGCTCCTTCGTCTCCTTCTCGGTTGGTGTAGCGCGTGGCGCGTGGTGGTGGATTACGCCCACGCGCGACGCGCCCACTAGCGTGAGCCGAAGTCCATGGGCTCGCGACGATCTTGGGCCGACCTCGGGTGCCGTGATCGGCCCGTGAACTGTGGGCTTATTAGCCCAGTTTTGGAACTGACCAACATGGGAAAGTGATGAATATGGCCTTTTGAACTTTGATCTAATAGCAATGGGATCCTAAACTTTTAATTTATTCAATATAATCCCGAACTTTTAGCCGATTTGTAATGAGGTCCTTGAATTTTTAATTTGTTTAAAATAATTCGTAAAGTTTTGGTTCTTGTTTAATTTAATTACTAGATTATATGAAAATATTTAATATTGTCGCTAATCTCGAACTAATTTAAGGATTACACTAAATGTTGTATTTGGTTTAGCTTTGTAAAGGGATTTTAACTATAATGTAAATTTTGAAAGCCAAAGTTATTTAAGAAAATCAAATTTAAAAAGAAGTTTTGAGTTCAAGTTATGTTTGCTTAAAAAAATTTGCAATGGTAATTTTTTTTTTAATATATCTTTATTTAAAAAGACCAAAAGCCTTCCTAGTTCGGCGAAGGGCTATGGCCATTAGTGAGCTAAATTTGACCTTAGGCAACCTCAACCGACAAGTTGCACAACCTCTGGCAACCCTTGGTGCCTAGGTCTTACAACCTTTGATGGAGGTCATGTGACCTAGGCGAGAACTTACGTGACCCAAGGTGATTGCCACGTGAGGTCACGAGAGCCAAGCAACAATTGCCTAGATTGCATGCCGTCTAGGTCAAGTAACCCTCATCAAGGGTCGCTTGAGATTGTGCAACCTCAAGTAGCCCTTACTAGAGATCACTTGACTTTGGGTGACTCAATCGACAGTTGCCTATGGGCATAGCCTTTCATGGAACCGCGATTAAAAAAATATAACAAGTGAAAAAAATCAGAAATTTGAAGAATTAATAAGAATAGTTTTTGAAGAAAAAACTAGTTTCAACATTTGGCCAAGTGTCGAAACTCCAATGGTAATCCCTACTAGTATTAGGTTTTAGGATTGATGTTGGATTGTCAATTTTCCCACGACCAACATTTGGTTGAAAACTCATTGGAAAAACTTACAAAATATCCTAGCATTTTTCAAGGGGCTTTGAAGGCCTAAAACTCATTGGAAAATTGTACCAAACACACCAAAAACTATAATGAACATATATAAAAAGTTTACAAACCATACTGATCAAATTAAAAATTTAGAAATCATATTAAACATCAAGATAAAGATCATGGACGACATTGAACATATTAAAAGTTGAGGAATCATATTATATTTTGTCAAAGTTTAAAAACCATTTGTGTTATTATCCCTGCCGAAATCTATGGTTTTTTTTTTTTTTTTTTTGGTAAGGGAATTTATGGTTTTTTTTCCCTCTTCATTTTAAAAAAATCTCTCTCCTTTAACGTTTGCCATTTTTCTTCTTCCACTTGCTAATTCGGCACTTGACAATCAGGAGAATTATCTTATCTAGATTCAGGTTTATACAAAGCGGATCAACCACACATGTGAACAGATACATCTTGTGCTATCCCGTATGAATCGTATTAAGTCCAGTCATTGTGATTACACTCAAGGATCAAATAGGAATTTTCCAAGGCGAGGCTACGTTTGGATATTTGATCCCTCGCATTCAAGTCATTCCAACACCTAACGTTGATTCTTGTATTGAATTTTCTTCTCACGTTTTTTCTTACCCCGTGTTCGGTAAGCCTAATCTGCTTTGCTTCTTCATCTTCTCGGTAGGTGCTGCCGTGCTGGTGAGGGGTTGCGCTCGCGCGCGCGACGCGCTACCCGCGTGAGCCGGAGTCGCTGGGCTCGCTAAAATGTTGGGCCGTCCTCGGGTGCCGTGATGGGCCCATGAAATCTGGGCTTTCTTAGCCCCGTTTGGGAACTGACCGAAATCTGTGGTTTTTCATTCTATTCTTGGAAAAAGATCTCCCTCCTCTAACACTTGCCATTTTTCTTCTTCTGCCTTGTTAGATTCTGCACTCGACAATCGGGAAAATTATCTTGTCCAGATTTGGGTCCATACAGAGCGGATCAATTGTAAATGGGGATGGGTGCATCTGGCGCTGATCCCAAGGGAATCACGTAAAGTCCAACCACTATCATTGCACCTAATTCATGGGCCAAAGCCTAGACAAGAATTTCGGGCATATTCACTGAAAGCCGATGTTACCCATCTGATTTTAGACCAATGTGCAAGCGGGTCAGTTCAACTATATAATTGAATAGATCTTACCCGTCTGATTTCAGGCCAATTCACCTGGGAACGGATGAATTCCAAAACACAAGTCTAAATACCTGTTATAAAGCAACTCGATGAAGCAATGGACACGAGTCTGAATTTCTCAGGAAATCGTGGACACGTTGCAGCAGATTTTCTATGTAATGGACACTGTTAATTTAATCAAATCATATTTACATGGAAGAATGCCCATTTTGGTTTCATGAATACGTGCCAAGGATTACAGATTCATCAGATGGAGCAAAGCATGTAAGATGAATATTCTGCTATTTATGTCTCCATGTTTTAAGTTAATGATCCGTCGTTGACTACTGCTGCTGCACTGTGCTTATCAGCTTTATCGTTTCTTTTTCATTCATTCTCACGAAACACACGGAATTGTGGATGCGCAGCCAAAGGGCTTTGCGACGGAGGACTTCTGAACGGATTGGACGTTATAATCGGGGATGATTTGGTGCAGTGGCGAGTGACGCTTGAGAAACTTCCGTTACTGCAGCGACGGGGCACGTAACAGAGACGACGGGTGCTGTTTGCAGTAGCGAATTGCACATGTTTGCTATGAAGCTGCTCATGCAAAAGGATCGCAAGGAGACGTTCGTATCAGTCGCCGAGTTTCCCGAACTGCAGCATAAATATTTGGAAAAACAGATGGCTTCCTTGAAAGCTGCATAGGCAAAGTGAAGTTTAGCACATATGTGGGTTAAATATTGTGAATTCTCGATACCTAGACAATACATTGTGATGTTTTCATGCATTCTTGTCATATAAAATCTGTACAGGTTGAGATTTTCAAGCCTAGAATGAAAAACGTGAATCTATATCATCTCTCTTGCAAGCTGAAGGACATCTATTTCCCATACATTCAGGTTTGCTGAAATCATATCTATTTTTGTTTAGGGTTTTGTTAAAGAGGGCCTGCAGGGCCCTTGTTAAGCCACAGATTGAGGAAAGTTCACAGTTTTTATGCACTGTAGGGTTGTTTCAAGGTTGATCATGCCTTTTAATTTGTCATTTTTTCATGGACACTCCTGTAACTTTTCCCTCTGTGTTCGGGTTCTACCATGGATGCGAATGCAACCAGTTCGGCTCTCGATCAGCTTCAGCTGCATTCGACCATCGTTCACTTCCAACTTTTGGCGAAGAAATGGGATGCTCAAACTAGATGACATACTCGCGGTCTAATGAATCAACCTAGTAGGTCTGCTCTTTTCAAAGATCAGCCCCGGCTTGATAAAAGCGATCTACGTGGTGCATTAATTGATCGATTCCATTACCATTCATAATTGCATGACCCGATTATCAGAATTTACTCTGATAAGATGCACATTAAGTTGTTGCATTCGGCATATTTACCAATCCCCTGTAAAGGTCGAAACAATCTGATTTGCCGAGATACCTCAGGTAAATAAATTAATCAAGTATCGGCATTACTCTGATATCAGACCGACTATGAACCAAAAACAAACAGAACATCATGCAGACGGAACGATGCCGCATAGCAGAATCGAGGAAAGAAACTACTCCATTTAAACAAACGGCACCAGAAATAAGAAAAGAAACCACCGCACTTAAACAAACAGTTGCAAATAATCATGCAGAACACGATAAATCATTGCTGATATCACCAAGTAGCCGAAATAAACGAACAACAAATTCACAAACAATAGCAACTCATTGTGACAAGCGGAATGCCATGAATGAAATCTTTATAATGCAGTAACGGCATTGGCAAAAACCCGAGTTTTGTAAATCAACGGACAAATAACACTATTTAAACGAGACATGGTGGGAATTAAAGTAAAAAACCCAGTGATCTAGCTAATTTGGAGAGAATGAAGTGTTCAAGTAATCCTGAGACGACATCTAGCTAACTCAGATAGAAATTTGTTCATAATTAGAGGCTGCACGACGCAATTGAACAAATTGTTTCCTTTCCAAGCCTAGAGACAATATCAGTGTCCAGATAGCTATATTAAAGACAGGTTGTGTTTGTTGGAGGATTATAGAAGAAATAATGTATTAGAGAAAAAATATGTAACACTATTTGTTGTAATTAGAAAATAATGATTTGAAGAAGGTGATAACAACCTCAATAATGATCAAGTCAATGAGTAAACTTAATGGATGAATCTTCTTTATAAGTGAAGAATACCTTGATGTTACAATCAAAATAGACTAGCGAAGATTGCTATAAAATTGTAACAAAGATGAGCGGAAGCTAAGGTATGGCTAATCAAATCTTTTTAAGATGATTAATTCATGTCAATGGTGTTAAGCAGCTCCATGAACTATACGTCCCAGGATACAATACCTCAAACTTGTATGAATTACCATTATGCAAACAAGGTTTTGTCGAATACTTTTCAAAATTGGCACACTTAGAGAAAAAATGAAATGAATGAGTTGCAGTCGTTCGGGTCATGCTTGGAATGATGAATTTCAAATCTATTGATAGAGTTTGAGAATTCTTGTACAAAAGAGATATAATGATGAATGAATTAAAATACATGAATTAATGAAATACATAAATAGAGTTTGATTGAATTTCCATGATAACAAAGAGATATAAAATTTTAAGAGATATGAATTAAGTAAACATGAATTAATGAAATTCATAAACTAAAGAGACATATCTCGTTTTTGGTCACTTTTATTGATCCATTAACCCTCCATGATAACAACTCTGTTGTAATGTGTGGAGAAATCATTAGATAGAAATGTTGAACAAGAATACGATAGAACGATGGAATCTAGAGAATGATGGGGACTAGTTCATGTCTGCCACTGCCCCAACTCCTCCTTAAAACTTCGGTCTGTCCAGGCCTTACAGTCACTCTCTGCGAACCCGGTTGAGGTCGAAGGACGACACGGATGCATCGCAGGCAATGTCCCAACCTCAAAACCACTGATCTACCTACACACCCATCTCCCCAGGGAAACATTTTAGATATGTTTGTGCAGCGGACGTTAGAGGGCGGTGGCAATCGGTGCGCTGCTACCGGACTGCAGTTCGATGCCGCGAAAAAGAGCCCAAGAAAAGGAGAGAAAATGTACGGAAAGGAAAAGCTGAGGCTAACTTTCCCGGGCGCTTGTTTTCGAGGTTCATGTTCACGTCCTCCCCCAGCACCGATCGATTTAGGCTTTCGGGTCGATTCCTAACGAAAGAAGCTTGGCGATTCGGGAGTCGGGCGAATCGAGGAGACAACTGTAGAGATACCCACTGCAAGATTCTAAAATGGTTTCGTGGTCAGAAAGATAATAATTCATCGTCTATTCCGAGGGAGGAGACAGCAAAGAAGCTGAAGGAGTGGCATCTTCTTTCTCCTCCTCCCCCCTCTTGTTAAACATTATTATTTTCCGTACCTTGTTGTGCTACGAAGCTTCGATCCTGCGAAACCTTCTCGAATCTCTAGCAATAAACAATTGCGATGTATCTTATGGATGAATTAATGATAGCTTATCATGCACCTTTCCTTCTGGATACCATTACTATTGAAGATGTCCTTGCACTTAAAAATGATCCTAACCAATTTTTGAAACCAATCCCGTCGATAATATGTAGTTCAAGAGTCCGAATTAAAAACTTAAATCATGGGTAGAGAGAAAAAGCGTTTGCACATGCGAAAACAAATGAGGGAAGAAGCCGACTCTAATATTATGTCGGAATGTTTCACCAAAATCTTAAATCCATAAATGGAGGAAAATCACATATATAATTGATAACGTATGTCACATCAGATTTGTATCTATGTTTCCATGAATCACTATACATCTTATATAAGATATTGTTGCCAAAGTCATTCGCTATGAAAATCCAAAATTTAAGGGCAGAATTACCAAAAAAGTCATAAACCTATTAATTGTACCAATTCAGTCCTAAACTTTTTTTTTTAGCCAATTAAGTCTTAAACCTTTTATAATTGTGTCAATTCGGTCTATTCGGCCAAAATTGGCTGGTTGGCGCGATGTGAACACCGACCAGGCCGGTGAACTATTTTTTAATAATTTTTTAAAAAAAAATTTCAAATTTTTAATTTTTTTTCCCTATCTTCTTCTTCCTCTGGCCAGCGAGGTTAGCCTCGCCGGCCATTGGCGAGGCTCGTCCTCGCTGGCCACTAGCGAAGGCGAGACTCGTCTAGCAACAGCGAGGCCGCCATCGCCACATCTGGCAAGGCTCGGCCTCGCCCAACCATGGCGAGGTCGAGCCTTGCCGTCCTTGGGCGAGGAGCCTCGCCGGCCACCAGCAAGGTCGACCCTTGCCTTGGCTGGGCGAGGAGTTCCCCTCCATCTCCTTCGCTCCGTCTGCTTGCATATAAAGGCGCGCGCATCGAGCTGCCGGATTCGATTGAATTGGAGAGAAAACCCTAATCGCAAACTAGTAGAGAGAGATAGAGAAAGAGAGGTAGAAAGAGAGAGTGGTCGTGCTCGCGAGGGACAGAGAGAGAGAGAGAGTAGGAGAGAATTTTTGCGACGAGCGGTGGCGGCGGCAATCGGGAGGACGATAAGAGGACGACAAGAGGCCCTCTAGGGACGGCGAGGCTCGACCTCGCCATGGCCGGGCGAGGCTCCTCGCCTAGGGATGGCGAGGCTCGACCTCGCCATGGCTAGGCGAGGCCGAGCCTCGCTAGATGTGGCGACGGCGGCCTCGCTATTGCTGGGAGAGGCTTGCCTTCGCCAGTGGCCGGCGAGGCTAACCTCGCCGGCCCTTGCCTCTGGCCAGTCGGCCAGTGCCGACTAGAGGAAGAAGAAGATAGGAAAAAAAAAATCAAAAAATTCAAAAAATTCAAAAATTCAAAAAAAAATTTAAAAAATTATTAAAAAATCGGCCGGCCGGCGTCCACATCAGCACCGACCAGCCAATTTTGATGGATGGATTGATCGAATTGACACAATTGTAAAAGGTTTAGGATTAAATTGGCCAAAAAAATTTATGATTGAATTGGCACAATTACAATAGGTTTATGACTTTTTTGGTAATTCTCCCAAAATTTAAGCTCATCATCATCATCATCTCATGAAGAATCGTAATCTCTGTACTAAAGCTGGCTTAATTCGATCTACAGTCTGCTAATAAAAGAGTGTTTTGGAGAACTTAATTGTCATTTAATTTTTTGCGTGTAGGTGCTGCTGCTGCTGACACTGCATGTGTTGACCATTAATAAAACTCATCAAGATCGAGATTGTAATGTTGCTTCAAGAAACTAAACCACCAGTCAAAGATCCATCCCCATTATAATAAAGATAAAAACCCTAAATTTCTGGCAGATCTCCCAACCAAAGGGTAGTTTTAGATTAATGCCACCTCTGAAGGTAATCTGATTTCGAATAATTTATCAGGATTCTAGGTGATGATTGATTATAGTTACTTTTATACAACGCAAGTGAGTTTTCTCCTTTCCTTTTTTTTTGCAATTCTCGATGAATGCTACACATGTAATCATGGCATACAACCATAAATGTTCGGATTGGACAGATGAAACAGCTGGGATTCTAGTCCCGGAACCATGCCAACATGATAAAGATTGAAAGCTTTTTGCATAAAGAAATTCAGGGCAATGAGGCAGCTCTCGCCTTTCTGATGGACCCATCACATCTTTGCTAATTAGGGCAACGTTGCTGTTACTATAGCTTCTCTGATCTTTTTTTGCCTCTCCAAAAAAAAGAAAAAAAAACTCCCCTGCCCTCTACGGAACAAAAAGTTATTTCTCGCGTTAACTATCATTAGTGTTGAGGCACGCACTGCGCTAGTGCGTGATCGGAAATGAATAACATATAACAAGATAGGAATTGTTTTTAGATGGAATTGAGCAAATGTAGAGTGCGAACCAATTACACACGTGTGTAATTTGGTGATTACTTGAGGGTGGGTAATTTTAACGTTTGAAGAGAGGGCAATTTTGGAAAAAATGAGAGCAACAAAATGATGTTTTGATGAAAACAAAGAGCTCCAAGTACCGTGAAATTCGCACCCAAATCATGAGCAATAAAGATTGAATGGCAATGGACTCATTTCACCATTTGGAGATAGATCTACCGATTAAATGGGTGTGTCAAGTTGATTTTGAGATGTGTCAAAAACGTTCCAACTCAAATAAACCCATTTAATTTCATATACATGCAATACAAATCAAGTGCCTCATATCTCACCCATTTCGTATTACGAAAAATACTTCAATTTTAAACCAAATCTAGAAAACCAAACCAAGTTGAGTATAAAATGAGCCAATGCGAGTTTGATTAGACATGAGATAAAATAAAGAAAAAATCATACAGGTGTTTTTTCATTTATGACTCATTTATTAAATACAGTTCATTAGTATAATGACTCAACTCATCGTATTCAGGGTTAAGAAATAGATTTATGATGTGTTTTGACAGGCGAGATCTTCGAGGCGGATAAAAAGACAAAAAAACACGCCCGGATCGGATCGGATCCGGACTTCAGCACCCTTCTCGCAGCGCCAATCGTAACATGCAAAACGGCCCTTTTCTCGCCCGACCCACGATCCGTCCCCCATATTTCTCGTCCGAGGCACGTGACTCGCAGGTGCGCAGACGCAGAGAGATAGAGAGAGATTCGAAAGCTTCGGTTTTCCATGTGACCGCCCCGGAACGCCCAGATCCGCCAGCTTAAACGCTGGGAGTTTTAACATAAAAACGACGTACTGAGCACGAACTGTTCGACTTCGGCAGTATTTGCAGAGGGGAACGTCGTTTCACTCTTCCGCCATCCCCCGTTTTTTCCCATTTTCTTTTTCTTTTCTCGAATATGGTTAAAGGCCAAATCGAATATTTCTGACAAGGCAAATCCCCATTTTTTTCCCCTCTCTCTCTCTCCCCTTTTCTGGTTTTACGTTTTTTATTCTCCGTTTGGGATTTTATGCAGAACGAAATTTCCTTTCTTTTTTGCTAATTAAATGAAAGAGATCTTCTAAAGAGAAAGCCCGTCAAATTAGAACCGTAAAATCATTTTCGATAGCAAAGAAACCTCGATTTTTGCTCCGGACAGATTAGGCATGTATGAATTCATATCATGCAAGTAACGTAAATGCGTTGGCCACTCATGTTTTATCTAATGTTAGAAAGTTATTTCATGAATTTTTCCAAAATTGGGTTTTCGTCCAATAATTTATAAGACCAGATCAATACAATTTATGCAAAGTCCATTTTTTTTTTTTGGTCGGACAAATTTACGGAGAGTTTGACTGCCAAAATAATTCAACTGAATTACAGCTCAGAGCGTGCGGTAAACGCGCCCGTTCGAGCGCGTGAGGTCAAAACTTCGCCACCCCCTCACCTCAGTTCCCCCACAGCAAAATTCATAAAACTCGCACCTTTCGTCTTCTCTCTCTCTCGAAATCCTCTCTGTGAAAAACGCTTTCGTCACCTCCATTCCGCTCTGAAAATGTAAAAGCCGAACCCACCGCCGGCAGCAGCAGCAGCTCATCGTCTCTCCGTCGAGCGTCGGCCGCCATGGGGAAGAGAAGGGGCAAAACCCTAATCTCCCACACCCTCCCCTCCTCTCCTTCCCGCTCCTTCTCCTCGTCCTCCTCGTCGGACTTCGAGTTCACCATCTCCCTCTCCCCGCTCAGCAAGTCCCCCTCCGCCCTCTGCGTCGCCGACGACCTCTTCTACAAGGGCCAGCTCCTCCCCCTCCAGCTCTCCCCGCGCCTCTCCATGGTCCGCACCCTCCTCGCCTCCTCCTCCGACTCCGCCTCCGCCACCGACTCCTCTCGCGACTCCTCCGGCAGCTCCACCGACTCCCAGTACTCCTCCTTCTCCTCCTCCGCCGCCCCCGGGGCCCCCGCCGGCGGGGGCGGCGGCGCCGGGGAGTGCGACTCCTCCCGCCCCAGCTCCGTCACCGAGGACGACGAGTTCCGCCGCCTCCACTGCGGCCCGGGCCACGCCAGCGGCAACCCGGCGGCGCAGATCAGGAGGGGCAAGTACTTCCTCGCGAGGTTCTCGTCGGTGTTCAGGAAGGAGCCCGGCAAGGGCCGCGAGGCCCACTACAACCTGTCCGGATCGTCGTCCTCCTCCTCCTCGTCCACGTCGGTGAAGAAGCGAGTGAGCGCGACGGCGAAGGAGGTGATACGGAAGTACTTGAAGAAGGTGAAGCCGCTGTACGAGAAGCTCTCGCAGAAGCAGCAGCAACAGCAGCACCAGCAGAAATCGACCGAGATCTCCCCGCCCCCGGCGAAGACGAGCCCGAGGAGCAGCTTCTCTCAGCCGCTGAGGACGGAGCCGACGGTGCGGGAGATCATGGTCTCCTCGGGGAAGAGCGCGAGGAAGGACGGCGGCGGCGCGTTCTCCAACTCCTTCTCCGGCAACCTGAGGTACCCGAGGAAGAGGAGCTGCGCGTCGAGCTGCCCCTCGTCGATGCGGTCGTCGCCGAGCCACTCCGGCGTGCTCAGCCGGGGTGGGTTCGGCGTAGGAGTAGCAGCCCGGACGCTAGGAGGTTGCAGCTCGGAGGAATCGTCGATGGAGGAGCTGCAGAGCGCGATTCAAGGCGCCATCGCTCACTGCAAGAACTCCATGTCCCAGAACAACTACAAGGTCATGGTCAGCAACGAAATCTGAAACCTTCAAGAACCGGGAAAACGAAGAAGATGAGTCATTTTCTTGAATGGTTTCTTACATCTTTTTCATGTGGGTTGCGCTCCTTTTTCCCTCTCTTTCTCTCTCTCTTTTTCCTTCTCTTTCTAGGTGATGATGACGCGGAAGTTGTTAACGGAAAGTGGCGAAACTTTTTCACTTTTCTTTTTTGGGTTTTCTTTCCCTTTTAGCACGAGAGAGACGAGAGAGAGCCGTGGCATGTTGACGATGATGAGCGCTGCGAGACCGAAAAGAAAATTCATTACTTTATTTTCTCGGGAAAATCTTGCAGCAAGCAGGCAAGGTCTCGGGAATGGGGAAAACCCCGAAAAATCAATGTAGGAGTGATGAGGCTTCGGGAAATCCGAGATTTTTGCCACGCCTTTTTGATTCTCTTTCTCCTTTTCTTCTTTCTTTTCTGACCGTCCTCGTTCCTATCCATCCGATTCACCACGACCTTTAACGGTCACTTGATTTGATTTCGTCCCCTGTTTCGGAATCTTTCGGATGAGGGAAAAGTCGTTTTCCTTTCTGTATCATGAGAATTGTCGAAAGGGAAAATCGATTCTCGCGGAATCACGTAGACATCGGAGGCAACCTTGATGGCGGTCCTTGTTTTTCCTTTTTTTCCCTAGTCAACTCATGAATTACGTTGTAACTCTGTTGAAGTCAACTTATTGCATCATCTGGGTTCACTTCGAAGCTCTTGTATTCCATGAAAAACATACAACAGCAGATATCGAGCTCTTGTGACTAGCCCTGATGTCAATTCGTTAATGACAATGTGCAAAGTGCAGTGTCTAGAATCAAAAGTACTGATTAGATGTGTCGATTCTAGACACATGCTGTGTCTAACTAGGAAGAATAAAGCATCCAATAGAGGCGGAATTCTAGACACATGCAGTAGTTCTAGGAAGAATAAAGCATCAATAATTTGGACGTTGGTTCCTAATTTTAACCTAACTTGGACGCATTCCTTATTTTAGCGTGATACCTCACTCCTTTCAATTGAAAAGAGTTTTTCTTTCATACTGTTAGAAATATCTTTAAATTTTAGGTCTTAAAATTCAAAAAAATAGTTTTAGAACATATTCAGATCTCAAGCTCTTGTATTTCATCAAGAACATACACAAAAGATCTCGGCTCTCCCGATGAATGCCAAATGTCGACCGGTGAATTGAGAGCTTGTTGGAGAGCCCACGTAGCTTTTCCTTTTACCCAATTCATATCCATTACTATGGATTCAACCGAAACCTAGCAAATTGTGCATCTATATGTGGATTTCGAAGTTAATTTCAATCTCCGGACCGAAACATGCACAGTGAGACTCCCGCTTCTCGTCCCAGTCCCAATTTTGTGTTTTGAATCGTACCGGGGCCGAGAAACGGAGAAAGAGAGAGGAAGTTGAAAACGATAGGCGGTCAAGATCTCAGAAGAGATGACGAAATGGGGAGGAAGAATAGATAAACGCGAATCTGGTCTGGCCACATGAAGCAGCCATGTGCGGGGAATTAATGGAGGATTCAGCTTTTCCCCCTCAAAGCCTTAGATAACGACGACGGTGGGCGTGAACGCTTCCAAAGATTGTCATTCAATGGCCCGTATAATTCTTTTCGAATTGTTTTTCTTATCTTTTTTTTTTTTTTTTTGTGAAATATCGTGGAGCTTGATGGCGGCCCCTCCTGGGGTTAGGTGATGGGTTCCTGTCGCGAACCGATTCCATCGCGTGCTCCTGGCCTTGTAGCCTCGGCAGATGTTTTTCTAATCATCGACCTAATAATGCACGGAAGGATTGGCTTGCGTCCGGGACTCCGCGAGCACTTGTTAATCTCACTAAAAGAACAAGTTCTTAATTATTCCACATGAGCATCGATCAATTGTCAAAAATCGATACTAATTATCAATTTACTCTTTTAAGTTGATGCATACACCTTTTTTATTTGCACAAAGCAATGGATTAGGAATGACACGCGAAATTTAATAATATGACCATTGATGGTTACCCAAATGGAGTGTATCTTGAAAAATTTCGTACTCCGGATGGAAGTAGTACATGAACTAGCAATTATTTGATTTTGAATGCATTAATTACGTATCATATAAATACACTTATGACATGCAAATTGTTGATACCTTAAAATGCTGAATTTTTCATGTTTAGTTGCTCAATAAGCAGATGCAATTTTGGACGAGATTTTAGATTTCGAGCATACTGTCTTTTATTCCGGGATGGGAAAAGCCTAAATTTGCGTAAAAGTCTAATTAAGTGTAATAAAGCACATCAATAACTTTTCGGCGATCGGCGCTGCAATTTGGTGGTAGGTCGACTGTGGAGGACGATATAATTAAGACGATTATTGAATTTTCTTTTCCTTTAATGTTTTTGCCCGACGGTGCACGATATAAATGCACGAATATTTGAAAAAAAAAATGGGGTCAGATCATCATTAAATTTGGGCTCGCAAAGTACCCGACATTGCATCATCACTTTGGAAAAGTCGGGGGTGATATGATCCAGTACGGAATTCGGTCCCCGTCCGACTCTTTATGATTGGGCAGAAAAGTTTGAAGGAGTTTTGACTGCGTCCGCCCGAATTTTATATATATAAAAAATAATATATATATATATATATATATATATATATATATATATATATATATATATTTATTTATTTGCTGTTGCTATAACTGTTTATTTTCCTCCACTTATCAATAGTTGTCGGTCCACTTATTTTGGAGAAGATCTCAGTCACAAGTCCCTACTCATAATTTTTCTTAGAATGAAAATCGCGATACTAGACCCACCTTATTTAAGCACTCAAATATCCATTATGTTCCGATAAATTTTAAGAAAAATGACATAAACAATCTATAAACTTTAACTAAATATATAATATATTTTTTAATTTTTTAATTTATCCAATGTATATTTAAATTTTTCATACATATTCAATAGTTTGTAAACTACATAAAAATGAAATTCAATAATCATATTCTATACACTACATTAAACAAATCAAAAGCTTATAAACTACATTGATAAATATTAAAAAAATTAAAAATAGATGTATTATATTACACATTGAATTAAATTTTAAGAATTATTTATATTATTATTCTTTAAGTTTTAATGATTGTTTGCTTATTTTTGTTTCGTTTGCTTATATGATTATATCAAAAGATTATCCAACATGAAAAGGGAAATGATGCATCACGGATGGTTTAATTTCGATTGATCCGAATCGCGAGAAATTATATGGTTTGAAGATTATTATCAATTTTCTCCATTAAAATGATGTTGGAAACGCTAAGCCATACATTTTGCATCCACTTTAAAGGAAGGGGCCGATGGAAAATCCCCGTCAACTCAAAGCATAGGAATCGCGAAGATGCAATCTTATTGCCTCAAAAAGAATCCAGCAGAATATCATCCAAACCCTCTTGTAATGCTTATTATGAAATGAAAGAAATTTAAATAGGCCAGCACCATTTTGTTCAAAAAAAAAAAAAAAAGACCATGTGAACTCAAGTGCAACTAGGACCGTACACCTGTCGCTGGCGATTGTAGGGCCCGTTTCGCTCCTTGTCGGTCCAGGAAAGTCAAGACGCGTCCAGATACAGCGGTCGCACGTGATTTTCCGAATCTAACGGTGCAAATCACCAGGAAAAAAAGCAAAAAAGAATTGCGAAATCCAACGGGAGAAGGCGAGACTACAGAACGAATCTGAGCCGTCCAATGCGTAACGTCATTTGAGTACGGCGAGTACTTAGCCGCGAACGTGTTCTGAAGAGATTATTTTGAATGGGGAATTCGGGCCCCACCTTCCTTCGTGGACCATCCGATCCAGAAAACGGGCCCGACCTCCGTTTTGAATGAATTTGTCCCCGAAGATTATGCATTTCGTGCTTATCCTCGTTTTCTGGTTCCACTTCTTTTTTTTTTTTTTGAAAATTAAATTACTCGAAAAATATTTTCTTAAAAATTATCATCTATATAGTTTAAAATAATTAATTAATAATAACTTTTTTTATTATTGATAACGATTCATATTTATATAATTATATGAATGATAAAAAATTTTGTCCATCCATTATTGTTAGCAATATGAGAGAGAACAAAACGAGTTTGAATTTGGATGTTTTCCTCCTATTTATTTTAGAGAAACATAACTCGGCTTTTGAAAATATTTTATTTCCACTAAACTTCTAACATTAAGCACATCAACACGTTTTCTTAATATAAAATTCGAGCATGAGAATCCAAGCCATTTTTCACGTTCATCTAAAATGTTAAATCTTTGAATGTGGCAGGTAAATCTTTGAATGTGGCGGGGGAATATTTAACATTTCATGAATAGCTAGAAAAGTGAACATAACAATTTGCTAATGAATGAATTTTCTATTGATGCTGATCATATCATTATATTGTCATTGCAAAAAGTTGTGACATGATTATGATCAATCCTTACTAACAATGGATTAAGACGCATTGATCCTGTCAATTTCAGATCAGGGAGATCATATAGGGTTACGTCCGGATTCCCTCGGCGAAATCACCGGCGCATTTGCAAGAGTTGTCATCTCCGATTCTAAATAAAAAACACACGGTGTCGGCACTCCGAATCTGGCTCCAAAACGGTCCCCGGGCGTCCTTTGCCAAATTGATTTATGATGTCAGCAGCTCCTGCTTCGTCTGTCATGTTGTGGCAGCCTGGCAGGCGATGGAGACGAGAGAGAGAGAGAGAGAGAGAGAGAGAGAGAGAGAGAGAGTTTGTGCAAAAAAATTAGTGAGAGAAGAGGATTTGAATGGCAATTGGGGAAACTCCACGCGTCGGAAAATGGGAGGTTCCACGTAGACCAGCGACCAAGGAGAGGACAGATCACATGCGTTCACG
This sequence comes from Eucalyptus leucophloia subsp. euroa, assembly GCA_017140325.1. Classification (NCBI taxonomy): domain Eukaryota; kingdom Viridiplantae; phylum Streptophyta; class Magnoliopsida; order Myrtales; family Myrtaceae; genus Eucalyptus; species Eucalyptus leucophloia. The sequence goes on from CM029475.1 coordinate 49,869,553, forward strand.
CTCCCATCGTCCCCGTCAGTTGCGTCGGTCACGTGATGATGACTGCATGATGAAGACACGTCAGTGGTCTCGCCTTTTCCCTTCGTTGACATGATATGATTGGAAAGCCGAGAGATTCCCGACTAAAAATCGTAAATTATTCATTCAAAAATCACTAATCACGTGCAAATTACTCTCGATTAAAATTTGCACGATTCGATAATTTGGACGTAACTGATTCACGAGACTTTTAAAGCATTAGAAGAGTTTTCACTTATGTAGTAGGTACTGATAAATTGTAATTAAGGAAAAATACAATAGAGTCTAGTTTTAATCAACAATTTGTCGTCATGTGATTATTGTGTCATGACCACGTGATCTATGGTCACATCCACGACTTCATGTCCAGGTGAAGTAAAAGGGAAATAACAAAAAAAAAAAAAGGAGCGCGACAAGGAAAAATTCGGCATAAATTCTTCTATGATTTGAATGTGATTGGCTTTTACTACCATTTTAATCTTTACACATCCTTTGCACATTTTTGGTAGAGCGCATGCATGGCTTGTCTGTCCCGTTTCTAGATATCATTCTTTGTTATTTTTCTCGAGGACGTAGCTAATGATTCGATACTCAATGTTCTGTCGTCCGCCTTTCGGCCACAAAAATTATCAAACAAACCTAACTCAATTATTCAAGCGGAGCGAGTTCCGGTGAGATTATCGTTCGGTGCAGGGAGCGAAAATCAATTTGCGGGACAAGAGATGTCGGCCAAGAACATGTAGCACGGCCGGTGGTTCGACTTCGGATGATTTCATGAGCGAGCAGGCGAGATCGCTATGCGGATCCACGCTCGAGCACAAAAAATATGCGAATCGGCTCGGATGGAGCTATGAATTGTAAGAAATGAATGCGGTTGGTCGTAAATGCACAGAGGTCGAAATACACGAAACTAAAATGACATGGGAGGAAATAAAAAGGAATTGAGATGTGCAAGAAGGAAAAGCAAAAAGAAATGCAAGGGGAAAATGATATAAATGGCCAACGATCTTTAACTTAATGTGCAATGTTCTTCTCTAAATTTTTAATATATTCAATGTGCTTTCTAAACTATTGTAAATGTTTACATAGTCATTTTGTTTGCTCCAATGACATAAGACGTTATTTTGATGGCATGTATTATTATATGCTAAGTTAGATTTTTCAAAAATGATAAGTCAATATGTCCATCATTTTGTCCATCTACTTTAGACATGAAAGAAAATTAGGGGTCAACGTGTCCATCCTTATTCGATAACATGGATTATTATATTTTGATTTGAAATGAATATCTTATGAGAATAATCCACCCGTGCCTTCTTTTCTTTTTGTTCGCCATTCAAACTTGGTAGAATGGAAGCCACGTCGGTATATTCCGTTAACTCAAATCAACGGGATGTTTATGAACTAAATTAAACATTTAGCGATAGTTCAACGATCACATTGAATAGATTAAAATTTATGGGCCACTTCATATATTAGATTAAAATTCAGAGATCACTCGTGACAGAAGTTTGACTAAAAAGCTTTTTAGAGAGGGCCTCCCCTTGTGCCAGGATCTCGTCACTTCCCTCATTTCTTGCTCTTAATTTTTTTGATAGCTACTCCTATCTTCAAGGTGATGAAAACTTCCTTTCCCGCAGAAATTGCTCCACCTCTCTTATTCACTTCACGTGAGACATAACTTCAAGCTTTGATCAAAGCCTAATAAGCCCAACTTACAACAATTCAACTCCTTTTTCCTTCAAAAATTCAACTTAACCTACTTCACAACGCAATTTTGCTTTCCTCGATCTTTGATTCATTTCTTTTCAATTTAAAATCGGGATTTTATATGATATATAGGTTAAATGTTGCTCATAATTATGTCAAGCGCTCTTTGTGCGTCTTAGAATGAGATGTTGAAAATCTAGGTCCCAAAATTATGCACGTATCAAATGGTTAAATGGGTTAGATCGAACTCCATCTCTCAAAAGTGAATCTTGTCTTAACGCGACATGGTGAAAATGGGTACCAACAAATTGTAAGCAATTTGGTGGAGAAAGAGATTACGTGCATGTTAACATAATGAAAGATGGCGTCGTGACTTAGAAGAGATGCATGTACGATATAAACTTTAAGAGAGCATTAAAAATGCATATCTAGATTATAAAACTATGTTAGAAATTAAAAAGGTCATCCAAGAAACTTGTGAGCCATTAGATAAAGGGAACACGTACATGCACCGACACCAATAGAATTAGTAAATCAAGTCAACCAATGGTTTACAATCTTTACATAATCGGATAATTACTTGTCCCCTAATATGCAAATCGCCTCGTCATTTAGGCTTATCTCATTGTCGAAAGTCAAGGTTTGGTGGTCAGTTATTTTCTGCATGTAAGCTTTGGAGCATTTTGGCAACAATTGTGGAAGCCAGGTAATTGAGTTGATTAATTACCAAAAAAGTAATAAACTAATTTACTCCTAAATCCTTAAATTTTGGCTATTTAATCATAAATTTTTTGATGATTTATCAATGTAATCTACTAGCTAATTTTTTGTTGAAAAACAATAGTGTGGACAACAACTATCCTCTATAATACATTTGGTGTTGACGTTAACAATTTTTGTAATTTATAAAAAAATCTTCCTAATCTTTTAAATTTCTTTTCTTATTTTATTTTATTTTATTTTATATTTTTTTTCCAACTTTGTGTCAATGAGGGCCAGTGACTCTCGACTAGTTTAGGTGAGGGCCATAGCACCCTCGTCCCTTCCAAGTGAGGGTCATTGGCCCTCACGGCTCAAAGTTAAAGAAAAAATAAAATTAAAAAAAATCATAAAAACTTTCTAAGGTAAGCTAAAGCTAGATGTGAGGACAGAAGGCCTTAACTTACTACGAGAGTCTAGTGTCACACATTAAAAAAGAAAAAAAAATCTAAGCTAGTACTAGCTATATCGTATAAGGCAATTAGTATTAACATTAGTAATTTCTAACATATATTAGCTAAAAAAATGCATTAATTAATTGTAAAAAGTTTATGATTAAATTGGTTATTGTATAATAAGATTATTTTTTTTTTGACCTACAGCTATTTAGGGTGCGCATGACAAAATTTTTGGAACATAAATTGATTTCTGGCCAAAAATTGTTATTTCAAAAACTGAGAAGCTAAAAATTTTAACTTATAATTTCTTCTTTAAATCTATTTCTGAAATAAAAATCTGTTTCAGAAATAGAGAAATCAAATGCGTTACCAAACGGAGTTTGCTCCAAACGTTTGGAAATAGAGAAATAGATAAATCAAAAAAAAATTTTATCATGCGCAGTCTTAGGTGCGCCTCCTGAATCTCTTATCATGCCGATGGACGTATGACCATTCAATTTTGTCACTTCTGTCAGCCCAAAAGCAAGAAAGGGAGAAGGTAATACCATCTTGCCGTGAGGATTCCACCTCCATTTGATATGGAAACTCCACGTGTCAGAAAAAGGGAGGCTCCACGTGGACGAGCGAGCAAGGAGAGGACAGGTCACATGCGTTCACGCCCCCATCATCCCCTTCAGTTGCGCCGGTCATGTGATGATGACTGCATGATGAAGAAACGTCAGTCGTCTTGCCCTTTTCCCTCGTCGACATGATATGATTTTTTTTTTTTTTTTTTTTCTGTCGTTAGACATGATTTGATTGGAAAGCCGAGAGATTTCCGATTAAAAAATCAAAGATTATTCATTAAAAAATCACTAGTCGCATGCAAATTGCTTTGGATTAGAATCCTGCATATTGAAACTTGTTTGGTAACGTTTATTCTTTTTTTGGGAAACGAAACAAAAAAAAGTGTTTGTTCGTTAAAACACTTTTTGAACAAAAAGATGCGTTTGATAAATTTGTTCGGAACAAAAAATGAATAGAAATACGTTTGGTAAATTTTTGTTTTTTTTGTTTCTTTCAATTTTTTAATATTTTTATTTTTATTTTTCATTTTTTCCTTTATTTTTCATTTTTTCTTTCGTACGGTCGCCGGCCTCCGTGACGGGCCGGGCGGTTCGCCTCGGCCGATGGCGAGGCTTCGGCCCGGCGAGGTCGAGCCTTCTTTGTCGTTGGCGAGGCTCGGCCTCGCCGGATCTGGGTGAGCGAGCTCGCCATGGCCAGCAGGCGCGGCCTCGCCGGATCCGGGCGAGCCCGAGCTCGCCTAGCCAAGGCGAGGCTCGGCCTCGCCCACACCGGCCACGCCGAGCCTCGCCTTGGCCGGGCGAGCTCGGGCTCGCCCGGATCCGGCGAGGCCGCGCCTCGCCATGGTTGGGCGAGCCGGGCTCGCCTAGATCCGGCGAGGCCGAGCCTCGCCGGGGCGGCGCGGCGAGGCCGAGCCTCGCCTTGGCCGGGCGAGCTCGGGCTCGCCGGATCCGCGAGGCTCGGGCTCCCGCGCGCGGCGATGCCGAGCCTCGCCGGGCGGCGTCGCCGGCCCTCAACGGCCGCTATGGCCGAGGACGGCGATCTACCAAAGAGAAAGAAGAAGAAAAGAGAAGAGAAGAGAAGAGAGAAGAAGAAACAAGAAACAAAAAATTGTTCTTCAAAATTGTTTCTGGAACAAGAACAAGTTTTTTTGTTTTCGTTTACATTCTTTTTAGTTAAGAAAAAAAAAAAAAAAAAGAACAGAAACGCAAACAAACGCGTTTGTTCTTTTTTGTTTTAACAAAAAAAACAGAAAAAGTGTTTATAAACACTTTGAGAAACAAAAACATGCAGGGCCATTCTATTCACGAGACTTATAAAGCATTAGATGGGTGTTTAAGTCTATGCTTGTAAATTTTAAATTAGAAATAAATGCAATAGAATCTGATTTTAGCCTCTTCGTTTCGCATAAAATGCAGCATTTTCTAAAAAAATAACCATACTTTTCAATATTTAATTGAAATTTGAAAATGAACTAAAAAATGTTTATTGCCATTGGCAAATTAATTTTTTGATAAATTTTTTTCCTGCATGCACTCATTTTCAATAAAAAATTTATTATTTTGTATTTTAAAAATTGATTTTCAATTTTTAATTCTTTTCCTTTCCTTTTCTTTTTTTCTTCTTCTTCCTTGGTCTTGGCTAATCATCGACTATGGTGATGGCTGGAACTACCCATTGGGGAGCATTGGCCTCACCTCAGGCCAACGGGACTCGAGCTAACTTGTGGTCAGTCATCGACTATGGCCATGGCCAACGACTGGCCAAGGAGGAAAAAAAAGAAAAAGAATAAAGAATAAAAAAAATCAAATTTTCAAAAAAAAGAAAAAAAGAAAAAAGAAAAGGAAGACATAAAAATAAAAGAAAATGAGGTCAAAAAAGTTATGGAAAATGTTTTTGACTTTTTGAAAAATGAAGACATTTTCCCCACGTTTAAAGTATTTTTCCTAATAGTGAAAAGCATTTTCTTTAACTAGTTTATTTTCCTTGAAAGTAACACTAGAAAATTCGAAAAACATTTTGTTTAAAGTTATTTTTTGTAAAGCAAACGAAGCTTTAATTAACGATTTGTTGTGACGTGATATTTGTGTCATGAATATGTGGGCAAAGGTAACATCCACGACTTCATTTGCAAGGAATAATCCATAAAAGAAATCGAAATAGAAAAGATAAAAAGGGAGATTTGGAATGATTCTGAAATATTTTTTACTAGGGAATTCAGTATCCTTATTCACGAATATAATAAATTCGGTTGTTATGGTCGGACTCTATAAAGTAAAAGAGATAAAAAAAGAGAGAGAGATAGAGACCACAAAAAGGAACAAATTCAGCATAAATTCTTCTTTGGTCTGAATTTGATTGGCTTTTAGCCTTTTACTACCATTTTAATCTTTACATATCTGTTGCACATTTTTGGGAGAGCGTACGTATGGCTTGACTTGATGATTCGATGCTCGATGTTCCGTCGTTTGCTTTTCGACCACTAGAATTATCCAACAAACGTAACTCAATTATTCAAGCGGAGCGACCTCCAGTGAGATTATCGTTTGGAGTAGGAAGTGAAAATCGATTTGTGGGCGCGGTCGAAAGAGATGTCGGCGAAGAACATGTGGCGTGCCCCGGCGGTTCGACTTTGGATGATTTCATGAACGAGCAGGCAAGACCACTCTGCGGATCCATGCTCGAGCACAAAAAAAGTGCGGATGGGCTTGGATGGAGTTATGAATTATAAGAAATCCGAATGTGGTTGGTCGTAAATGTACAGGGGTTGAAGTACACGAAATTGAAATGAAATGGAAGGAAATAAAAATGAATCGAGATGTCCAAGAAAGGAAAAGCACAAAGAAATGCAAAGGGAAAATTACACAAATTAGCCATGAACTTTGGTTGAATATGTGACGTCATCCCTAAATTTATATTATATTAAACATGGTCCATAAACTATTGGTAAATATTCAATGTACTCACTTTGTTTGACGTAGATTATTATATGGAGTTAGATCTTTAAAAATGATAAATCAATATGTCTATCTTTTTATCCATCTGCTTTAGACAAGTAAGATGAAAATTAGGCATTAACATGTTCATTATCATTTGACGACATAGATTATCATATTATGGTTCAAGATAAACATCTTATGTACCTTTTTTTTCTCCACCATTCAAATTTAATGGATTGGAATTTGGAAGTCACGTCGGTAGATTTCGTTAACTTGAATTAATGGAAGAATGAAAATAAATAATTTTATATAATGTATGAATTAGATTGAACATTTATTAATAATATGGAGACTGCTGTGTACATTGAACTAAAGTTTAGAAATCATTCCTGTCGATTTTTTACGAAATGCAAAAGATAAACCCTTGGTGGAGCGGGAGAAGTTTGATGATGAAGCTTTCTTGAGAGTGCCTCCACTTGTGCCATGATCTCTTCACTTTTCGTATTCCTTGCTCGTAATTTTTGATAAATGCTCCTACTTCCAAGGGGACGAACCCAACCTTTCCTCAAACAGCTCCCTTCAGCCTTTCCCATTCTCCATTCCCATTGATATTGCTCCACCTCCTCTAATTCACTTTTTTTTGGTAAAAAAAATTGTATCAATGACTCGAAAGGATATATAAAAAAATACATAAAGTTTCATGGTGAAGCAAATCGAAGCAAAGCAAAGATTAGATTACTACAAAACAAAGCAAAATCCATAATACAATGAAAAATAACAAAGCACCGGTAGAGTTAAGCACACTTGTTCCAAAGAAATGGATCTGTCGAGCAAAATAATTGGTGGTCAATCACTAGATCTTATATAATCTTCAATGATGAGCACACGCCAGAAATTCATTTGTTCAATAACTACACCATTGCCAATTGGCGTTGCGCTCCTAGGTTCAACTTCATCTACATTGTTGTTATACGGAAACAATCAAAATAGGTTGAATAAACACAGATCTAACCTTTGGAAGAGCAAATTTTCATAATTTGACGAGACGCCAGAGCTCTTGCTATGATCATTGAAATCGAGGCAAAGGACTTGTGCATGTGCGACATAACTTCAAACTTTAATCAAAGCCTAATAAGCCCCATCTTGCAACAATTCAATTCCTTTCCGTTCAATAACTCTACTTAACCTACTCAACAGCGCAATTTTGCTTTCCTTTGATTTATATATTTTTAATTTAAAATCGCGAGTTTTATATGACACGTAGATTAAATGTCACTGTTGTCAAGCGTTGAATTGCTAAGTCAAAGGCTAAATCAAGATTGAAATTGGTTGAATATAAGCACTAGCATTTATATTTCACGCATCTTAGAATGTGATGTTGAAAATCTAGATGCTAAAATCATGCACGTATTAAAAGGTTAAATGGTTTAGTTGGACTCCCTATCTCATAAATGAACTCGTCTTAAAACGTGGTGAAAATGGGTGTCGACAAACTATAAGCAATTTGGTGGGGAGAGATTAAAAGCATATTAATATCACGAAAGATGGTGTTTTGACTTAAAGAAATGCATGTACACACAAAATAAGCCTGAAAGATGTATTATCTAGATTATAATACCATGTTAGAAATTGAAAAGTTCATTCGAAAAACTTGTAACCCATTAGATAGAGGGAGACCATACGCACACCGAAACTCTATAAAGTAATCGTCAATCAGAGCATTTTATCATTAATAAAGTCTTCAACCAGTGATTCACAATCTTTACATAATTGGATAATTACTCGCGCCCCAATATGCAAATCGCCTCGTGATTTAAGCTTATCTCGTTGGCAAAAGTCATTGTTTGGTGGCCAATTATTTTCTACATGTAAGGTTTGGAGCATTTTGGCAACAATTGTGGAAGCCAAGTAATTTAGTTGATTAAGTTCAATAAAATTACCGAAAAAAGTACTAAATCAATTGTACAACGATCAATTCACTTCTAAACTTTTCAATTTTACTAATTCACTCTTATTTTTTTTTGATGATCTATCAATATAGTATTTCAAGTTAATTTTTTGCTAAAAACAGTTGACGCGAATGCCAATTATCTTATATGGTATAATCGATGCTAACATGAATAGTTTTTGGAATTTTAAAAAAATCTTCTGAATTTTTAGAATTTCTTTTCTTTCCTTTTTCTTTTCCAACTCTAAGCCAACAAGGGCCAATGACCTTTGCCTAGTTTGGGCGAAGGCGCATGCCCTCGCTTGGATCTTGACAAGGGTTGCTAGCCCTCATGACCAAGAGTAAAAAAGAATAAAATATTCATAAAATACCCTAAGGCAAGCTAAGCTAGGCATGGGGGCGAAAGCCTTACTAAGAGGGTGTCACACATTAAAAAAATATTATCTGTATCAGCACTGGTTACGTTAGGTAAGATAGTCAGTGTTTACATCAGTGATTTTTTGCAAAAATTGGCTAGAAAAACTATATTGACAAATTGTCAAAAAGTTTAAGGCTAAATTAGCTAATGTAAAATAAATTGAAGATTTTTTTTGGGTAACTTTTCTAGTCAGTACCCTTGCCCTCTTTATCTAGATTACTCATCCTGACATCATTTATCGTGTGAGTGGACGTATGACCTTTCAAATTTGTCAAATCCGTGAACCCAAAAGGAAGAAAGAGAGAATGGAATACTATGTTGCTGTAAGGACTCCACCTTTGCTTGCTAAAGTTGATACACCAAATTCAAAGGACTAACCTTTAGCCAAATTATGTTCCCAGTTCGAATTAAAGCAATGAGATCCTCTAAAATCAACATCACCATTGTGTGATATGAGATCAAGATCCAAAAAGGGAGAGAAAAAGGGGAGGGAGATCAAAATCAAATCATTTAAGATTTTTTTGGTCATATTTCCGATTAGTACCCTACCCCTTCCAGATTGCTCGTCCTAACATCACTTATCATGCGAGTGGATGTATGACCATTCTGATTTGTCACATCTATCAGCCCAAAAGGAAGAAAGGGAGAATGTGATACCATGTTACTATAAGGACTCCACCTTTGTTTGATAAAGTTGATACATAAAATTCAAAACACTAACCTTTAGCCAAATGATGTTCCAAGTTCGAATTAAAGCAATGAGATCCTTTAAAATCAACATTGTCATCTTGCAATTTGAGATTGAGATTGAGAGAGGAAGAGAGCGAAAGGGGAGCGAGATCAAAATCAAATCATTTTCCCTCCCCCCTCCTTTTGCTTATCATTTTTAACCCGGGAAAGAAAGTTTTTGCCCCTTGCTCTCCCAATTGAGCTCCACTCATTCAAGGAAGAAGGCCTGGTCCAAATCTGCTTGTTTTCTTGCCCATTTGTGGTCGGACAAATGCCAAGACCTGCTTTCTGCACTAGTCAGATGCAGACAATTCCGGGACCAGCTAAGGCTCACAGACCTTTCTCTATCTCCAGGATTCTTGATGTTATCTCATGAGATTTTTTGCCCACGTTCAGCCCAATATTAGGACTTGGGCCCCATCGAAATTGTTGGATCTCAATCCAGTTTTTTCTTTTTTGGGGAGGGTTTTCGTCTTTGCAGATATTTTTGATAAGTCTGAATTATCAATTTCATCAGTACACTGTAGAAAAATGTGCCGGGCTTTTCATTTACTAATTCTTTAGAGAAGGTTAAATAAAGGGCAAATCCTCCACCTCCAAAAAAAAACCAAACAAAAAAACATATTGAACTTTTGTCCATGAGATAAAATATCCCAATTAAGTAATTTTTGAACTTTCACCCACCGGGCAATAATATGTGCCATTAGATTTTTCGTTCAAGCAAAATTGATATGGCGTTGACACGATTACGATGATGCTCTAGAGTAACATGTTAGTAGATAAAAGACCTGTAGCGATCTCTTACAACATGTCTGAAGCGGCTTAATCACAATTAAGAAGAAATCGGAAATAACGATTGTTTTTTCAGGGAAAAAAAAACAACAACAACAACATCGTTTGGCTTTCACCTGGCTTTTGTTGAAATATTCATGGCTATCTTTTTCACTCAAGCAAATGATGTCATTTAATAGATGTGGATAACCATTACCCATGCTGTGCATGACACCAGCACATATGGACGAAAAGCTTAAAAGTGGGGACTCCTATCTATCGGGATAAAAGTTTGTGACATTTTCGTCCATTGATTCGTGGGTTTTTTTTTTTTTTTTTTTTTTTTGCCCCTGATTTCCGATAATCACGCAGCTACACCTGTAGAGATGGTTCGGAAGTGCGTGAGAATTACCCTAAACTCCCTATTTGGTTCATGACTCCTCGTTACGTTACGGGACTATTCCAAGTTTATCACGCCATAAATTTTTATCATACCAGAAACCTGTGCTCGTCAACAGGCCACGTTCAACTCCCCTCGTTCTAAGGGCGAGGAATTCAAAAAGAAAAGATGAGAAATAGAATTCATCTCATCCGCCAGGTGAGCTCAACGTTCGGATACGCAATCCAAAGAGGAGGACAGCGACCTTCCCCTCCAGCCTCCATTCAAAGCTCCCACTCCAACACCTCCTGTCAGGGTCAAAAGTCAACCGTCTCTCTCTCCCTCTCTCTCTGTAACAGCGACTGTCTGCACTGCAGATAATCTAATGAAAATCTCAGGGCTGCACGTTAACAGCTAGCCACCGCAGGGAAGCGGGCAGGCCGAGCTTTTATTCTATGGAAACGGAGGGCGATGGTCCCCCCCCCACGAACCGAACCGGCGCTAGCTCGACCTCGGAGTCTTTCACAAGTCAATACTAGACCGGAGCATCTCTCTCTGTCTCCGTCTCTGTCTCTCTCTCCTTGAGGTGCACGGGTTCTTCCGGACCGCAGCCTCGTTGTCGATTGCAGCTGAAGTGGGTCCGATGCAGAATCCACCACGTTACGGAATTTATGTTGGTCTTCTACGTGCTCTCGCACGAGTTCTCGCTGTACAGTATGGTTGGCCTAACTTTCTTAATAAAGACTCCGTTTTGTAATTGTCGGTGTCAAAAGAATCTACCGAGTTGTTATCGATCGTACGTGTCGCTAACATTATAGTGATTCTATCGGTCATAGCGTGTGGTATCTTTAACTATCAAGCGCTTTGGTTCGATAACTAAAGTGGCACATCAAATTTTATAATTCTTCTTGAATGTAATTCCTGGGTTGTTAAATAATATATCATACTATCTTCTTATGCCTTGAAATCATTGAATGAACTTGTAGTTGAAGATATTTTTCCCAGTAGGTCGTGAATCATGCTCCAAATCTTACCAACTCAAACTATTATTTGGCACTTTTTAGTTTGCATGTATATTCATGCACGACTGGTATTGATTTTAGGTACTTCACTGAATTTTATGCCTCGATAGAATTCTCAATTCATGATAAATTTGTGGGCGTCAATTTTAGGGGTGAGCACACCGAGTCTCAATAATCACCACAAGTTTCTTTAAGATTATCAACATTATGAGGTGGTTGTTATTTCATAAGAAGCTGAAAGTGTTGATGTAGATATGTGTTCTGATAATGAACCTCTTATTAGCCATAATGTTGATAACTCTAAAGAAAATAGTGTCGACTTTTTGATGCATGGACTGTGACTAGAATGAAAGTTAGGATATTTTCAGCCACAAAAAAAGTCATGTTTGGAATGGAACCTGAAGTAGGGTAGTTATAGGGAATTAGGCTCTCTTACGAGCAAGCCAAGACCCTAGCAGGGTTTACTGGGTCCACACGCTCGGACCACTAGGATGTTCCTATCCATTTTCACAAATTAGTTACTGCATTGATTAGGCATTCCAGTGCGATGTGTCTACATCTATCGGCTCAGACTGATTCTCGGACATATGCGGAACCCCTTGGCTTCATCCTTAAGCAAGTTGGGGACTGTGATCCTAAGATCACTTGAAGAAAGTCATGCAGTGAATTGAGCACGAGATCTGTCGCATCCCGAAATCAAACAGCCTTCGCGTGCTTAGCTTTTGCTTTTACAAAGTTTTCACGTCGCCTGCTTTGATTCGAGAGATTTTGGCGTCTGCGTACCCTGTCGAGACGTGCGCTGTTCACCCGGCTTGTCATCTTCCTTCCTTCCATTATCGTCTTGCCAAAGGCCAGCATCGGGAACACTATTACCCGTGCGCCCCCACCAGGCCCCAACATCGAATGGTGGGTTTTGTGCAGAATTAGAAGAGTCCACTCACGACTCAAGGGAAAGGTCCCATTATCTTGTCTCTAGATTCATTACGCTGGTCTCCCAGATTTTATGGTTATCTAGTAGCACTCGTGTTCCATGTTGAATGCCGCAGATAATCGTTCCAATATGCACGCGAGTGAATGAAATATAACTCAATGTGTCGCTAGATATGGAAGTTTATGCACAGATTTCTTGTGTGCTTGGAGTATTTGTGTTAGGAGTGATCGATTTCGTGGTGAATCTGGCAACCGGGAACTTGTCAATTTTTAAAAATAAATTTATTTTGCAGCGTAATTTTCGATTATTAAACTTGTGTTGTGAATCATATATTCTTTGCTTGTAAGATATCAAAGGTGAAGCGAGAGGCATAGAGAGATTGGCACAGGAGGGTTGAGATTGATTTCATTAGATGTTGAGAAAAAATAAGGGCCGAGTTGGCCGAGCGTCGAGAAACAAAGAGGCGCGGTTTGTAACAATCTTGAGTTAACCTAAGTTTGCTTTGTCTTGTATATATTTTATACGTACACATATTGTATATATCTTTGACAATGTTACGCATAGTAAATACCCTTGGTAGATTGTTTGATATGGTCTAGTCTCCTTGAGCAGCCCTAAATCAAATCTACTACTCAACAAAATACACATACTTTCTTTAAGGTGATGCAAGTTGATCCAGATCGGTTCCAACTGATAGATCGATCAATGACTTAAATTGACCTTGGTCGGTTCCCAAGTTTCTTACCTATGGGTGAACCAATCTTGAATTGGTTGATCCAATCTGGTTAAGTTAGTTCCATATCAACTAATACCCACCACTAATATGTGATGGTATTTGTTAGTGTGCACTTTTGTGGGCCTCACTAGGCTAGCTTGAACTTGAGAGTAACTAGATCTAGCTGCATATCAGAAATTAAAGGGAAGTACATGATTTACATGGATTGATGATGTTCTATAAGTGAGATATCGTGCGCGCTTTGAATGCTCTCACACAAATGAAAATTTTCTCATTCTCTCCCTCTCTCCTATTTCTTGCAACCTTATCTAAGACACGCCATGACCTAGAATTCAATGTGTCTTCATCTTGAGTCTTGACGTGCTGGAAAGTACACGGAGCTATGGACCCCGTCCTCAAAAGGAAAAACACTCAATGTATAACGCATGTTATTTTTCATAGATATTTAAGTACATATACGTATATAGGTAGTGTAGAGCTATATGCTTGACAATAACCGATCAGTTGAGATGTATTAAATTATGTAATTGACAAGTAACAATAACATATACCCAATCTTCCAACAAAAATCATGTTGCAAGAACTCTAAAAAAAAATGGTTAATACCTGAAAAACTCCAAACCGGTACACATGTGACAAATTTACTAAAAACTATTTTTTGACCATAAAAAATCTCAAACCTAGACATCTGTGACAAATTTACCCCGATTGATCATAAAAAACCCTAAACCGGTACATTTTATGACAAATTTACCCCAAACTAATTTATTCAACCGCAAAAAACTTAAAACTGGTAAATTTATGACAAATATGCCCTCCACTAAATTAGATTAATACCATAATTGTGACAAACGGAGCGTAAAATCTCAAATTGGTATACCAGTCAACTATCACATGTTATTTAACTTAATAATTTGATAGTAAAATTAAACGAAAACTAACAAGAGGAAATTTGTCACAAGTGTATCAATTTTGGGTAAATTTGTCAAATGTATACTAGTTTAGGGTTTTTGGTGGTCAAAAAAATAGTTTGGGATATATTTGTCATAGGTGTACTAGTTTGGAATTTTTCAGGGTATTAACCAAAAAAAAAAAAAAAAAAGCCACTTTCCTTGCTATTGTAATTGCTTGAGGATAATTATCCAAAAAGTTTGAAACCTGTTGTTTGACATCCAATTCAACCCCAACATTTTTAAATTTTCCGATTTAATCCTAAACTTTTTTTATAATTTTCCAATAGAATCCTTTCAAGCACTTTTGGCGGAAATCGCTAACTTCACGGTTCATGTTAATGCCTACCAATCATGCTACATCGGACGGGCGACATCCACGTTAGTAATTTCTAGCTAAAATTGATCAAAATGACTATACTAACAAATCTTCAAAACGTTTAGCATTAAATTTGGTGAAATTAAAAATTTTAGGACTTAATTGGCCACCATATAACTAGTTTAGAATTTTTTGAACAATTTTCCATAATAATTTGAATCGAACGTGTCATGTCAGTGGTGGTTCAATCCTGTTTGTAAATTTACAGGGACAGATGTGAACCTTGCATGTGAGTAGCCTACAACCAATTCAAACTCACAATGAAAACTCCTAGACAGTGTAGGGAGATGCATGGTCCATGAGACCCTCCATTTGTGTCACATGTCTAGTTCACTAGTTTAATCAGTGCGTTAAAGTTAATCCCAGCTTTATTGTCCCCTCAATCATAGACCAGAGGGACAGACAGAGAGCCCAAGAAAGGTTCCTGTTAACTGCAACATGATCAAGTCACAGTCCACTTCAAAATGATCATGAGAAAAAAAGCTCTCATCAAATTTTCCCCCCCTTGTTTATTAGTTGTCTGGATCTACATAGAGCCGGCCAAATCCCTTCTTCAAGCCATCCGAGGAGCGGAACATGATGATATCCAACCACTTTGCAAAACAAAGAGGACCTAAAAAAAATCAAAGAAGGTCGTGTCCCAGATGGGCAGAAGGACCAAATTGGCCCAGGTTTAATGCAATTCTGACAAGGGGTAACTTGGTAAATATGGGTGTTTGTTTATTAAAAAGCTATTCTTACAAGTTTTGGACTGGCCTTCACATGGCAAGGAAGTACCCTCATGTGGGCACATGCATGGGGACTCCTATCATTCATGTTGTACTCACACCAAGCAAAAGAGGCTCATAAAACTTCAAAAGGGAAATCTTCATTGACTGATTCTTTGCTTAATTAACAATTGTTTGTCTAGTTTATAGTGCACAGACATATAGTTATTTATGTCTCTCTCCTAATTAAAAATTTCTTTCCCTTGTTCTTTCCAACGTAAATCGGTAAAACCCGATGCCGTCTTTAATATTTCGATCAAAATGGGTAACAAATTGGAATTTTCTATTAGTGATGTATTCCTCCGAGCACATTTAAATTAGATTGCGTTTTTCAAGAGTGGAATAAATCGGAAGCTAACAAACCGTTGCACTTGTGGATTTAGCATATAAATGAGGAAGAGAAATTGGGGGAAACTATATTTCATTTGGAGATACATTTCTAGATCAAGCAAAAGAGGGGGGCCCTAAAAGAGCCAGCCATTTCACTTCAATGGCTTGATATGGCAACGGAACTTGTGGGAGTCCT
Source organism: Eucalyptus leucophloia subsp. euroa (assembly GCA_017140325.1). Lineage (NCBI taxonomy): Eukaryota > Viridiplantae > Streptophyta > Magnoliopsida > Myrtales > Myrtaceae > Eucalyptus > Eucalyptus leucophloia. Next base: position 49,885,497 of record CM029475.1, read on the forward strand.
TTTTTTTATAAAAGCACTCATGAGGTCCATGTGCTGTTCCAGCATTCTAACACAATCATAGCTCACTTGTCTAATGAGAAAAAGAAGGTTGCCCCTCAGTTTCTCACCATCTTAAACATGCATCTGCCAAACAAAAACAAGACAAAAGATAAACAGTGAGAACAGAAAGAGAAAGGGAAAAGCATCATCTCCAGCCTTCCCCTTATATATCTCCTGTACTCTGCTGTGCACCTAGTCTCTAAAAACATCATCATTTGCCAGTCTCTCTCTCTCTTTCTCTTTCTCTCTCCAACAGCTATGGTGTCCGTAGAAAATGGTCACCCAACTCCCAGAGCCAGCGATGCACCCTCGAGTCCCAGGATCTCGTTCTCCGCTGAATTCCTGGACGACAAGAACTTCATCTCCATCAGCCCCAAAGCACGCCACGAGAAAGAGCACGACATGGAGATCGACAAAGCCGACTTCGAGTTCCTCTCCACCAACGTGAGCATCGACTCCATGCCCTCTGCTGATGAGCTCTTCTGCGAGGGGAAGCTGCTGCCCTTCTGGCAAATGCAGCAGTCCGAGAGGCTGAACAAGATCAGCCTCGGTTCCAAGGACGACGGCGACGAGGATGGCCGCGAAGAGGCCAAGGATGGCAAGGAACAAAACAAGGCGAATTGGTTCTTGGACGACGACCCGTCCCCGAGGCCCCCCAAGTGCACCGTCTTGTGGAAGGAGCTGCTGAGGTTGAAGAAGCAGCGCTCTAATTCCTCGCTGTCGCCGTCGTCCTCCTCCTCGTCGACGTCGTCCTCTTCGAACTCGATGGCCGACGCGGCCGCGAAGGACGAAACGAAACAGGCGGCCGCCCGGAGCGGGGAGAAGCAGGTGAAGAGGATAAAGAAAGGGCTGGAGAGGACGAGGTCGGCGAGCATCCGGATCAGGCCGATGATCAACGTGCCGATATGCACGCCGGCGAAGAGCAGCGCATTGCCGCCTTTGTTTCCCGTAAAGAAAGGGAGATTAGATAGGTGAAGAGACGGCGAAGATGACGATGAGGAACTCGGAAATGTCCAGTGTAGAGAAGATTAATATCAATAAGTTTACCATTCAACCTCTTTTTTTTTTTTTTTTAGTCCTATCCTTTCTGGAGCCGTTTGTTATAAGTCTTTTTCTGTGTTGTTTTTTCTTCGCATCCCATTATTTTGAGTGTAGAGATGCTGACTTTCAGCTCAACGAACCGGTTGCGTCCTCTCCCTTTCGTCCTGTGACGAGATATATCAGTGCATAACAGTGGTTTCTCAATGGAAAAAGGCTGAAATCTTGGCCAAAAATATACATGAAAATACTGAAAATACAACATTCACGGATTGTAGCATGTAGCTTCAGGGTCATAAGATGGAAATTTTTCATAATGAAGATGACAATGATTTATGCTAATCATGTAAGTCCACAGTTGCCTGGTACTGTAGAAAGGTATTACACTTGCCTTGACCAGTACCATGTGGACCAATCAAGCACATATAATTAAATCAGGTGAACGTTCCCATGTCCCCTGGGTCCGCTCGATCTGAACGTTACTGTGCAGCGAGCCCACCAGGCGGGGACAACTCAGCGGAGAAGAATTTGCGGGTCGAAATCTGCATTTGGAAAAACTTTAAAAGCACATGATTAGTCACCAGATTCTACTAAGAACAAGGGCCTGCTGGAATACCTGGACTGATCAATAAACTCGAGTTCAGATTCCTCTTTAGCAAAACAGGGAAATAGAAGGGGAGATCGCAAAATATGCGCAACCCAAGAAGTCGTCACCATGTTCTGGGTTAGAAAAGAGAGAAGAGCTCATTAGCATGTAGAGAGGTAAACGAACCTGAAGATGAATTTGAAGGGTGGGAAGTAAAAGTGATGAGGAATACGTAGAAGTCCTTTGAAGGAAGACGCTTCAAGACTTCAGATAAGTACCGCGACGAAAAAGGAAAAAAAGAAAGAAAGAAAGAAAGAAAGTTACCCACTATGCAATGGACTTCTTCAAACAAGTTTTCTTTTCGGGAGTGACAAGATTAGATGCGAAGATTCATAAACCGGAAGTTAGGTAAAAGCAGATGTCCCGCACTGATATTTCGTCCTACAATCGCAGTTGAAATAAGTGGGCGGTCTATGGCGAAAGAAAGAGCGCTTTTGCTAGCGTTCATCTGGAAGGAAAGTAGCTTAATATTGGCTTGAATCCAACTCGTGAGATGGCCTTCTTTGTCATATAGATGTCTTGATGGGAACTGGGCATATCTAGTTCATCCTTCGGATTTGATGAAATAGGATGAATTGAGACGGTATTTTGTAAATACGTAATTATTTTGAATGTATTAACTATTTATTTATTCTCCGATCGCCTGAAATGAACAAAAGAAGCATCTTGTTATTTCTTCAACAATTTCTAATCTCTAATAGCCCCAAGGGCGCCATATTCTAGACTCTCTACTGCGGGTCGAGGACTCCTTCTCCTGATCGAATCTGGTTTGAAATTCTTATGTGTTTAGCTATGACTCTTTTATCTTTCGTAGGATGGTAGCTTCCGATTTGGCCCTTCTGCTAGTTGATTTAAAAGGGGTGTAATGGCTATGCAGCATAACAGAATGAGCAATGGCACAATCCAATTATTAAGCCATCCCTGAAGCAAGGGCAAATGTTGAGAGCAAATTCAATCCAGAAACGAGCAGGAAGTTCCCTCCCAGGATGCCGAGTTCATACTAAAGACAGAAATTCAATTGATCACAGAAATGGCAAGGAACTACTGAAGCATCATTTAGTGAAAACCAATAAGACACAAGTTTTGCTGCCTTGTAAAGGTAGAATTTTATCAAACGTACTTAGCTTAACTGCAATTATGTCATCCGGCGAGATCGAGATTGTTGTAGCAAGGTTTGTATTAGACATTAATGCTCATAATACAGACACATGAATGAAAAGCAAAAGAATATATCATTTTCAAAAGAGTTGCCTGTACACAGCATACAGTATGAGAGCCTTACACAACCAGACCAAGTGAATAAAAGAATGCACCGAGTATGAACGAACTATGTTCAGTTTACAAAGAGAGTGGCACTTCAATCGCTAGAAGAGCGCATACAGCTCTATACCCAAATGATGCAACTTTTACATTCTGCGACTCATAGCTGAACTGGCAAAACTTCAAGTAAGGATCCGATGAATTACGTGATTGACTTATCCAATAACACTGACCATCTTGCTTCCACTTTAGGGTTTTCAGCTACTACTTCTCATTATTGTGGGGGTTGTGCAGACAACAAAGGATTGCCATCAACCCTAAAAGGAAACAGAACATTAGGCCTTGTAGGACATCAGATTATAGCACAAAAAACATTCGCATAGAATGACCACTTACTTGAGATTCAACCCAGGCTTATTAAGGAGACTGCTTGGAACCTGACCAGTCAAGTTATTGTTTTGCAAGAAACTGAAAGACAACAAACACAAGGTATAAGAATTGTACCCTGCAAGTCATCAATAATTCAGTTGAAAAGGATACATATGTGATTAATTAAAACAATTCCATTATGTCTCCAAGTGTTTTTTCACTTAATGGCTTTGCCTGGGTCCTCAGAAAAGTCTTTGAAAATTCTTTGAGAACAGTACTCCAGATGAATTACTATCAGGAAACTCATAACACGGAAGTAGGTAATTGCAGATTCCACTGGATTACTGAAAACGGTATTGAGAATTCAAGAATCCAGCAAGAATAGGTTAGACAAATATCTGCCACGTATCCAGAAATTGTTGTTCTGATGTCAGGGGAACATCTTTCTCGCACCATATGCTTGTGAGAAGAAAGAGATGGATCATCTAGATGAATCACCATCGTTCCTTCAGCAACAATCAAATACCATTCTTGTCCTAAAGATTGTCTTAAGTACTAATACAAGAGACTTATTGAAAGAGCCCTGGGTGGCATTATATTGGCTTCGAAGAGATCTTTTCAACCAGTAATTCAATCGACCAAAAAGGCAATTGCCTAAATTTTCAATGGGGATTGCCGAGCATGAAAAGTACAATAACCTCCAATGAAGCAGGGCTGGGGTGATTAGTTGTTCTAAAACAGAATGCTAAGAATTATGATAGTGAAAGGAAAAAAGAAAACAGAGCAAAATTTCAATAAGAAAGAGGAGGGGATTGACCAGAAATGCACGCATTTAGTTAATAGTTAATAGGACACAGAACTTACAGTTCTTGCAAGCCACTTATGGCTCCAAGTGATGAGGGAATTGGCCCATCCAACTGATTGTCATTTAAATGCCTACAAGTAAAATTTATTAGATTAGACAGAGGTAGAAGACCATCAAATGTGTCTGGCATAGCTGAAAAATAGGAGAGAATAATAGAAGGAGAATCAAATATAATAGGTCAATGTGCCATCAAAGAGTTGCAACTAGCAGGAAAAACTCCATAACTTACAATATTTCAAGGTGCTTCAGTGAACTGAGATTAGGGATAGGTCCATACAAGTGATTGTTTCCAAGCCAGCTGTTATCAGGGTAAGGTTGTTTGTCAGTCAAAGCATTCTCTATTAGCTGACTGAAAGTTTAAATATAAAAGTCGATCACATCACACTGCATTACATACATGCCACTTAATGCAGTCATATTAGCAAGATAAGGTGACAGTGTTCCGGAGAGACGCATACTAGTCAGGTTTCTGCAACCAAAGTATAAAAATCAGACATAAGTACAAAGTAATAAAGGCAGTTTTAGAAAACGTAAACAAACCATGACTTCACAATAGAGTTAGACTCACAAAGAAACCACACGAATCCGGCTGCCTTGAGAGCACGTTACTCCAGTCCAGGAGTACTGCCGAGGATAACAAGGATCACCGCTCCAATCAATAGGATAATTTTGCAAGCCGAGTTTCAAATTTTCCAAAGCAATCACTGAAACAAGAAAGACACTTTTCAAATGGTGTCAAGAGAAAGAAAAGAAGGAAGAATTGTATCACTGAATATATGACATTTCTATCTATGAAAGGCCTAATAACAAAGTAGAAATGCTTGCCTATGCAACAAGACTGTCATAAACCTATCAGGGACTCAGTGAAAATGGTCCTGCTCATTATGCTAGCATCCTTAGAGAGAAGCACAGAATATGACCCAGTTGCTAAAGTAAACTGGACACTGTTCCCATTGCATGTCACCTAAGCATTAGTTGCTCTGGATTCTTCATTTTAACAGAAAAGGGTGGCTTTGACATGAGAGGTTATCATGGATGCAGTTGAGGATTTGCCTACGCTGGCCAAACAGGTGAGCAAAAAATTGGTATGAAAGTTACACCCAACAAATGAGAAAGAATCTAAAAACTATACCATCTCTTGGGTGAGTAGTTCTTCCGAGAGGCAGCACCTGAAAAGCTTCCCCAGCGTTGATCAAAGGACCTAAAGTTGAATTGCTAGTAGGAACCAGATTTATCATTGTAAGGCCAATGAGAGGCCACTTCGAAGTAAAGACGGCAGCACCATCCGAAGTAACTTTCAAGTTGCTGTAATATGGAATGCCATTTACTGTTATATTCTGGATTCTGGAGCCCCCAGCTACTGAATTGGGATCATTTGCAAAATATAGAGCAATATAGTACGACGCATTTGGTAGAGGACCCGGAGGCCACTGCAACTCCAGCGGCTGTGATGCGGGCACAGTCAATGCCGTTTCAAATACTTTCAGTGGAGGAAGATTCCAAAATCCAGAAACAGTTAAATTGTTGCTTGCTTTCGAAGAACCTTCTTCTCCAAATGGCTCCCAGAAACGGTCAAATTGATCATCAGGAAACCTGGCAGTTCAAAAATCGACACATTAGGCGAAAGTCAAGGCAAGCAGAAGTATATACAAGAGCATTGACTCTGTCTCTCAAACCGAGGACAAAACATGAGCTCATAACATGCTGTTGCATCTATTTAGGGATCCGTTGATGATCTTTTAGTTTCCAAGAGTTCTCTTGATGACGGGAATTCAGAGTAAAGTAAGTTGCCAAAACCATATCCTACCGTATCGTGCAAAGCATAAGTGAGTGAACATATCGGGTTAGCTCTGTAGACATGTGCAGCACGAATTGACTCATTGCGCGTATGATTAATTTGGCCACCAATCATGCAAATACCAAGACCGAGACCGAGACCCTATTTGCACCGATAAATACTCTATCTAAGCCCGCCAATTTTCGAGACTATATCAGCAATTTTTTCCCGCACCCCACGAACTCGATGAAAACCATCATAGCCAGGGCATTTGACTTTCGAATAGACTTTGACCTCTAGGGAATTAAGAGCCAAGCACCGCACGTACCTAATGGGAGCTCCGCCGTACCCGAAGCTGTTCCTCGCGACCAAGCTGAGCGCCGAACTCCCGAAATCCGTCGAGTTGTACACCGAATCGCCCAACTGAATGAACTCCAGAGCCGAGACGAAGGGGTCCGAATCCGTATAAGTATTAGCCCCGACGCAGAAGCTCATGGTCTTGCCCTGAGGCACGAACACCCCTTCGTAGTAACTCGCGCTGCCCCGGCGATAATCTGCCGTGGTGTTGACCACGGCCCAGAGAGTCCCGTCCACCATCTGGTCGAACACCGGCGGGTCGGGGCGGCCGTTGACCCCGCCGTAGAAGTAGGTGCTCCGCACCGCGTACCTGGACCCCGGGCGACGCCGACCACGTAGCAGAACTTGCGGCCGGGGAGGTTGGGGAACGACCGGACGGTGGCGAGGGTGGGGTCCAGGGTGGGCCCGGTGACGTTCCTCGCGGCGCCGGAGGAGACGAAGGACGGCGCGTCTGGCAGCCACCGGAGGCCGTTGGCGGCGAAGGTCGGCGCGGCGGCGCCGCAGTCGATCAGGGTCCCGGACGGCGGCGGCGGCGGCGGCGGCGGAGGCTGGGAGAGGGAGGGGGAGAGGAAGAGGAGGAGAGAGAGAACGAGGAGGAGAGATGTCCGAGACATGGCGAGGGATCTACGCGCAGAGATTCGAGGAGAGAGAGAGAGAGAGGTAGAGAGAGAAACTGCCGATTCTTCTTCTTCTTCTTCTTCTTCTGGTTCTGGTATGATGGTGGTGGTGGTGGAGGTGGTGTTGATCGAGTAGTGGAGTTGAACTGGTCATTTTTCGTTTGTTGGTGAGACACGCACGAAAGGAATGCGACAGTAGAGATAGAGAGAGAAACTTTCAGAGAGAGAGAGAGAGAGGGGGAGGGGGCGTGGAGTTGGGGAAGGGGAAAGAATAAGGGGATTTAATTATTTAGTTAATTAATTGATTGATTGATTAATAGTTTTTTAAAAGTGGATTTTGTTTGACGCGGGAAAACACGAGGCCAGGTCAGCGGGCGGCGGTTGGGGGTTGGTTTGTTGGGGATGCACTCCCTGCCGGCCGGTGATGCGTGAGGGAGAATGCGCCTAAAAATCGAATTTGACTCGATTTTTTTTTGTCGATAATTTGACTCAATTAACGAGACGACAAGGATCGTAAAAATCTTTTCAATTTTATCTTTTTTTATCTCAATTTTTATCGGTTGAATCATGAACTTTTAATGAATTATTAATGTGATCTTTTCAACTTGTTGGCTTGCTTTTTCTTCATTGTTATATTTATCAATTGAATCGTGAACTTTTAATGATTTGTTAATGTGATCTTTTAGGTAATTATTGAGAGATACCATATAGACGTCAACAATTTTTACGAATTTTGAAATTTTTTCTTTTGTTCTTTTTTTCCTTTCATTCCTTTTCTCTTTCTACTAAATCTAGTGACGAGGTCGCCTTCTTTTCTTTCTTTCTTTTTTCTTTTTTTTTTCTCCACTAAGTCCGATCCGACCTTGCCCGTGATTGGTGATGGTCGATTGGCCCTCACTGGTCTTTGAAAAAAAAATTAAAATGTTTCTAAAAAATTATAAAAATTATCTATGTTAACACCAATCAATCTTACCATGTAGAATGATTAGTGTTTATGTTAGTGATTACTTATCAAAATTGACTAAAATTATTATATTGACTAATAGTCAAAAAAATTTACGATTAAATTAATCGAATTGAATTTGACATATATACAATAAGTTTATGACCTTTTTTTTAAAAAATTTTCCTAAAGAACGAGCATTTGTTCTCATGATTACCTATGTGATGAGTCGATAAATACATTGACTTTCCATGTTCTACTTATGGTTTGCAACATTTATAGTCTTTAGTACTTAACTTGGAGTCCTATAATTTTCAGTAATAAAATTATCGGCAAAATTCGATTTGCAAACTTGCCAAAAGAGACATCGGGAAAATCGATGTGTGCCAAGACGATATGAAATTTAGACGATTTGAGCAAAATTAATCATAGAAAGGTTGTGGCAATGACTACTGTGGTCAAGGCGATGCAATAATGACGGTGCTGGCAGTAAAGTCGTGCACGACGTGGCGCGCGGCGGACAGGAGTTGATATGGCAGCGATGACAAGGCGGCACTGGGTCAAACCCTAGATTGCGTGGTGTCTTGAGCAAGAGAATAAAGAGAGGCTGATCATGTCGGCATTGTTGGCAGCGACAAAAGGATGAAATGACGATGACGAGGGAATAATTATCAAAATAAAAAAAAATCTTAAATTTATTATATAGATATCAATTTTTTTAGACAAAAATATAGATATCAATTTAATTATAAATATTTTAATTATATCAATTGAATTTTAAATCTTAAAATGATTTATTAATGTTATATTTTTAGAAAATTTTTGCCATACTAAGACACTGTACAACTAGAGTCGACATGGACATTTCATAATTTTTTTATATTTTTTTATATTTTTAACTATTTTCCTTTTTTTCTTTCGTTTATTTTTTTCTACAAAGTCCAGTGAGGATTGCCTTCTTTTCTTTATTTCTTATAATTGTTTTCTACTAAGCCCGACAAGGGTGAGGGTCGGCAAAATTACCGAAAATTCTAAGGACATTTCAAAAGAAACTACCCTATGTTCTACTCATGATTTCCAACAGCTGTAGCCTTTAATGCTTAACATCGGAGTCCTAGAATTTTCAGTAATCAAAACCGTCGGCAAAATTAGATTTGCAAGCGTGCCCAAAGAGATGCCGGCGAAAATCGACGTGGGCCGAGGCGATCCGAAATCCAACGTAACGGGCCTAACGGAGCTTTGGATGGCCCAAGACCAGAACCAAGTCAACGGATCTGGCCCAGTTCTTTACTGTCGGACTCCCGCAAACTTGGGAATCATCCTCGGATTCCCTGTCCTCTCGTCATCCTTTGACCATTTACACCAGTTAACCGCCTCGTCCTGTGTTGACTGTCCAAGCAATCGTGGTGTCGATATTAATATTTCTACGTTTTTCTAATCGACTTTCCATACCTCTAATTTGCTCATATCTAGTTTTATCTACTTTCACATATTTTATTTTTCACAGTTTCACTGATCAAATCCCGTCAATATCAATCTGGGTTAATATTACAAAAAAAACACAAAATTAATACACCCGTGTTGAATTTACATTTTATTAGTTTCAATTTAATATTAATGTCAAATTATTGAATTGGATGATACATGATAATTAACGAGTATACCATTTGTAAGTTCTACACTCCATTTGTTACGGATATACTACCTCGTGGTTTTTTATAATATAATCCAATTTAGTGAAAATCAATGAAAAGTGAATTTATTATAAATGTATCAATTTGAGATTTTTGAAGATCAAAAAATCTACTCAAAGCCCTCTTCGGCCCGTTATGTTGGATTTCGGATCGCCTCGGCCCATGTCGATTTTTGTCGGCATCTCTTTTGGCACACTTGCAAATAAGCATTAAAGGCTACAGTTGTAGCCTTTATTTGGCCGGTGCTGTTTCGTTTTCCTTTGTAGCTGTTGTCTAGGCTTCACTGCATTGTTGGCTTTGCGGTTGCCTTGTTCGGCGGCTTGTCTTTTATTGGCACCCTTCCACTCATGCAGACTACGTTGTCCTTATGAGTATGAGTTTTTTGTGTCGACCTGCTTGTACAATGTTGGTTATAGCCCAATATTATTTATTATTTACCAAAAAAAAATCGTTTGAATGGACATGTTATAATTGTATTAGTTTGAAATTTTTAGTGGGCTAAAAAAGTATATCGATTTAAGATTTTTCATTATGTTAACCTTATCAAATTTGACAAAATCTAACTAATGCGATCATCGGATAATGTTGTAGCATGATGTGGATGAAATTTCTCTAGTCATATCCACTTCATGCTTCGATATCATCTGCGATGATTAAGTTTTTCCATCCACGTGTAAGCGTGCAATTGCGTATTTCATTGGTGTCGTCCGACGACCATGTTAGTTGAATCTAGTCAGATTTGTTGTTGGAGGGATCCAATTGGAAAATTTTCACTTTTCAAGGACTTGATTAGATAAAAACAAAAAATACAAAAAGCTCAATTAGGAAAGAAGCACGAAAGTGTAATAATCGAGTTGCGGAATGAGAACACCGCGCATGTGCAAAAGTCCCCCCTTCCGAATTCATTTCGCTTCACTGTTACTCCAGCCAATCCCCCCCTCTTTTTCCCCTTCCTTTCCTCGCTTGCTAAGGAAATCCTCGCCGACCCTACACGCCTTCCCCCGATTCACGCCTTTTGCGCTCCCTTCGTCCACCTTAAAAACTACTGTACTTTATCTTTCTGCCCATTTCATCTTATTCTCTTGGAAAGACGATTCTCAAACCGTTTGAATCAAATTATGAAACGCAATCGAGTTCGCAGCAAACCATGCAATTTCGAGCAACTTGTCTTGCTCGACACACTCGTGTTGCGACTCACCAAGCAAAAAGGCGCCTAGGCCACGCCACATGAGTTTAGGTAATTTCATGTGTCGTACAACGTTAGGCATGGCTAGTTACTAGAGTTGACTTTGCCAACAACCTGAACCCTTGTAGGTGAGGTTTACTTTGGGCTAACGGCCTTTAAAACTTTTAGAAGTATAATTGCACCGTCCAAAACTCTAAAAAAAAAAAAATTGTTAAATGATATTGCTTAGAGACTTTGAAACTCAGAACTCCTTGGCAAAATAATTTCTAACCGCACCCTATTTCGTACAAGTCAAATTGTAAAAGGTCAATCGCGTGCGAACTTCATTAACCCATCATCGAACATCGGAGAGAAAGTTCGCTCCGATCTAAAGATAGATTATGTCGGCACAGTGGCGCCGGATGGTATTTTTGGTATAAAAAGTTCACGCCACAGAGCCTCCCGCGAAAAGGGACTCCTCGCCGAAACGGCGTCGTTCCCCAGACACGTGGGACCCCTGGCGAGGAGGGCCCCCACCGCACTCCATTTCCTCTCACCTTCCTTTCTTTCTTTTCACTCCGGGCTTTTCTTCTCTCCCGCCTTTTCTAATTAGTTCCCGCCTAATACATCTTCCCACCGCCGTAAGGTGCCAACCCCAGATATACAGCAAAATATCAGGAAACAAAATTCCCAACGTAAATGACAAAAAAGAATTAAAATATTAATTATTTAAGATCTTAAAAAATATTCGCTCTGAATATATTCGGAAAATCCACGGTATTGACAAGAGAAAAAAAAAAAAAGAGAGTATTTCATACCCAAAGAAAAAGAAAAGAAAGAATATAAAATAGTATTACGCGGTTGCGAAAACGACGTCGGTTCCTCGCGGTTAATTACCGATGACGCCCTTCCCCTGCTTTGTCTGAACTCCGGAGACGAAACTGAAAAGCGGAAGGCTCCGGGACGCCCTCCCCGGTCAAATCCCCAAACTACCCCCTCCACCACCACCGCGTTCAAAAATCCGATTCCCCCATTTCTCATCTCCTCTCTCTCTCTCTCGCACTCTCTCTCTCTCTCTGAGAATTCCTCTCTCATCGATGGACTGCAACCGCAGCGACGATCTGCAGGACATCCAGGAGAAGAAGGGCCAGAAGAGGAAGCTGGAGGACGAGGCCACCGCCGCCGACAGCGAGATCTCCGCCTCCGCCGGCCGAGGCGGCGGCGGCGGTGACGGCGGCCGGCAGTCGCTGCTCAGCGAGGTGGCCGCGCAGGTGAAGGTCCTCGAGTCCGCCTTCTCCTGGGTCGAGACCGATCGAGCCGCCGCCAAGCGCGCGACGCACGTCCTCGCCGAGCTCGCCAAAAACGGTGCGGCTCCCGGGGAAGGGTGGGGGGAGGGGGAGAAAATTAAGATTTTCGCGATCTCCGCTTAGTAACTTGTCCGGAGTTGATTTCTCGCTGCTGATTCGCGTGATTGTGGTTGGATGCAGAGGAGCTGGGGAGCCTGCTTGTCGAAGGCGGCGTGGTTCCGGCCCTGGTGAAGCATCTGCGGGCGCCGCCGTCGGCGGAAGGCGACCGGGGTGTGAGGCCGTACGAGCATGAAGTGGAGAAGGGATGCGCTTTTGCGCTGGGTCATCTGGCTGTTAAGGCGAGTTGATTGTGATTCTGATTGCTCTAAAAGCTTGGTGTATTATTGGCTATATAGCTAGCGATTGATGTTGTGAAGTTGATTATCTTGGAAGATATGATCGGAGTCCTGATTATCCTCATTCCAGTATGCATATCTACGAGGAACACCGTAGTCTGGTCATTGATAGGTTAGATTGTGTGGTTTGAAAGCTCAAGAGTCGTTTGTTATGGTGAGTAGAATGACCGCGAAGGTATTTGGAGGAGGAGCTTGAAGATATCTTAGGATGTAAATTACTTTCTGGTTGCGCAAAAAAGAGTGAAAAGGAAAGTGTTACAATTTTATTCATCGAATTGTCTTGTTTAGCTTTCTCAGCAGGCTTTGCATTTACACCTTAATTTAGTTTTCACCGTCATATCCTGGGGTTATATGTAGCTTGGTGTTTAACGTATCGGCTCTACTTGATTTAGTGAAATGCGGATTCTGCTTGAGTGAAAAGAAATTGTTACAGTTTTATTCATCGAATTGTCTCGTTTAGCTTTCTCAGCAGGCTTTGCATGTACACCTCAATTTAGTTTTCACTGTTATATCGTTAGGTTATATAAGTAGGTCGGTGTTCAACATATTGACGCTGCTTGATTTAACGAAATGCAGAGTCTACTCGAGTGTGTCAATGCTATACTTCCATTTGTGTCGTGTCACCTCTTTTAATGTGGTATCGTCTGTTGACAAGGGGATAACTTTGTTTGGATGAGTCATTGAAGCTCATCTTGTTGAAAGATGACTCCTCGAGTATTAATTTTGGCGAATTACATGTGCTTTACAAAAGAAAACGGATAGGAAAAAATCAGCAGTGATTGCAGCCTTTTGCATGCTTGCCAGACATTTTGGCATTTGACATGCTGATGAGATATCTAAGCCGATGTCATTGAGTGTCATTGTGAATCTTAGAAGAATGTTGTCAAGCCATCATACTGTGGGCTTCTGTTATACTTGTCATTATCTATTGACGGCACTTTTCAATATTATCTGTTCTACTACTTTTTTCTTTTAAGCCTAGGTGGTACCGGTACTACAGAAAATTCTAACCTTTTCCCTTGTTATCTCCTCTTGGAACAGCCTGAGCTTCAACAACTTATAGTCGACTGTGGTGCCTTGCCACATCTAATAGATCTGCTGAAGAGGCATAAAGATGGTTCAACCACACGAGCTGTCAACAGTTTAATTAGGAGAGCGGCCGATGCTATCACTAACCTTGCTCATGAGAATAGCAGCATCAAGATTCGTGTCAGGTGTGCTTCTGTAAATAATAGAATCAAACGATGCCTTGGCTCCATTTTCCTTAATAGTATTGAGATTGATGTGCAGGATGGAAGGTGGGATTCAACCGCTAGTAGAATTGCTAGATTTTATGGATACCAAAGTGCAAAGAGCTGCTGCTGGAGCATTGCGTACCCTGGCTTTCAAAAATGATGAAAACAAGAATCAGGTGATGATTTTTCTTAAGAAGATGTTTTCTTGTTTTTTATATCAAGAGTAGGAATTATGTTAACTCATTGCCTTTTCAGATTGTGGAGTGTAATGCTCTTCCAACGCTTATTTTGATGCTCCGTTCAGAGGATGCTGCAATACATTATGAGGCTGTAAGGCCATGGGGATAGTATAATTGATCAGAATGAGAGTTATGTTTTGTTTGATTCCTCAAATTACTTTGTTAATTGCATTCTGTTTGTGGCTTTCAGGTCGGTGTCATTGGCAATCTGGTACACTCATCTCCGAACATAAAAAAAGAAGTTCTTACTGCCGGGGCTTTGCAGCCTGTTATTGGACTGCTAAGGTATGTTGGGAATTTAGGAGTTATGTGGAGCTTGTGCCGCTTACAGTCTGCAAATGGTCTGATGAACTTCTTTCTCTTTCATGATTGTTTGTACTACTCAAGTTTCAATTGAACACTTTCTTCTTCAAACATGTTGGTTTACAGTTCTTGCTGTCCTGAGAGCCAAAGGGAGGCAGCTTTGCTCCTAGGGCAGTTTGCTGCTGCTGATTCAGACTGTAAGGTGAATGATGGCAGTTTTTTTGTTTGTATCCTGTTCTGCAAGATTTGTATAATTTCTCTCTCTCTCTTTCTCTCTCATATGATTCAAAATTGATGGAACAAAGCAACCTTAATCTTTGCTTTTTTGGGTCAGTCAATGTCCTTAAGTGGTTTTAGTTTTTTTCCTATCCTTCTAGTAGATAAGTGGTGCATTCTTGTTGTCTTCTCTGTCAAGTGAGGCTGGTCAACTTCTCAACCTTACCTCTCGCGTTTTTGTCTTGGAAAGTGTACTGTTGACTTTCTTGACCTATTTTCTCATTTCCACTGCAATGGGGATGCAAAAATGCAGGTTCACATCGTCCAGAGGGGAGCTGTTCGTCCTTTAATTGACATGCTTCAGTCCGACGACTTTCAGCTGAGGGAAATGTCAGCATTTGCATTAGGGAGATTGGCCCAGGTCTCTCTCTCTCTCTCTCTCTCTCTCTCTCTCTCTCTCTCTCTCTCTCTCTCTCCCCACCTTCCCTTCCCCGCGCCTACTTGATTACCAAAAAGCTGGCTTGATGGATGGTTTTCAGATAGGTAGCTTATTCCCGTTTTCCCTTAAACCTTGGCACTTGTCTATGGTGCGGCCCTTCAGAAGGGTCCACTGATAATAAACCACAAAAGAGTGTCTTTTGCTTTTCTAAATATACGGAAATCAAGCACCCACTCACCAACACTCAAACATAGCTTAACAAGTACTCTATAGGCATTTGTTGAAATTAACTTATTTAAAAAATTTGCTTCACACAATGAATTTTTGCCAGATGCAATAATATGGTGAACCATATGTTCTTTTCGGTACGTAATGTGTATTTAATGAACTATTGTTTCCAGTGAACTTCAGTTTAGAAGTTTAGATTGGAGACATTCTGAACATTTCTTTTTATCATTTCAGGATGCTCACAATCAAGCTGGTATAGCTTATAATGGTGGCTTGATTCCATTGTTGAAGCTTCTTGATTCAAAAATGGGTCCTTGCAGCATAATGCTGCCTTTGCGCTTTATGGACTTGCAGACAATGAGGTAAAACCCGTGAATTTTAATCAAGCCAAAATTTAACAATGCTTCCCACCCAAACTCCAAAAATATGGCAATGTTGAAGTTTTCTTGATCAGTAGGATGTCGTTCAAGCTAGTTGTCGTAACCGCTATCCATCTTCTCTGTAGGACAATGTCTCCGATTTTATTAGAGTAGGAGGTGTACAAAAGCTGCAAGACGGAGAATTTATTGTCCAGGTGGGCAGGAGAAGTGTTAAATCACATAGTATTTAGAATTATATTTCACACAGAGCATAATATGAGTGAAGTGGACATCATCTTTGCAGGCTACAAAAGACTGTGTTGCCAAAACTTTGAAAAGATTAGAGGAGAAGATTCACGGTCGAGTGAGTATCTTAATTTTGTAGTCTCATACTTTGAACTGAACTCTGTATTGTTGTCAATGATTTTGTCTCTTTTTGTTGGGTACATAAATGAAAGGAGTTCTTTCTTTTCCTTTCTTGACCTGTTGGGCTTTAATATGTTGGTTTCTTTGTGCAGGTTTTGAATCATTTACTATATTTGATGCGCGTAGCAGAGAAGACTGTTCAAAGACGTGTTGCTTTGGCTCTTGCTCATCTCTGTTCTCCAGATGACCAGCAAACAATTTTTGTTGATAACAATGGTGTGTGATGCTCTCTCTCTCTCTCTCTCTCTCTCTCAATATTTCTATCATTAAGACTGCTTTATTCTCTTTGTACTTTTAAGCTGTCAGTGTCTGATTAGTCTGTATTCTCTGAAGGGTTGGAGCTGCTTGTTGGCCTGCTTATTTGTTCTAGCACTCGGCAGCAACTCGATGGTGCTGTGGCATTGTTCAAGTTAGCTAACAAAGCAATGTCTCTTTCCCCTGTTGATGCAGCTCCTCCCTCTCCAACGCCACAGGTCACTGGCCATCTAATGGGTGCTTGATTTTCTTTTATCATTTGAACTGTCAATTCTGGTCAGATATTGTGGTCCAGAAGAATATAAGGTTATGTGTGTGCAAAAGATCTTTGTCAGCAGTGTTTTTTGATTACTAGCTTGCCAATTTCTCATAAATTGCCTTTTGTTCCATTACATGGTCCAGGAGAATTTGCCTGTTCTACTGGTTTTTCTCTTTCAAAGTTTTCAAATATATATTATTTGCCCAAGGAGTCTCTTGTGCATATGAGTATTTTAGATCTGTTCTGGGAAATAAAATTTGATCCATTGTTAAAAGAACTTTCTTATTGCAGGTTTACCTAGGGGAACAGTATGTGAACAACCCTACGCTGTCCGATGTAACATTTCTAGTTGAAGGTTCCTGAAAATTGTTGTGTTCTGTTTCGTTAGTGACTATCTCATACATGGATCATCCATATACAAGTTATGATGATCGATTTGAAAGAATGCTTGCCTTGTATATGTTTTGCAGGAAGACGGTTCTATGCGCACAGAATTTGCTTGCTTGCTTCTTCTGACGCATTTCGTGCAATGTTTGATGGTGGATATCGGGTGAGTGTCCTTTAATTCTTGGTTTCAGGTTTTCGTTTACGTTGCCATATTTGTGTCAACATGAAATTGGACTCTGCTGAGCTTTGTGATGTTATGTTTAAAAGCCGAGTGCAGCACCTTATTCTCTGTGATCTCTTGATTAGGAAGTGAAATCTTTGCTCTGACTTGGTTTATGAAATAAAGTTTGCGTGACATTTATTACAGGAGAAAGATGCTAGGGACATAGAAATTCCAAATATCAGATGGGAGGTTTTTGAGTTGATGATGAGGTTAGTTATAACTTTTAAGTCTAAATCCACATAATATGGTTTGTGTGATATTCTTCAAATGACTTTCTTCAATGACACTACAGATTTATATACACTGGATCAATTGATGTTACGCTGGAAATTGCTCAAGATCTCCTCAGAGCTTCTGATCAGTATCTCTTGGAGGGACTCAAGCGACTTTGTGAATATTCCATTGCACAGGTTAGCTGATGAATGATTGAATGAGTTTACCTATTGATGTTTGGTAAATACCTTGACAATGAGTGTACCTTAATTATTGCAGGATATTTCGTTGGAAAATGTCTCCAGCATGTATGAACTTTCAGAAGCCTTCAATGCTATTTCCTTGAGGCACTCATGCATCTTGTTCATTCTGGAGCATTTTGACAAATTGAGACCTGGGTAAACACTTCCAGCTAAGCTCCTCTTGTTTGGCAAAACTCTGTTTGAATTCTATTTATCAATCCCTTCTTCTTAGTATACTCCACTAATATATGGAGGAAATGGTGGGAGTTGTCATTGGGATCATGTCAACTCTAGAAATCTTCTCTTCCAAGGGCAGTATAAATTTTTCTTTTTGTGGGTGGAAAGTGGAGGAAAAGATTGCAGGAGATTGATCTCATTCTGCCCTGCTTGGTACTAGAATGAAAGTGAGGGACAGATTATTACATCTTGGAAATTATTTCCTTCGGCCCATAAGTTGCATGCTCCCCAGGTTTTGGGAGAATGTGGAGGAATTTGATTAAACAACCAGTTGTCTTCTGAAAGTTGAAGTGCATCTCTATCATTTTCTCTCATGGAGAACAATTTTCATCCCCTCCATTTCCTTAATCCAAATATCTGTGTCTGGAAATAATAAAATTTTCTTGTCTATGACTTCCGTATTCCTGCCTCTCATCTCCCCTCTATATTTTTTTGCCCATTCAAGCAAAAGTTAAACACACCTAGATTTATACAAACTTTCAGCCTTTTTAATAAGTAATAAAAGCCATAAACATTATTCATCAGACAAAAAAAGTGATACTTGTGACGTTTTGAAGTCAATATCTTCAGTTTTGGCTCCCTTTATTTATCTAGGAAAAATACCAAAAATGCACTTCACCAAAATTCCTTTTTCATACTTCTGTTTTTGTAAATATCACTTTACTACCTTTAGACAAAACTCATTCATGGAAAAGATCAAATTGCCCCCCTTACAGATCCCCAAGCCTCCAAACTCTCCCACAGCTCTAGCCTACATCACCCACAAGCCACAAACCTCAGGTCCCCTCCACCATAGACCATCGTCCACCTTCCACCGTCAACTCTTCCCCACTGCCATCATCATCCCTGCCCCTTGCCAATTGATCTAGATCTGGTAGCAATGGGCGCGAGCTCGAACTTTGAGCTCCAGCGGCCATGGGCCACGAGCCCATAGCTTGAGGCGGTGAGCTTGAGAGATGGAGAGAAGGGTGTCGTGTGGGTGAGGGGAGGGTGTAAGTGTTTTTGGAAAGAGAAATGACAAATGTAGATAGGTGGGCAATGACAACTTCTGTTTAAGTGAGGGTGCAAACATGTATTTTAAAATATAAAGTTATGCGAGTGGTAACTAGGTAATAAGCAAAGTATTTTTATCGGTATTTTTCTTAAGCTACTAGGGCCTCTGTTTTGTTTTGTTGAACTTCTCCTGATCTCTTTGCAACTGTTCTGCTCTGAACTTTTGCAGGAATTTCCCTCTCATTCACCGTATAATACCAGAAATCCAACAGTACTTTGTGAAAGCACTTACTAAGTCTAACCAGCGTAGCACCTTGAGGCCTTAAGACCCTGTGGTTTCGCTCTCCCTACTCTAACCGATTGTTGTACAGGAAGTGGTAGATTTATGAGCAGTTGGTAGCAGGTGGATGGCTCTGACTGTTTGGTAATTGGAACTCACATTCTTTTCCAGACGCAAGATGTGGACTCCCTGTAAGTCTCCACCCATTTTTGTTGTAAGATGTAACTGGGATGGTGATCTTCCCATTATTGTCGAAATCCAAGCATGTAGCCATGGATTGTAGCGTTTCGAGTTAGCTTTGCCGACGTGCGTTCCATGAATTGAAATGGGATGTTTCAGTAGACGAAAGAAAAAGGGGATTTGGTTGGACTCTGTTGACTGTTTCCTCAAAACGAGTATGAAGATGATGAATATCGTGTCATCTTCAGAGGCTCTTGTTGAGGGAACAGATACTGGTTCCAATATTCATTTTGACATATTTGCCTGTGGTTCAATGTCTCGGGACTTCTGGATTGTTGGGCGTGGTTGTGAAAGAGTGTCGTTTTCTACTGGGAAACGCTGTAATTCATGGAATGAAAGGATGGCTTTTGCTTGTGTGGCATGTTCTTCGACGAAGAGTGATTTTTTAAACGGAGCTAGCTCTACTATTCTTTATAAGCTCGTGGCTAAGGATTGTTTGTCCTGAACGGTGAGATCTCGCTTCGCACGAGTTGGGAATGTTTGTATTCGTAGGACCACCAGTACATTTCTGTGAAGCCAAGACCGGTCGATCCTTTTGACTAAAGCACGTTTTGCCGTGGGAGGGAGAGTTTTAGAACTGACAATTTGAAAAACAGTCGCAGGTTAGTCTTACCATATCTCAAGTTCCGGTGAATTTTGAATGCCTTATGAAGATGGGATTCCCAGGCATAGGATGGTTTCAGATGGGCACAATTCTGAAAAATTTGAAGAAGGTTGAAAAAGTTATTCACCTCAACGATTTTAAATCAAAATTAGCTAGAAAAATTATATTGATAATTTGTTAAAAAGTTTAAAATTAAATTGATAAATAAAAAATATTTTAAATTAAATTGACATAATTAAGAGGCTTAGGGAAAATTTTCGAAATTATTAAATATTGAATTCATTGCTGAAGGTTGGTTGACCTTGAGCCTAGAAGAGATCGTCCTAAAGATCTCGGGCTTAAACATCAACAAGGTTTGGCAAATGAGGAAGCTCTTTGGGCCGTGAATGCTAGAACCCACTGGGATTCTTGGCGGGGAGGGCAAAGCAAGATTTTATCCTGCCCGCCACTCCTAAGAGCTCCGCTCTAAAAGATGTCATGGGAAATTAGGTGTTTGATGAGAGGGCTATAGCTGATATGGTTGTTCCAGAAGATTGTTCTGTAGTGGAAAGAACTCGTTGTCTTAATGAATCTGGGTTTCCCGTGGTGCTGACTAATGTTTTATCTGAAGAGGATACACGGCATCAACCTGTGGCGGAAGAGATAAGAATGCGCTTTGAAATCTCAATCCCTGCCAAACGCCTGGACCGGACGGGCTCCATGCTGTTTCCCGGAAGTTCTCAATCGCTTTAGACGTTTTCTCTTTTGTCACTCAGCTTACGTAATTGTGAAAAGATCCTTGTTCAAGGACCGAGACCTATACTTTGATGTATAAGTCCTTCTAGGGCCGAATGGAATGGGAGGAAGACTAAGAGTAAAAGGAAACTTGTGGCAATAAAGGTCGATAGAGCAAAAGCTTATTATAGAATGGAAGGGGACATTGCTACAAGGAACAAGATTCTTCCCTTACTGTTGGAAGATTCTCGTCTTGCGCTTTCTTCTTCTATCAGAGAGGGATCTTAGCCTACCGGTGACCGCCTCTATGAGGACCTTTGGACGGAGTTTTATTGATCCACTATCTTACTTGAATGAAGAAAGAAAGATCTTTATATACACAATTTGATGTACGAAGGCTGTTAATCCCAACCACTCCTAGATGCAAAGATAAAGACACAACTGTTTCAGATGAAGCTCGTGTTCCAAGAAGCCAATAGGCACGCGCCGCGTGGATGCCATGACAAAGCTGGGTTTACATCGATAATGATGAACATAGTTTCCTAACAATATTTTCCCCACTAAAACTATGGACTTTTAGGTAACCACCTCTGAAGGAGTTTGGACTCCTCTTACCGCGAAAGGGGACGGGAGACCGGACATTTGCTTAAGTCGCGGTCGTGATGGAAATATTAAAGAGCTGGAAAAAGCCCCACTTTTGGCAAAGCATCTCTTATTTGGGTCCTCTTCTTCTGAAACGCATCTCTCTTTGGTCTTTTGGCAAAGACAGGCCGGGGCACTCAAGCACGCCAGAATGGAAGCCGTCCCCTTTTCCCCTCGAATTTTCGTCTCGTTGCAAAGGAGGGAAAATGACGCTGCATCCGCCCGAAGACCTAGACTTTCGTTGGCCTTGGACCTTACATACTTTCCAAAGCAAACAGCTGTGCCTATCTGTCCTTTAGCTTAATTTCTTATACACCAAGCTCGCTCGATCCTTTCCTTGTGTTTTCCAAGGATTTTGTCAATACGTTTCTTTTCCTTAAACAATGAGATTAAGAGGGGAGTGCTGGCACCCGAACTCTTGATCCGTACTTTGGTCTCTTTTTGAAAAGGCAAATGCAACGAGAAATGGATCAGCGACATATTTATAATATTTCATGATCACATAATAATCGGCATAAAAATCTCATCTGTATTGGATTTTATTAGGTTTCTCACGCTTCCTAACAAACTATCAATGTAAACCGTCCCGGCTTTCCTTGCCACGTAGGAGGATTAAAAGTAGCTCCGGCCAGAATTCAAATGCCGATAAATGCAAGACCGGAAGGTAAAGACTTTCTTTAAGTATCGCTCATCCCTCGAAGTATGCCTCTGTAGCCACTCCCTCCAACCTTCTCTCCTCTTTTCCATTCAACACTCTTTTGTTTTCTCTTGTCAAAAAGCAAAAATCACATATCATATCACCCACAAAAAGAAAATCATGGGCACCATCTGCACTTCCAAAGAGGTCGAAATAGAGCTCCCCACACTCCTTAGGGTTTACAAGGACGGCACGGTCGAGCGCCTCTCTGGTAATGTCTGGTTCTTCTTAATCTTATTACTGAAGTTTCGTGTTTCGATGGCGAATGAACCCTTTTCTAGAAACAATAAGGTTTCATCGTAACACTCCATCGTGAAAAGAAAGGCATTTTCCCCCCTAATATGGTGATATGAGCGAATTAAGTCATTTCTTTTAGCTTGGTACAAGAAATTTCAGTAGACTTTGTCTGCATGATATGGTTCAAGTCGTGTGAATCGTCAAAGTTTGCTTCATTTTCAGGCACTCCATATGTCCCGTCTTGCTTGGAGGACCCCAAGACCGGCGTCGCATCCAAAGACATCACCATTCGCGAGGACCCTCTCATCCAAGCAAGACTCCATCTCCCGAAACCCGAACCTGTTAACGAACAGCCTGAGAAACTCCCCATCTTGGTCTACTACCACGGTGGTGGCTTCTGCATCGAATCTGCCTTCTCTCTGGTCGAGCATCAGTATCTCACCACCCTTGTCGCAGAAGCCAAGATACTCGCCGTCTCCATTGAGTACAGGTTTGTTCTAATTTATACACAGAGAAACTTCAAGAGGACTTTCCTCCTCCAAGGTCCTCGTCTGGGGAAAAACCAGTGACTTTTTCTACTCAATTGTTTTATAGAAAAGGGATTATGTAGTTACATTTATCACTTTTAATGCTAAGAAGGCGACATGTATGAGTATATGTAAAGTTTAGTTTTTGACAATCCCATTTTATGTTAAGCCTATAGTGTTAGCACCCTTGCAAAACTAAAAATATTGTCTTATGTCCATTGTCACGTCGACTATGGTGAACATAAGATGTGTACATGAGAATTAACTAAAAAGCTCTCACCTATTCTTTGTTTCCTATATTCTACCTCTACAATAAGTCCGTTTGATGAGTTTCCCCAAAAACTAGTTAAGTTAGGTAAAAATGATAATGAGGTTTATCCATGTGATAAAAATAGTAATGATGGTTGCTTATTTTCTCACAGGTTAGCTCCTGAATGCCCTGTACCCACCATTTTCGACGATTGCTGGGAAGGCCTCCAGTGGGTGGCTTCACACTCGATCGACAACGGTGGACCTGCCGTGAAAGAGCCGTGGCTGGCTGACCACGGCGACTTCCACCATGTCTTCGTCGCCGGTGACAGCGCTGGAGCCACCATTGCCCACAACGTCCTCATGAGGGCCGGCCGCGACCCTATAGTTGGTGGCATGAAGATATCCGGCGCTTACCTGACCCACCCCTATTTCTGGGGCTCTGAACCTATCGGGTCAGAGCCTAAGACGGATCACGACAAAGAGCTTCCGCACATAGTCTGGACTTCCTTGTACCCGACGGCAAAGGGCGGGATCGATAGCCCGATGATCAACCCGTTCGTGACCGGGGCCCCGAGCCTGGCGGGCCTCGGATGCGGGAGGTTGTTGGTGAGCGTGGCGGAGAAGGACCTACTGAGAAACAGAGGATTGAAGTACTGCGAGGCAGTGAAGGAAAGTGGGTTCAAAGGAGAAGTGGAGTTGGTGGAGGCTGAAGGAGAAGACCACGCTTTCCATATCGTGACTTACGAGAAGGAGAGTGCGCAGGTCATGATCAAACGATTGGCTGCTTTTCTTAAGAAAACTTGCTAGCTTGTTTGCTTCCTTTCCGTCTGACTTTTTACAAGGTTGTTCTTGTGTGCTTTGTGAACGTAGGCAGTGATGTCGCTTTTCTATGTATTATATAGACTGTTGTTGTGATATTTGTTACATTTTCAAAGACCAAGTGGCATCCCGAGATAACTTAGGGATCAGAATCATCTCAGCTCGTAAGGTGGTGAATCTGTATGCTTAATACACCCATGGAAAAACAGTCACATCTCCTTTGGAAGAATTCAAAAAGGTCCTCGCCATCGAAAGCAATGTTCAAATAATATAAAATTGATTGTTGAATTTGAGCATGTTGGTTGCTGGTTCCTAGATTTGGTCGTTGAATGTTTTTCAAAGAAAGCCTTAATTCATGGTAGGCGCCTCAAGAAAAATGAAGGAAACAAGATGCAAGCATTTAATGAAAAAGAGCTAATGAAGCATGAGGAAAGAAAGAAAGAAATCAATAGGTGAGATATATGGTGAGTCACCTGAACTTAAGAATGAAAGTCTCATGAAATGCCAGCAGGGGCATATAAAGTAAGAGATTATGGGCACCTAGAAAACTTTCTTCTTTATTAAATCACACGCTTATCTTGGAGCAAAGAGTCAAGGGTACAAACAGTTTTTCGAATAGAGAACTTCATCTATAAATAAAGCACTTGTGAAGCATTGTAAGAAAGCCACGAAACCAGAGTGAGCTCCATAAATAGAGTTAGAGCACGAGCATTTGCATTCCAATAAAAAGTTCTCCATCTAGTCTTCATTGGTGCTTTTGTTCCAAATTTTCACAGTTAACATTATTTCTTTCGGCTCCAACAAGTCACTCCAAAAGCCTTGTCGGAAGACGACGCTGGATCCGATCCCGATCACGTCTCCATCGCTCCCTCGTCCACCTCAAGTACCTTGCTACCTGGTCGAACCGTTCTCATAGTCCTTTTGATCGAACCAACTTTTCGCCATAATCATTATTGGATGTGATAAGTACGCATGACCTTGATGCACATGAGGGCGGCCTTTGCGATAGATTTCGTTCCTTTATCATGTAGCCTCCAAAGTGAAGTATTTGTCACATATTGATTTGATAATGATGCCTCGCCTCTTACAGGATCTTGTATAAGACAATCCATCAATCATGTCCACGACTAGAGGTTACGCAGATTGGGATCGTGTCCCCACTTTGGTCCTTGAAAGTTTGGTAGCGTCTAGCTTTCGAAAAGATTGAAATGAGAATTGTCGTTACTAATTCTCTATTATAACCGAATCCTTGGAGAAGAGGAGACTTGTGGCTCCGAAGATCCCCAGTACTTATGAAATGAGCTTCTATATGGCTTCTTGAGGTGGGAACGATTGTCCACAGATTCCTAAACCTTTCTATTATGTCAATTTAATCCTAACCTTTAATCAATTTATTCTTCGTTTGTTTCTCAAAATACATTTTGCATCATTTGGGACATGAGTTAATGGAAAACTTATATTTAAATTCAAGAAAATGATTTCCTCTATAAAAAAATAAAAATTATTTTCCAAACTACTACTAAATATCGACGTTTGAATAAGAAACTTTGTGCTTGAGCATGGAAACCCTAACACTCATTTCTAGATCCTAGCGCTCGTGACTGGGACCCTAGTGCTGGTGCCTAAGTCATTAGCATAAGTGCTCGGATCCATCGAGGCCAGTTTGAGGCCTTGGTGCTCATGCCTATACCTGATGCCCTAGCACTTGGGCTCAAGTTTACAAAGGTTGAGTGCGGGACCCTGGTACCCATGCTAGGGTGCTTGATGCCTGTGCTCAATTTCTCCATGCATGAGCCCTAATCCATCAAGGCTAAGGCAACCCAATGCCCGCGCCCAGATCCATTAAGTTTAGACACAGGAACTCGGGGGTTAGGCTCAGGTCCTTGGTGCCAAAGCTCTAATCCATTGAGGCTAAGCTTGAGACCTTGTTCTCGTGCCCGGGTCCCCAATGCTCGAGCCCATATCCACCAAGGTTAGGCTCAGTACCTCAATGCTTTTGCTCGAATCCCTTGTGCTCAAGCAGTCTATTGAGGTCCTGACTCTTGGCCGTGGTCCTAGGTTAGTCGCTGTTTGAGCACTAGTTACTTGTGCATAGGCACTAAGATCCCAATTCTAGCCTTGATGGACCCCATCCCAAGCATAGGGGCCGCGGTCACTGTTACTTAGGTCTTGAGCAAGAGCACATACACCAATTCAAAGGCCACAGAAGCTAAGCCCAAGGCCCTGATTCCTCGTGTCCGAATCCCTGGCCCACGAAGACAAGGTGTGGTACCTCGATGTTTGGGTGCACAGAGGTTGGGCTAAGGACCTAGGGCTTCGGCTTGGGTCCAACTCGAGTCTTTGACACTTAAGCACCAGTCTATTGAGGCATATATCCTCATGTGCTATTTTGTGCATGGAAATTCTACTAAAGCCTCTTCCCATGAGTCTTGTATCAGTTTCGATTATTTTACTCCTTCACAGGTGAGATAATTGAGACGGGACCATCAATTGAGTAAGAACAGCCCATTGAATTAGTTGAGCCAATTGAGCAAGAACAGCTGGTCCTACTTCAAGTCAAAAGATTTGAAAGAGAATGTTGACCTTTACAAATATATCAACTGCATCAGTATGTGTTACTCACTGATGCAAAATGATCTAAAACTCATGAAGAGACTATGTCATGTGATTATAAGGATGAGTAGCATGAAACTATGCAAGAGAAGTTCAAATCCTTATATGAAAATTACACATTTAAATAGTGAATTTATACTCACAAATAAGTAGATGTACTGAAGATGGAAGAAAAAAGTTTATAATCACGATACAATACAGTCAAAAGAAAGGACTTTCAAGAGATTTTCCACCGCTTCATAAAAATATTTCATCATAACTCAAATTTCCAAACGCCTGAGCTTAAACGGTGGATCCAATCCGACCCCCTTTTCTCGTTAGAGGGTTTTGCAGTGAGTTATAGGAATCTCCGCATGTGCTCCTGTTTCGATGTCGTATGCTCTGATCTTATGCAAGGGGACAACGTTAGGAAGCGGTTGAAAAGCGAGACAAAATTGCTGTGGAGCCGTACGATCTCGTCGGGGAGCGGGGGATAGGAGATGGGGCCCCACGATCAGCTCCACCGTCTCGGGAACCAAGGGCCGAGATTTCTCAACTCCACCATCTCAGGTGCGGACAGTCCGCGCGGCCGATAATCAAGCTAGTATAGCTGAAAATGGTGGTTGTTTGATTCCATTGTTTTTTTGTTTTTTTGATAACCGAGAACTTCGCCTTGACCCATTAGTGCTCAGCAGTATCGTGGAGACTAGCAAAGATAAGACCCAACACCATGGCTCCTCACTTACAATGCTTGTGATTGTGAGTTTGAACTCTCGATCTCGGCGGACCGTGAGTTTGAACTCTCAATCTTAGCGATGAAAGAGGGTCTCTAATTCAGCACAGTTGTCCACGGTTGGATTTGTTTGATTCCATTGTTGAAGCTTCTTGATTCCAAAAAATGGGTCTTTACAGCATAATGTTGCTTTAGCCCCTTATGGACTCACAGACTATGAGGTAATACCTGCAAAGTTTAAGCAAAGCCGATATTTGACAATGCTCCCCACTCAATCTCCAAAAAAGATGGCAATGTTGAAGTTTTCTTGTTCAAAAGAATGTCGTTCAAGCTAGTTGTTATAACCTAGGAAGCATCAACACTCTTCTAGGTTTTCGTGTCGTGTCGCAATTCGACACTTTCAAATACTCTCGGACACTCTTCGAGCGAGTGTTTGTGAAAAACTCTCCCCATGTCTCACTAAATATCTTTTCTTCTCTAGCCTGATACGATCCTTTTAAGAAATGTAACTTGACTAGTTAGAAAAGTTACCATCCTGGCATGCTTGAGTGTTTATGCTTTAAACTAAATCTCTGGATAGTTTACCACTAAAAGGCTATCTCTAAAGGGCTGAGCAGATGTTCGCCCACTATGGGAAGGCATACTTGCAGTAACTTACTAAGTTTTCCTTAGTTCTAAGTATAGATCCTCTCATTGGTACCGGAGCATAAGTAAGTTTCTAACACCTAGCCAACACATATCGAAAAATTCAATACCTAATCAACTTTCCCGACACTTTTCGATACTCGAGTTAGAATTTTGATATGCGAGTTTCGACATATGATTCCAACACACGAGATCAATTTTAAAATTTTTCAATAAATAATTGGCTAAAATGTGTGTGTGTAAAGAACAATAATAAAAATAAAAAAAATGGGAAAAGAAGAAAATCTATTTTTTTCTCTTCTAACTTTCACTTCTTCTAATATACAATTCACTCCCAAATTTTTTTTCTCTTCTCTGCCAACAAGTCTGACATGCGAGTCCAAAATATGGATTGCTTGTTTTTTTCTCCAAATTTTATGAATTATTAGAATCGAGTTGAATTTGTCAAATTGAAACAATGAATGATATTAATAAATGGTGTATTAATATTTTTAGTGTAAATTCATTTTATGCTTTATCATTATTTATTTGTTTGTGGATTTGAATCAAATTAATTTGATTGAAATAATCATAAAAATGATAATTTATTATATGTATATAAAAATATATATTTAATATATAACATGTTTCAACATGTTAGAATTCTCAATTTTTTGAGAACGAAGTGTTGGCGTGTTGAATTTCTTCCAGGCTCACGAACAGCAGGTTGAATTTCTGGGTGGCCAAAAAGCCAACCTGCTGTTCATGGGCTTGGAAGAAGATCCTCCAACTCAGGACTGAGTGTCGAAGCTCTTTCTATTGGAGAATTGGGAATGGTTGCTCGGTATCCCTCTGGTTTGATAACTGGCACCCCAGGGGCCCTTTGAACTTGTACTTTTTGGACTCGGCCATATATGCATCTGGCCTTCCTAGGCAGGCGACAGTGGTGGACCTATTCATTAATTGTGGAGCTATGATTAAGGGGGTCTTGGACTCTTGGGCGGATCCCCTTCCCACCCTCTCCCACTCTTTCGATCGTTTCGACTGGAAGGGAAATACCTCCCATCTCTTTACGGTGGCTTCGGCGTGGGATTTGATTAGGAGGAGGAAGACTCGGGTCTTTTGGCACACATTCATTTGGAACAACTCCATCACTTCAAGGTACCAAATAAGCTTACCTTTGGCTTATTGCCAAACGCAGGCTTCCTACCCAAGCTCTATTATTATCTTATGGTAGGATAGATAGTGCCTTGTGTCCATTCTGCAATGAGGTACCGGATTCTATAGACCACCTATTTTTTGGCTGCCGCATCTCCGCTAGCATCGCCTTCTTTTGGGCCTCCAGGTGCAATCTTCCGTGGCGAAACAATTCGTGGGTCGAGAATCTCAATTGGGCCGCCACTTTCCTTATGGGTAAAGACTTTTATAAGTGCATTGCTCGCTTTTCTTTTGGTGCTCTTTATTACTACATATGGAAGCACAGAAATAGCATCCTATTTCGAGAGCAAAGCTTATCCGTCCCAGAGGTGAAGAATCAACTCATCAAGGTCATCAGAGACAAGGCCACCACCTACAGGAATGTGGATGATACATACAGAAACCGGAGGCTGCAGCGTAGCTGGGGTATTGATCCAATCATTTTTTCAGCTAGGGACTATTTTACTTCTGCAGGGCCCTAGCCTGGTGTTTGCTGTCTGGAAACTCTTCATCTACACGGCTGCTTTCTTGACGGTTCTTCACTTTTGTCGCTACTGGATGTATGTGTAGATTGTGGTTCTTTTGGCCTTTCTTGGCCTTTTGTTGCCTTTTGCCTTATGTGGCTGTCTTGCTTACTTAGGCCCACTCTTGCGGTCCTCTTTTGCATTCGGCTCCCTTCCACTCACCTTGACTTGTTGTCTTGTTGAGTGCAAGTTTGTGGTGTCGGATCTTTTGTATTTTTTGGTTAAAGCTCAATATATTCTTACCTTTCACCAAAAAAAAAAAAAAAAAGTGTTGGTGTGTCATGTCGTATATTGCGTGTCAGTATCGGTGCTACTTATATTATAACCACTGTGCATCTTCTCTGCAGGACAATGTTTCTGATTTTGTTAGGGTAGGAGAAGGGTTAAACGCATTGTATCTAGAATTACTTTTCACACAAAGCATAATGTGAGTGCAATCGACAACATCTTTGCAAGCTACAGAGGTTTGTGTTGCCAAAACTTTGAAAAGATTAGAGAAGAAGATTCATGGCCGAGTGAGTATCTTAATTTCGTAGTCTCATACTCCTTTGAACTGGACTCGGTATTGTTCTCAATGATTTTATGTTTCTCTTTTTGTTGGGTACTTAAATGGAAGGAGTTCTTTCTGTTTTTTTCTTGCCCTGCCGGGCTTTAATATGTTGCTTTCTTTGTGCAGCTTTTGAATTATTTACTACATTTGATGCGCGTAGCAGAGAAGATTGTTCAAAGACGTGTTGATTTGGCTCTTGCTCATCTCTGTTCTCCAGATGACCAGCAGACAATTTTTGTAGATAACAATGGTCTGTGATGCTCTCTCTCTCTCTCTCTCTCTCTCTCTCTCTCTCTCTCTCTCTCTCTCTCTCTCTCTCTCAATACTTCTATAATTAGGACTGGCTTATTGTCTTTTCACTGGCCATCCAATGTGCGCTTGATTTTCTTTTATCATTTCAACTGTCAATTCTGGTCAGATGATATGGTCCAGAAGAATGTAAGGTTTTGTGTGTGCAAAAGATCTTTGTCAGCAGCATTGTTTCATTACATAGTCCGGCATGTGAACAACCCTACCCCGTACGATGTAACATTTCTAGTTGGAGGTTCCCGATAATTGTCGTGCTCTGCAGTTAAGTGCAAAAGATCTATGTCAGCAGCATCGAATGCGTGCTTGATTTTCTCATAAATTGCCTTTTGTTTCATTACATAGTCCGGGAGGATTGATCCGTTCTATTTATTTTTCTCTTTCAAAGTTTTCAAACACACACACACACACACACACACACACATATATATGTGTCTGTGTGTGTGTGTGTGTGTGTGTGTGTTATTATTTGCCTAGAAAGGAGTCTTTTGTGCATATGAGTATTTTTAGATCTGATCTGGAAAATAAAATTTGATCCAGTGCTTAAAAACTTTCTCACTGCAGGTTTATCTAGGGGAGCAGTATGTGAACAACCCTACCCTGTCCGATTTAACATTTCTGGGAGAATTATTAAAAAAGTCATAAACCTGCCAATTCAGTCCTAATTTTTTTTTATAACCAATTTAGTCCTAAATCTTTTATAATTATACCAGTTTAGTCTATCCAGCTAAAATTGGCCGACCGGTGTTAATGTGAATGCCGGTTGTCTGGCGAAAGCTGACATGTCAATTTTTAAATATTTTTTGAATTTTTGAATTCTTTTTTTTTTTTCACTTTCTCTTTCCTCGGCCGGTCGGTGAGGCCGACCTCGCTAGCCAATGGTGAGGCCCCAGATCGGTGAGGTCGGCCTTGCCGTCGTTGGGCTCGGCCTCGCCTAGCCTCGGCAAGGCCACCATCGTTGGGCTTGGCCTCGCCTAGCCTCGACGAGGCCACTGTCGCCAGATCTAGCGAGGAGCCTCGCCAGCCACTGGCGAGGTTGACCTCGCTTTGGTTGGGTGAGGCCTTGCCGGATCTAGCGAGGGCCGAGCTTGCTAGTCTTGGCGAGGCTCCTTGTCGTCCTTCGCTCGACCTCGCCATGGCCGGGCGAGGCCGAGCCTTGCCAACTCGGCAACAATGGCCTCGTCGGCCATTGGTGAGGCTCCTTGCTAGATTTGGTGACGGTGGCCTCGTCGAGGCAAGGCGGGGTCGAGCTTTGCGGATTTGGCGAGGCCTCGCCCGGTGACGGCAAGGCCGGCCTTGCCATTGGTCAGCAGAGGAAAGAGAAAGTGAAAAAAAAGAAAAAAAGAGTTAAAAATTTTAAAAAACATTTAAAAATTCGAAAAAAAAATTGCTATGTTAGCTTTCACCGAACGGCCGGTGTCAATGTCGTCTTGGTCGGCCAATTTTGGCCGAATGGATTAAAGCGGCACAATTATAAAATGTTTAGGACTAAATTAGCCAAAAAAAAGTTTAGGATTGAATTGACACAATTACAATAGGTTTATGACTTTTTTGGTAATTTTCGATAACATTTATAGTTGGAGGTTCCTGAAAATTGTCGTGCTCTGTTTCGTTAGTGACCGTCTCGTACATTGATCATTCATAAATAAATTGTGCATGATGATTGCCTTCTGAAGATGGGATTCCCAGGTATAGGATGGTTTCGGATGGGCACGATAGGGAATTTTTTTTAATTTAAAAAAAATTATCTATGTCAATAATTTCAAGCTAAAATAGTTGGAAATATTACATTGATAATTCGATGAAAAGTTTATGATTAAATTATCAAATTTCTCAAAAAGTGTAGAATTAAATTGACATAATTGAAAAGTTTAGGATTGAATTAGTAAATTGTCAAAAGATTTAATATTTAATTGATCAAAGTCCTATGTTGCTTGACCTTAAGCCTAGAAGAGATCGTCCCAAAGATCTCAGGTTTTAACATCAACAGAGTCTGGCAAATGAGGAAACTCTTTGGGCCATGAAAGCTAGAACCAATTAAGGATTCTTGACGGGCTATAGTTGATGTGGTTACTATTCATTTCTAAAAATTGTTCTGTACTGGAGAGAACTCATTGTCTTTGTGAACCGAGCTTCTCGTGATGCAAAGTAATGAAAATTGTTCTGTACTGGAGAGAACTCGTTGTCTTTGTGAACCCGAGCTTCTCGTGATGCAAAGTAATGTTTTATCTGAACAGGGTACAAGCATCTTGATGTTCTCGGGGCAAAAGAGGAAATTAAGACTGCGCTTTGAAATCTCAAACTGCACAAAGCACCTCCACCGGACGGGCTCCATGATTTTTTTTTTCTTTTGGAAGCGCCGCGTTTGGCGAGGGATTCTTTTTGGGAGATCGTTAGAGCGATTTTTCGAAGTGGCGTTGTCCTTGATGGCATTAACGTATAGTTTTTTTTTTTTTTGATGGCCGGGAGCATCCAAATGCAGTACCGGCGGCCCGAGAAACCCGGGGTGATGTTAGCGGAGGACCCATCACCCCGATATTATACTTAATATCCCATGCGGCCAGCGGGATTCAAACTCCTCCCCTCCTCGTAAAGGATCATGGGAGCCTTATCCAACTGGGCCACTGCAGGCGGTGGTGGCATTAATGTATAGTTTGCTTACTCTTATTCCTAAGAAACAAGATCCTGAAGATCTCAATCACTTTAGACCTTTTCTCTTATGTTAGGCATCTTGCGTAATAGTGGAAAGGTTCTTGTTCAAAGACCGAGACCTATTCTGGATGAGTAAGTCCTTACAGGGCAGAATAAAATGGTAGGAAGACTAAAGAGTAAAAAGTCTCGTGTCAATAAAGATCAATATGACAAAACCTTATAATAGAATGGAATGAAACATTGTTACAAGGGCTGCAGCAGCTCCAGCTGAAGCACATGTTTCGGGAAGCCAGTAGGCGCACGGACTCTATGCCAAAGCTAGGTTGACAACGATAGGGACAAATGCAGTACGATGGACCCGTTTGGTTGGGCTTTCTCAAGGGGCTTTGAGCCCCCAAAGCCCCTTGGGGAAATTTTGTGTGTTTGGCAATGGTTTTCGAATGCCCATTTGCGAAATGCGGGCATTTTAAAGGCCGAAAGCTGAATGCTGGGAAGGATTAGCTTTGAGCATTGGGTATTTCGGAGATGCAAGTTTACTGTTCATTGTCATTACTGTTCATCTTCTTCTCCGTTCGTCTTTGTCTTCCCCGCCGCCTGAGAGTTCGGCTTCTTCGGCAACCACCACCACAGGTGTGGGGGTCGCGCGTCCGGTGACCACCGCTCGGGGTGGTGCGACCCGCGACTCAGGCGATGCCGCTTGAGGTCGCGCCCTCAGCCGCCAAATTTGGCCGTCGGGAGGCCAGATCTGGCGGTCCGGTGGCTAGATCTGGCCGTCGGAAGGCTAGATCTGGCGGTCTAACGGCGAATCGGCCTCCGCGACCTCGAGCCGCCAAATGGGCGGTCCAGCGACGGATTGGCCGTTTGGCAGTTGGCTGGCGGTTCGCCAGCCATCGGATTTTATTTTCAGACTTAAAAAATAAAAATAGCAAAAGCCAACTTACCAAAAAAAAAAAATAGCAAAAGCCAATTAGAAATGCAAGTTTTGCCAAACGGTGTTTTTGCTAAAATTATTTTTCAAAGCTACTTGAGATTGTAATTTATCAAACCACAGAAGATTTTAAACCCCTTTATCTCAAAGGTATTTGATTCTCCCAATGACATTTAAGTTGACCAAGGCGGGCCCCCATCCAAATTATGCACTTTTAGGTAACCACCTCTAAAGTTTTTTGGACTTCTCTTAACGTGGAAGTGGATGGGAGCCGGGACACTGTCTAAAGTAGTGGTCGTGATGTTTTTCTTTGTCCTCCCCAAAAAAAGAAGAAAATACAAAAAGCCCGCTTTTGTAATTGTTAAAAAGTTGGAAAATGCCTTACTTTTATAAAGCATATTTCTTTGGTCCTCTTCTTTTGATAAGTATCTCTACTTGGTCCTATTCTTTTGAAAAGCATCTCTCTTTGGTCTTTTGGCAAAGAGAGGCTGATGCACTCGAGCCCGCCTGAATGGAAACCATCGCTTTCCCCTTCTATGTCATTTTCGTCTCGTTGCAGAGGATACAGACGTGGGAAAATGATACTGCATCTGCCCAAAGACCTAGACTTTCGTTGGCCTTAGACCTTGCAATTTTTCCAGCGCAAACAGGTCCCCCTATCTGTCCTTTAGGTTATTTTCTCGTACGCCAACTTATCTCTTGATAGATTCCGTGTGTTTTCTAAGGATTTTGACCACAATAAAATCAATTTTCCTTCTCGAAGAAGATATTAGTCAGCAAGCTAATGCGCTTCTCCAATCCGGGCCGACTGTTATGTTGTTCTTTTGCCATTTCAGCCGAACGCTCGTGCCAATCCTTCCTGTAGTTTTGTTGAAAATCGGTCAGAATGTTTGACTTAAAAAGTTTTTTGCCGTTAGGAAAGTGGCAATGATTCATTCACAAGGATATCTAATCAAATGTAAGACCATGGTTATTGGGTGAGTCGGACCTTACTGACAAACCGAATGTATACCACATCGCGCATTTTGACAAAAGCATTGAAGAGACAGATTGAGACCGAAAAGTCGACACGTTTCTCTTCCTGAAACTATGAGATTGAGAGGGGAGTGTGGGCATCTGAACTCTTGATCCGTGCTTTGGTATCGTGTCAAAATGCCCAACTTAATGGCTTTAATCTGTTGAGGAATGGCCGATCGATATATTTACATTACTTCACGATCACATAATAATCAGCCTAAAAATCTCCATTTGTTTTGGATTTTATTAGGGTTCATCACGCTTTCTAACAAACAATCAATGTAAACCGCTCCGGCCAGAATTCAATTGCCGACGAAGACAAGACCGGAAGATGAAGACTCTCTATAAGTATTACTCATCTAGTCTCCTCAGAGCATGCCTTTATAGCCACTCCCACCAACCCTCTCTTTTCTTGTCCATTCAATACCCCTTTCTTTTCTCGTCTAAAAGCAAAACTCACGTACTATATCACCCACAAAAAGAAAATTATGTGCAGCAAAGAGGTTGAAATAGAGCTCCCCACATTTCTTAGGGTTTACAAGGATGGCTCGGTCGAGCGCCTCTCCGGTAATGTC
The DNA here is from genome assembly GCA_017140325.1 of Eucalyptus leucophloia subsp. euroa. Classification (NCBI taxonomy): domain Eukaryota; kingdom Viridiplantae; phylum Streptophyta; class Magnoliopsida; order Myrtales; family Myrtaceae; genus Eucalyptus; species Eucalyptus leucophloia. Next base: position 49,920,933 of record CM029475.1, read on the forward strand.
TGGTTCTGCTTCGTCTTATTACTGAAGTTTTGTGTTTCGATGGTGGATGAACCCTTTTCTAGAAACAATAAGGTTTCATTGTAACACTGTCATGAAAAGGAAGGCCATTTTCCCCCCTAATATGGCGATTTGCGCGAATTAAGTCTTTTTTTTTTTTTTTTTTTTTAGCTTGGTACTCGTAATTTCAGTAGACTTTGTCTGCATGACATGGTTCAAGTCGTGTGAATCGTTAAACTTTGCTTCATTTTCAGGCACTCCATATGTTCCCCCTTGCTTGGAGGACCCCAAGACCGGCGTCGCATCCAAAGACATCACCATTCGCGAGGACCCTCTTATCAAAGCAAGACTCCATCTCCCGAAACTCGAACCTGTTAACGAACAGCCTGAGAAGCTCCCCATCTTGGTCTACTACCACGGTGGCGGCTTCTGCATCGAATCTGCCTTCTCTCTGTTCGAGCATCAGTATCTCACCACCCTTGTCGCGGAAGCCAAGATACTTGCCGTCTCTGTTGAGTACAGGTATGTTCTAATTTATACACAGAGAAACTTCAAGAAAAGGACTTTTTTTCCTCCAAGGTCCTCATCTGGAGAAAAACCAGTAACTTTTTCTACTCCATTATTTTATAGAGTTGAAGGGATTACGTAGTTATATCTATCACTTTCAATGCTAAGAAGACATCGATGCGTGCATGGGAGAGTGATTCCGGAATAGTGGAATTTTCTAGTTAAGTGTATGGGGACGGTTGTCGATGGATGAAATGTAGAATCCAAGAGAGGATACGATCATCACCAAGGTCTGAAAGATGCATCACTAACCAAGAATGAAAATTCGGATTGATGAAGTTCACCACCAAGGCTTAAAGGACAAGCCACTTGCCAAGGATACAGGAAGATAGAAGAAGCTCACCATCAGGGCTTAAAGAAAAACCACTAGTTGAGGATAAAATGCTTATTGGCTCACCACCAAGGAGTAATCTACCATCCAAATACAAAGAAATCAATTTAGTAGTTATCCATTTTCCAAATATATTTGTTCACGTAGAGAAAAATCTCACGAATTTTCTTTCATAAAAATCATCTGCCTAAAAATAAGAATTCTCCTCAATTTACAGGTTAGCTCCCGAATGCCCCATACCCGCCATTTACGACGATTGCTGGGAAGCCCTCCAGTGGGTGGCTTCACACTCGGTCAACTGTGGAGCCGCCGTGAAAGAGCCGTGGCTGGCTGATCATGGCGACTTCCACCGTGTCTTTGTCGGCGGCGACAGCGCTGGAGCCAATATCGCCCACAACGTCCTCATGAGGGCCGGCCGCAACACTATACTTGGTGGCATAAGGATATCCGGCGCTTACCTGACCCACCCCTTTTCTGGGGCTCTGAACCTATTGGGTCAGAGTCCAAGACCGATCGCGACAAGGGCCTTGCGCATGTAATGTGGACTTTCTTGTACCCAACGGCCAAGGACGGGATCGATAGCCCGATGATCAACCCGTTCGCAGCTGGAGCCCCGAGCCTGGCGGGCCTCGGGTGCGGGAGGTTGTTGGTGAGTGTGGCGGAGAAGGACCGGCTGAGAGACAGAGGGTTGAAGTACTGTGAGGCAGTGAAGGAGAGTGGGTTCAAAGGAGAAGTGGAGTTGGTGGAGGTTGAAGGAGAAGATCACGCTTTCCATATCGTGACTCACGAGAAGAAGAGTACGCAGGTCCTGATCAAACGGTTGGCTGCTTTTCTTAACAAAACTTGCTAGCTTGGTTGCTTCATTTTCGTTTGGCTTTTTACAAGGTTGTTCTCTTGTGCTTTGTGAACATCAGTTCTTGAAAATGGAAACGAAAAGCGTTGATTTCACTTTTCTATGTATTATCTAGACTGTTGTTGCGATATTTGTTACATTTTCAAAGACCAAGTTGCATCCCGAGATAACTTTGGGATCAGAATCATCTCAGCTCGTAAGGTGGTGAATCTGAATGCTTAATACATCCATGTAAAAACAGTCAAATAGCCAATTCAAAATGGTCCTGGTCATCGAAAGCCATGTTCGAATAATATAAAATTGGTTGTTGGATTTGAGTATGCCGGTTGCTGGTTCCTAGATTTGGTTGTTGGTGCTCTTCAAAGAAAGCCTATCAAGGCGTCTCAAAAAGAACGAAGGTAAAAAAAATGTAAGCATATGAAGCAAGAAGAAAGAAAGAAATCGACAAGGGAGATTTATGGCGGGGCGCATGAACTCAAAAATGAAAACCTCATTTAATCCTAGCAGGTGCATTAAAAGTAAAAGATTGTGGGCACTTAGGAAAAATTCTTTCTTTATTAAATGCTACGTTTGTCTTGGAGCGAAGAGTCAAAGGTACAACCGTTTTTGAATAGAGAACTTTAGCCATTCATAAAGCACTTGCGAAGCATTGTAAGCTAGCTACAAAACCAGAGTGAGCTCCAGAAATAGAGAGTTGGAGCGGGCATTTGAATTTCAATAAAAAGTTCTCCATCCAGTCTTCATTTGTCCTTTTACTCTAAATTTTCACAGTTATTATTCTTTCGGTTCTAACAAGTCACTCCAAAAGCCTCGTCAGAGGGCAAGGCCAGATCTGATCCTGGTCATGTCTCTATCGTTCCCTCCTCCACCTCAATTCCCTCGCCACTTAGTCGAACCGTTCTCAGAGTTATTTTGATCGAACCAACTATTCACAATAGTCATTATTGGATGTGATAAGTATGCATGAGCTCGATGCATATGAGGGCGGCCTTTGCGGTAGCTTTTGTCCCCTCTCCATGTGGGCTCTAAAGTGAAGTATGTGTCACATATTGATCGTGTCCCCACTTTGGTCCTTGAAAGTTTGGTAGCGTCTAGCTTTTGAAGAGATTGAAATGAGAATGGTCGTCACTAATTCTATATTATAACCGACACCTTGGAGAAGGGGAAACGTGTGTGGCTCTCAAGATACCTGAAACGAATTTCTATATGATTCCTTGAAGTGGGGCAATTGTTCAAAAAGTCCTAAACCTTTCAATTATATCACGTAGTCCTAAATTTTTGATAATTTGCTAATTTAGTCTCCATTTGTTTCGTGAAAGATATTTTCCTCATTTTCTGCTGTTTGTTGGGTTCCCGATGCTCGGTCGGGGTCCATTAAGGCTTAACCCAGGATCTTGGTGCCTGCACTTTGTTCCTCGGCTACTGATGTACAAGTTACTAGTAACCAAATAGTGTATGTGAATTTAAAAAAATTATATCATATTTTCTTTTCCAAATGATGAAAAATATTTTCTAGTTCTTTTAAAAATTGCAATGAAACACAAGAAAATATTATCATTTTCATAGAAATTGTCTTCCTAGAAAACATTTTCTAAAAAAGGTAACATTTTATGCCAAACAATTAGAGCCTTAGTTTTAAGCTTTTCAATTGTGTCAATTTAGTTCTAAACCTTATGAAAATTTGCCAATTTAGTCCCAACCTTTTGATGATTTGCCAAATTTCAGCTAATTTTTGCTGGAAATCACTAACTTGGATGTTTGGCGATTGTCGACTATCCTACATGGTGTGACTAGTACTAACACGGACAATTTTTTGCATTTTTTTAAATTTTTTTCTATTTTTTCCTTTTACCTATGGCTAGTTGCCAGTCATGGCCGAGTACTCGCCATAGTGAAAGGAAAACAAAGAAAAAAAAAGGAAAAACGGAAAAAAGGAAAAATTAAAAAAAAAGTATTCATGTCACTGCCAGCCACGCCACGTATGATGATTAGTATTTATGTTAATAATTTCCAATAAAAATTGGCCATAATAAATAAATTGACAAATTGTCAAGGGGTTTAGGATTAAATTTGCAAATTTTCAAAAGGTTTAGGACTACGTTAACATAATTAAAATTTTAGGACCGAATTGGCAAATTATCTAAATGTTTAGAACTAAATTAACATGGTCGAAAGATTTAAAACTAAATTGGCTACTGTACATAAGACTTTTGGCCAATTTTCCTCCTCGAAGTGTAAAAGAAACCTCTTGCTATGACTATTTAATAGAGGCCCCAAATTAAAAGAGAACTAACCTTACTGTGAAGGCGCAAAAGTAGACTTAATCAATGCATAGGCGTCCCAACAGATCTTATCACCAAACATAAAAATCATTATCGAGGGCAAATGATGATTTGAAAGTATTATTTGCACTTATTGATCAAGTATGAATTAATCGATGTGGACCGACTGACCTCAAAAAAAAAAAAAATTTGTTTTCTCAGATCTACTCATTTTTGTCACACCAATTAAGTCTCCGAACTATGATTGCCTATACCATGAAGGTGACAATAATGATACCCTTGTAATCGCTAAAAGGGCGTCTCTAATGTTAGTTATTTTAGAATAGGAAATTGGATCTGCAGTAAATATTGAACACTAAAAAGACTTTGTTTCAATTACTGATGTCGCTATTTATAATCGATAGGTATGGAAAATATTAGTTAGGAAAGATATTTTCAACCATGCCAGATTTGACTTGTTATTGCTAGTGTATATACACACATGAATATAAGCTAATTCATCGATTAGTTGAAGAGAGAATTTATTTCTAAAATAGCGATTTCCTCTAATAACATTTTCAGTCATTGTGCAATTTCTTTTATTTTTTATTGGCTTGGCTAGTCACAAAAAATTGCAAATCCAAATGCCAAAGTGTTATAAAACCAATTTTTTAGAGTTTTCCTTCATCGGAGGAAAGGGGCTGACTAAGCCCCTAGCTAATTGTGTTATCCTGATTTTTGACCGTGTTTTGATTAAATGAAATTGGCTTTTCATTAATGCACCTATAGCCTTTTTCTCTGAGTTGATCACTCATGAGATAACTAATCTATTAGGTGAAGTCGTTAAGGGATATAAACGCGACGGACTTGAGAATTCGATCAGAAATCAATTGCTCGATCGTGATAATTAGCAAGGGTCAATACGGTATTGTTATAATCGATTAGTGATCGGGAATAGGCCGATTCGATGGAATGGCGTGATTAAGTGGTAGGTGATTCCACCTGATTGCAAAATTCGCATCAAACGACACTAATCTAATTTTCTGTCGATTCTGTACCCGGCGCTTGTAATTGAAACCTTGATATTTTTACGGCAACTGAGAGTCGCTAATGAGTCGAAGATGCAAAAACGTGGATCAAGAATTATCGACCATGGGTTAAATGCGATAAAATCCCTAAAAGCTACCTAGCAGGTTATGTCATGTTAAAATTGTGCCCGATCGAAATTAATCACGAAATTGAATTTGGTTTCGGGAATCGAAAGTTCTAGCGTATCATGATTTATTTTTAGGACATCGTCTCATCCATTGAAGAATTTTCAGTGAGCCCGGAATTTTGGTAGAAAATCAAAATTGGCAAATTAATTTGGTGGAAATTCAGATGGACAAAATTGAGTGGATTTTTGGCATTCAAAAGGGATTAGTTGGTGAGGAAAATTATGGAAATTGGTATGGGCTTCCTCCTCAACAAATTTGGCCATCAAATTAGAGAGATTTGTGAAGAAATTGAAGAGTGATGGGTGCAAATTCGTAGGCTTGTGGGGCTGCTGCAATTTGGCTTTCAAATTTGGCTTGTTTGAGAAGTTTGGGAGGGAAATTGGTAGTTGGATAAGGCTTGGACTTTGGGGGGTTGTTTAATCATCACTTGGATATTTTGAAAGCCAAATGATTGGCTTAGACCTTGACTTTCTTCCCTCTTGTCCCCCTTTCTCTTCCTCTCTCCTCCTTCCCTCCATTTGGTTAACCAGCCCCCTCTGCAGAACTGTCTTCAGTTTCTTCTTCTTCTTGCTTCCTCCCTAAGCCTTCATTTCCCTCCATTGTTGAAGCTACAAGCCGAGCCTGAGTCGGCCTCTCACCGCTAGGCCTCACGCCACCGCTAGGCCTCACGCCACCCGTTCGAGTAGCTTGCACCCTTGGCTGCTCGTCGCCATCCCTGAGTTGCCAGCACACCTTCGCTCATCCCAACTCCGCTCCAGCTTGTCCCCATCGCCGCCCGGCTCTACTTGGCTGCCTACCATCCACGTCCAGCTTGCTGCTTGACCAGTGATTAGCTCGGTTCAGAAGCCCTCCAGAATTGAGCAAGCAGCTCAAGTAGTGAGCTGCAAGGCCTTTTTCGACCCTTTCTTGGCCTCCTTTGGTGTCACCGTAGACCCGAGTTGTGGTCGCCGTTGTCTTGTTGTTGCCGTGAACTGGTTTTCATGCTAAACCGGCGAGTCAACCTCTTAAGCTCTAATTAGGGGTTAATTGCACTTAGGGGATGGTTAGATTAGGCTAAGTGAGGTTAGTGTGATTTAGTTAGCTTATTTAGTTAATTAGATTAATTAGTTAGGCCAATTAGGTGGTTAGTTAATTTATTTAGTTACTTTAGTACGTTTATATGTAGCTAGCCTAGGTGGATTGATTTAATTAGTCCAATTAGGTGGTTAGATTAGTGTATGTAGATTAATTAGTGTTTTAATTTAAATATTTTACAATTCATTTAATTAAAATGTAATTTATTTAATTATTTATTAATTAGTGTAAATTATATCGGGATAGCCGATTGTCGAATTTTACACGATTGTTGTGGTTGCATTGATTTGTGCAATTGAGTGCTAATTTATGCAATTGGATGCTTGGTGATGATTTTTGAATTATTATTTCAAAAATATGGGATTTTGGTAATTAATTAAAAAATACCAGGTGTTAGTTTTTGACTTCAAAAATATTTTAGATACTATATAAAATCTTGGGATTTTTAAAAGAGAGTATATCATGTTTTGTAGTTCAATTTGATTGTGGGACCACGCCCAATTATTTTACCGGTGTTTTAAATATGAAGAAAATATGTCAAGTACATTATTTGAAATTGAGGCATTTGAGTGCAAAGCACGATGTCCCTGGCCGAGATTGGATGTGAGTGTGATCGCTATTGGAATCCGTCACGATGCGTTTACGAGGACAATGCTCCTTCGGGAATGCCTCATGTCAACGGATGTCGGTTGCGGTGGAGGTTGGGCCGATGCTCATTCGGGAATGCTGTCTAGATGTAGACGTTGTCATGCCCGACGAAGCAGGATGACGCCCGGTTATGCCGAATGATCGCCAACTGTTGAGTTGGCCATTGCCATTGGGTCGTAATTAATTGGAACGCTTGAATGAGTGAATTAGCCACGGTTGATTATGGGACAAAATTGTGTGGCACGGAATGAGACGTGTCATAACGATTTGGTCTTATGATCGGGATCCCTGTGATTGATTGATATGTGGAAAGTGAAGTGTTCCAATTATTAACCGCATTTCTTGTATGCATCCGTTATATGAGCTGTATTGACGTATAGGGAGGTCTTTGAGACGAGATAAATCCTATATGTTGTATGTTTAGGTTACCTCTAGGTGAATTATCAACCTAATCGAGGTTTAGGATGTAGACTCGCTGAGACATTGTCTCACCCTGTCGTGGTTTAAAATTTTCAAGTCCTTATATGGAGGCATGTCACATACTTTATGGGGTTCCGCGAGTGATGGACTTTGAGCACTCCTATTTCCCTATACCCGGGACTAACCTGACTCGTGAGCTAGTTGAGTCTACGGTCTGGGTCGAGGAGGGCCTATCTCAATTGGTACCTCACCAATTCATAGCGTGGTTCATTAACTTTCCTTAAGGGAGTCGACAAGGTCCTTTACAGGGTTTTGACAAGCCTCCTGTTGAGACGAGGGAGTGGGAAGTAGGGCATCTTATGGATATCGACACCCTTGATGGTGTCGTGGTGGACTCGGAGCCCATGACTGAAGAGTTTGAAGCTCAAAGGGCTTAGTAGTTCTTTTTTTTTTTTTTTTTTTTTTTTTTTTTTTTTTTGAGATAGACCTCCTGTGTATAAACTGTAGGTTGACCTAGCTGTATATAAAATATGTTTTGTGTAAATTTGTTGTTCTACTTTCCTATCCCATATGTTTGTTTATTGTCTGGAGATTGTTTAATTCGCTTTTGCATGTGTATAAAATGAATGGATTGGCGATTGTCTTGGAATGTCGCAATTTGATCGATCACCGAGGAATGTGCGCATGCTCGTGGTTCGGGACGTGAAAATATTTATCACACTTATTGATCAAGTATGAATTAATCAATATAGGACGGATTGAACTCAAAAAATTGATTTCTCAGATATGTTCATTTTTATCACACCAATTAGGTTATTGAACCATGATCACCTATAACATGAAGGTGACAACAATGGTATCTTCCTAATCGTTGAAAGGACCTCTTTTCATTAGTGATTTTAGAATTGCCAATTTGATCTGCAATGAATACCAGACACTAAATAAGCTTCGTTTCCATCATCGACATTGCTTTATATAATCGATAGGTACATTTGTAGGAAGAAATTAGTTAAGAAAGATATTTTTGACCATGACCGATTTGATTTGTTATTGTTAGTATATATACACACACTGAACATAAGCTAATTCATCAATATGCGAAGAGGTAAATTTATTCCTAATATAGTGATTTCCTCTAATAATGTTAAAAATCTAGACTTTGGACAGCAGCATCAACACTAACTCCAATGACTCTTTGCTTCTCCAATCCACCTCCAATGGATAGATTGAAGATGGCTATAAAGGAAAAGATCTCAGAAGCCAAAGGAGAGACACGAGGAAACACAAAATATTGAAAATCTGTTATACACTGTGTCAAGTGATTATTCACACATGAGCAAATAAAAATTAATGAAATTGATTTTCCACACCAAGCAAATGAAAATTATTACAGAATGAGTATGCCATGGTTTGCATAAAATAGATAGATTAGTGGCAGATTGACTTGAGGTCACCACTACTACCTTGTGTTTTGGTTTGAACCAAAGTTTTTAAAAAGTCAGGCTAAAAATATAAGAGCGCTTTCCCACATATTCAATAACAATAATTTCTAAGAATTCTTACCAGACATATTGATTTTGGAAATTGAAAAAAAATAATCTACTTTTCTTTAACCAAATAGGACTTGAGATTTTGATTCCACATAAGCCTAAAAGACCACGTTCAGTTTTCAAGGGCTTAATTTCTACAATTTGGTTGTCAGATTTCCTCCTACTAGCCTTGGTTCCATGTTGTCTTTAAGAAAATTAGGCATCTAGAAAGTCCAACTTGAAGGACAGAGCCCTACAACCATTTAGAAGTACACAACAACTATCTTTTTTGTCGCCTTAATATTCAAGCATATCTTCAACACCATATTACACGATGTGACTCTTTTTATATTTTAATAATACTAGAGGTCAAAATCACCACACTCAAGTACACCGCTAAACCCATCACTTGGGCCGATTTTCTTTTTCTGTTTGGTTGAATATATTATTTGCTAGAACAATGGCCTTGAGCAAGCTTAGGCCTTGCCACAGGCCAATGGGGCTCATCCTTGCCTGTGATCGGTCGCTGGCTGTCGCTATGGTCGGCAATCGATTGAAGAAAAAGGAAAAGGAATACAAAATTTAAAAAGAATATTTAAAATAATTTAAAACTCAAATTTTTGAAAAAGAAAAATAGAAAAAAAGAAAAGAAGGAAAAAGTGTTCAATGAACAAAAGTGCTCGTAGAAGTGAAAGAAAGAGAAAGGAAAATGCTGTGCGTTTTTGAAAAGTAGGAACAATTTCCCACTTTTGAATTTGTTTTTTTCATTGGTGGAAAATATTCTCTTCGATTAGGTTATTTTCCGTGAATCGAACGTTGGAAAATCTAGAAAACATTTTCTTGGAAGTTATTTTCCGTGAAATGAACAAAGCTTAGATTAGCATATTTTTAAAAGGTTTAGGAGTAAGTTGACACAATTGAAAGATTTAACACTGAATTGACCGCTGTACATAGGACTTTTGAACAATTTTCTCCCTGAGAGTGTAAAAGAAACTTCTCATTATGACTATTTAATAGAGGCCCCAAATGAAAAGAGAACTCACCTTACTTTAAACATTTGAAATAAACCGGATCAGTGGACAGTCGTCCCAATGGGTCTTATCACTAGACCTAAAAATCATTATTGAGAGTGAACTATGATTTTAAAGTTTTTATTGCACTTATAAATCAAGTATGAATTAATCAATTTTGAACCAATTGAACTCAAAAAGTTACTTTCTCAGATATGCTCATTTTTATCACACCAATTAGGTCATTGAACCATGATCACCTATAACATGAAGGTGACAATAATGGTATCTTCCTAATCACTAAAAGGACCTCTCCAACATTAGTGATTTTAGAATAGGAAATTTGATCTGCAATGGATACCGGGCACTAAATAGGCTTCGTTTCCATCATTGACATTGCTTTATATAATTGATAGGTACATTTGTCAGAAAATATTAGTTAAGCAAGATATTTTTGACCATGCCCGATTTGATTTGTTATTGTTAGTATATATACACACTGAAAATAAGCTAATTCATCGATATAAGGCTTGACATGGTTACACTATCAGGGTTGAACATCGTAGCTCTCTCTCTCTCTCTCTCTCTCTCTCTCTCTCTCTCTCTCTCTAATGTTTGATGTCGTTTGACCGCTCGGGTCAATGTTTTGATAAGATTAATGTCATTTGATGTGATTTTACTTCAACTCAATCCAGGACATAAGGCTAAGCATTCCTGGGAATTTGCGATCATTGATGACAAATATTCCTACTTCATCCATTTATAGCGTGAGATCTGAGCCTACAAGAAGTAAGACACCCGCCAGACCCTCCACTTGCGACGAGCGGCAATAAGTGTGTGTGAACAGCGGTTTGTGCATATAGGGGAAAGAACTCGGTGACGATATTACCAGTGAGAGGGACGGTCATTTGCTTATGTGTGACAGGCGATTGTAACTAGAAGCAGTGATGAATTAGAATCATCTATTATTTTGAATCAGGAACCGCAGGATTGATGATGGAAAGCTTTACTAGAAAGGACTCGTAGGGGCTTTGGGATGGTGACAAAAATCGTACGTGTTGATTAGGAGGCTGTTGAGGACCTGTAAGTTTGTTCTGTATGTAATTAGATGTCCCGAACTTAGTTAAACTCTTCTTATTTTTAGCAGCGTGAAAGCTTCAGAAAGTCGTACTCTTCATGTGGTAGACCTGTTGTCGAATAGGTCCTTATTCTCATCCTCTTGTAACTTGCATTGCTTTAAGCGCGTTTTGACATCTACGTACTGCATCGTGCGGGGGAAGAATTTATGATGATCAAGATGCACCGGCAGTAGTAGGTTTCCTTCGTGAACTTTCTTTGCTTATATGGAGAACTTAAAATGAATTTGAGAGAATTCAATGCACGATTTTCTGATGCGTGTATGCAATTATCAATTGCTGATACAGTCTGTGTTATCATCTATTTTTCCCACATCTAGTCCTTCCCGTCTGAGAACGATTTTCAGGATGTCAGTTAAAAGACGCCATTTCCGAGATCAATAATCGGCCAAAGTAGGATAATAACCGCGTCCAATCGAAGAAAAAACAGTCAAGTGTTCACACTAAACCTTCTTACTTTTGTCCCTTTTTTCCTCCTTTTCTTAATGGCTCTTTACTTCTACAATGACCAGAAGGATGTCTAGCAAAGCGAATAAGTAAATCAACCAAACAGAAAAAGAAAATTGGCCCAAGTGATGAGTTCAGCGGTGGACTTGAGTGAGGTGATTTTCACCTCTCATATCATTAAAATACAAAAAGCACATTATAACACGTTATATAGTGTTGAAGATACGTTTGAACATTAAGTCAACAAAAAAGACAGTTGTTGTCTACTTTAGAGTAGCGGCAAGACTCTTTCTTTAAGTTATTCTAGATGCAAAATTTTCTTAAAGATGTTGTAAATCGAAGGCCAGTAGGAGGAAATTTCTATTGATCAAACCATAGAATCTAATCTCCTTGAAAACTGAACGTGGTCTTCTAGGCTTATGTGGAATCAAAATCTCGGGTCTTGTTTGGTTAAAGAAAAGTTGTCGATTTTTCGTTTTCAATTTCCAAAGTCGATGTGTATGGTAAGAATTCTTAGAAATTGTTTTATTGAATCTATGGGAAAGCGTTCTTACATTTTCAGCCTGACTTTCTGAAAACTTTGGTTGAAACCTTCTTATATTTTTAGCCTGACTTTCTGAAAACTTTGGTTGAAACCTTCTTACATTTTTATCCTGACTTTCTGAAAACTTTGGTTGAAACTTTGGTTGAAACCAAAGCACAAGGTAGTAGTGGTGGCCTCAAGTCAGTTGCCACTAATCTGTCTACTTTATGCAATCCATGGAATACTCCTTATGTAATAATTTTTATTTGCTTGTTGTGGAAAATCAATTTTATTAATTTTTTAGTTGTTCGTGGGTGAAGGTTATTCTGCTGTAGAGAGTACACTAAGGGGAATGTCTACATCATTCTTGTTTTGAGAAATTAATAAATGACTTTTAAGACCAAAATAACAGGCTCTCTCTCAAATCCTCACCCTCTATAAGTCTCTCATCAATGAGGTGGCTAAACCACACCTGAATTACGCATCACATCTCTCACCCCTTCTTAATCTCCCTGTACATCAGTTCAGTCCACTTTTGCTTTGAGCCATGCAACTCGTCGGCTTTAGTTTTGCAAAGTTACCGTTTCGTCGCTTTGCTTTGGCCATTGCATTTGCTTTGTGCTTTGCACGAGTGTTCTCAGCATTAAATGAAACTGACAAATCTGCATTGCTTGCATTCAAGGTTGGGATAACTAAGGACCCTCTTGGGGTGCTTAACTCCTGGAACAATACGGTCAACTTCTGTCAATGGTATGGTGTTACATGCAGTCATCGGCACCACAACAGAGTCACCGTGTTGGACCTAAATTCCCAGAAGCTCTCGGGATCCATCTCCCCTCACATTGGTAATCTCAGCTTTCTAAAGGAATTGTCTCTACATAACAATAGCTTTAACCATGACATACCTCCTCAAATTGGGCAGCTGCATCGTCTTCTTATGTTAGAACTAAACAATAATTCACTAGCTGGTGAAATTCCCAAGAATATATCAGGTTGCTTTAATCTGGTTATCTTTAGTTTGGCTTATAACCAACTGAGTGGAGAAGTTCCTTTGGAGATAGGTTCATTGGTGAAGCTTCGGCTTCTTAATTTAGGACGAATCAATTTAACAGGATGTGTCCCATCTTCCATTGGGAACTTATCATCAGTGGAGCTACTTTATCTTCAGGAAAATAACTTAGGGGGGAATCTGCCTGGGGCTTTAGGCCAACTGACCAAACTCACAAAACTTGCTTTGGCAGTAAATTGGTTGTCAGGTACAATACCGCCTTCCCTTTACAATTTATCTTCATTGGTAGGATTTGACGTAGGAGGTAACCGAATACATGGAAGTCTTCCCACTACAATGGGCTTGGGTCTCCCCAACTTAGAAATTTCCAGCATCGTCAAAAACCGGTTGGTCGGATCAATCCCTCCATGGATACTCAATAATGCCACAAATCTACAAATACTTCAGCTCGGAAGAAACCAACTTTCAGGGAACGTACCTTCTTTTGAAAGTTTGCGGAATCTTCAACGGTTAAGCCTTGAGGACAACCACCTTTGAAGTGGGGGATCAGGTGACTTGAGCTTCCTTTGCTCATTAACCAATAGCACCAGCTTAACCGACTTACATATTTTCAGTAATAAACTCGGTGGGCTGTTGCCGATATGCATTGGTAACTTCTCTGTTACTATCAAGAATTTGGCATTGGGCATTAATCCTATAATTGGTGAAATTCCTAGAGCAATCCGCAATCTTGTGAACTTGGAAGTATTGGGAATGAGCAACACCATTCTTTCAGGTGATATCCCGTCTGATGTGGGAAATCTTAAAAATCTAAGAATACTGGTGCTCTGCAATAACAGTCTATCGGACATAATTCCATCCTTCTTGCAGACGTTCAAGAAATTGATCAACTTACATCTTGAAGGGAATCACTTTCACGGACACATTCCTTCTAATCTAGATAAGTGTGAAAGTCTGGAGTACCTTGATCTTTCTAATAACAATCTTAGTGGTTCCATATTTCCAGTGATTAAAACTCTCATCCTTTTGAACTTGTCTCGCAACCATTTGGATGGGGCTCTTCCAGTGGAAATAGGACAAATTGACCATTTAGTTTTTTTGGACATCTCAGGCAATATGTATGGTGGTGAAATTCCAAGCACTCTAGGCAATTGTGATGGGTTGATATTATTATCAATGGACAATAACCACTTCCAAGGATCCATTCCTCAATCAATTCGCTCATTACGAAGCATTGAGTTTTTGTATCTGTCAAATAACAATCTGTCAGGTGAGATTCCGAAGTTCTTGGAGGCATTTGACTTCTTGCAAATTCTGGATTTATCCTATAACAATTTTAAAGGCCCGTTACCAACTGAAGGAGTCTTTAAGAATGCCAGTGCCACTTTTATTATTGGAAATAACAAGATTTGTGGAGGAATCTCAGAATTTCGGCTCCCTAAATGCATCTCTAGACACTTCAAGAGCAAAGGAGTTGTTTGTAACTTGAAACTTGCGCTCTCTATTATCTTTGGACTTCTAGGGGCAGTTCTTGTTTTGGTTTTCGTGTATGTATGTTGGTTGAAGAAGAAGAAAACAAAAGAACCAACTTCAAGTTCCATAGTTGAGACCTTGCAAAAATTATCTTATGGGACTCTACTTAAAGCAACTAATGGTTTTTCTTCAACTAATTTGATTGGTGTTGGCAGTTTTGGATCTGTTTACAAGGGAGTACTGCACGAGAATGGGAGCAACATTGCAGTGAAAGTGCTTAATTTAACGCGTCACGGTGCTTTGAAAGGCTTCAAAGCTGAGTGTGAGGCTCTAAAGAGTATCAAACACAGAAATCTTTTGAAGGTACTGACAGTATGCTCAAGTACTGATTATGATGGAAATGACTTTAAGGCTTTGGTCTATGAGTTAATGGTCAATGGTAGCCTTGAAGAGTGGCTGCATCCATATCCGATACCAATTGATGCAAATGGACCTTCAAAAAATTTGAGTCTCATCCAAAGGATAAAGATTTCTATTGACATTGCTTTTGCATTGGATTATCTTCATAATCAATGCCACAACGCCATAGTTCATTGTGATCTAAAGCCAAGCAATGTCCTTTTAGACTCTGAGATGGTTGGACATGTCGGTGACTTTGGATTGGCAAAGATCATCCTTGAATCCACATCTTACTCGAACACAAATATAAGCTCAACCGGTTTGAGAGGAACAATTGGTTACGCTGCTCCAGGTACGCCCCATTGTGTCCCTAGCCCCCTCAAATGAAGAATTCGTTCATCATGAAATTGTTGACGCATCTTTTCACAGAACTTTAACTTCATTATGAGATTGTGTGAGTACTATTTTCTCATAGTTCAACCATTTGTGGTTCTTTGTTAGTGCAGAATATGGAGTGGGAAGTGTGGTTTCTATTGAAGGCGATGTCTACAGTTATGGCATCCTTTTGCTAGAGATGTTCACAGGAATCAATCCCACGTCTGAGATGTTCAAAGAGAACTTGAACCTTCATAATTTTGTTAAGGAAGCTTTGCCTGAAAGAGCGCTAGAGATTACTGATCCCTCTTTAGTTCAAGAAGCAGAAAGTGATGCAGGCCAAAGCAAAAAGAGCACAATCCAGGATTGTTTGCTAATGGTCTACGGAATCGGGATCGCCTGCTCAGTTGGAGTCCCGGGAGAACGAATGAGCATCACAGATGTAGCAGCCAAACTATGTTCAGTTAGGAGCAGACTTCATGCAGCTGGTTAATGAGGATAGGTGATATTCTCAAGCAGTAAGTTTTCTATTAGTTCCTATAAAATTATGCTAAACTGAAGCACTTATGCATAGACAAGCACATGACTACGCGCATTTTTTTTTTCAATCTAGATAAACTCAATTTTCTGGTAATGTGAAGATGAAGTCATGGAGGTTTCAGAGTCATCATGCAAAACCAAAGTGTGGTTGGAAAAATAGTGAAGTCATCCAAGGAGCTATGGCACATGGGAGCCTTTGGTGGTCTCAAAGTCAATGACAACGTGGTCGTTCTCCTCGGAAGATACAGAGAGGTGGCAAGAGGACTTCATCTCTTATGCAAACGTGGGCATGCTTCTCTAATGTATCGTGTGTTCAGTGAGTCGAGTTCTGATATAGACTATGAATAGTTTAGACTGCGAAGAAAAAAGGTGTGTTTCAAATTTTCCTTCCGAAATGGAAGCTGGCGTGTAAGAAGAGAAGAAAATATTAGGATTGATGCTGTCATCTGTATAGCTGTACTGCATATTTGGACAATTATAAAAAAAGACATACAAGCAAGCCTGTATATGTGTCATAAAGCTATGCAAGTACATTTATCCTTCTCTTTGTTTTGTGTTGGCCACATTGTTCAATCTATTAATAAGACGAGACGTCATGCTTGCGCATCCCACACCATATCGATATCTGTTGAAAAAAGATGAGCACATGAGTTTTCCTGGAGGTTTGCAGGTACAATGGCGAACTCGAGTCCCGCATTACCTTAATGCGCCACTTGGGGGAGCATGGGGGAGCAGATGACGTTGTTCCATCATCTCATGTAAACAGAATGACTTTCAGAGACGGAAGGAATCTAGTTTTCAGTGCAACAAATCGCCACACAAATAACTTGCAAGTAAAGATTGTAGTCATCGTCAATGTCGACACTATCACTTCCCGGAGGATCAAACCATCATAATCAAGTTCAACAGACGAAGGAGATGAACAAATTTTCCTCATTTCTTGGAATTTTGATATCTTGGTCCGCTGCATGGACCGAAAATAAGAAAAGCCGACTTACAGTTTACTCCTCCTCATCTGCCTTGGACACGAAGCGCCATTAAAGGCATGTGACCATCGGCCATGATTTTTCTGTTCATTTTATTTTCTGGGAAACTTCATCTTACAAAGCGTAGAGGATATTGGGATGGAACGATCCTTTCTCTCCATTACCATCTCGCAGAACTCATGATAGAATTACAGCAATTTCAGACAAAGTAATTTCAGAAATTAATAGTTCCGAGTTGCTATCACTGAAAATCTTTTGTTTCCAACTCAAGGTTATGGCTTATTGGCTATGAATGACGGTGGAGATTCTAAACTTTCACCTTTATTCTAAACTTTGCGTTGTTCGGAAGTCGATTAAGTAATGAAAGCTATATTTCCGACAAAAAAAAAAAAAAAACAAGATAATCATTGGCATATCACCAGTTAAAAGATGGGGAATCCCAACCGTGGGAAACCTGCAACTACTTAATTACCTCTATGTGCTTGGAAAGCCTATTCTGTCCGTAAAATTACCGATATCTATCTTCTTTCTTGTTTTTTCCTGTTCTGGTATTTTCTTGCCCTTACCGTTATTCAAAAAGGAGATAGACATGCAAGAACTTATAAAAAAAAACTTTTTTAGGAAATCATTTTTCAGAAAAATAACAATATTTTTTGGTGTTCAACTGAAACCTGAATATGATTAAAACATATCTTCTGCAATTTGGTATTTGATTTTATTTTTCTGAAGAAAATTACTAAAGACATCAATTTGTTTATTTATAATTATTTTTATTTCCTTCATTTCCTTTTTTCGTTTCCTTTTCTTTCTTTCTTTTTTCCTTCTTGCTTGGTTGATTGTCGGCCGTGACGATAGTAGATCGGCCGTAAGTGAGATTGAGCCTCTGTCACGCCCTGAACCTCGAGCACGCGCACATTCCTCGGTGGTCGATAAAATTGCGACGTTCCCAGGACGCGTCACCAACCCAATCAATTATGCACATGCGGAAGCGTATAATAGAACAATCCCCAGACAACACTCAACATGGAATAGAAAAGCAGGACAACAAATTTCAAACCAACACACTTTTATAAACACCTCAAGTTTTTATATAGAAGGTCTATCTCAAAAAGAACTACTGAGCCACCTATTGTGATATCCTGATTTTTCAGTTCTGTTTTCAATTTAATAAGTTGGGCTTTTCATCGACGCCCCTATAGTTCTATTCTCTGAGTTGATTACTCATGAGATAATTAGACTGTCTGATGAAGCCGTTAAGAGATTTTAACGCAATAGACTTGAGAATTCGACCAGAAATCGACTGCTCGACCGTGCTAATCTGTGAGGGTCACTACGGCACTGTCAAAATCGATCAGAGATTGGAGATAGGTCAATTTGACAGAGGTATGTGATTAGCGTGTGGGTATTCCACCTAATTACAAAATTTATGTCGAACGGCACTAGATCGGTTTTCTGTCATTCATTTACGTGCTTTATGCCCGTATTTGAAATCTCGAGATTATCACAACAACCGAGAGCCGCCAATGTGTCAAAAATGTATAATGTGGCTCGAAAATAATCGACCACGGGTCAATTGCACTAAAAATTCCTAAAATCTACTCGGTAGGTTAGGTCACGCTAAAATCGCGCTAGATTGAAATTAACTACAAATTTAAACCCGATTTTAGAAATTGGAAGTTTTGTCATGTCACGATTCATTTTAGGAACGTTGACTTATCCTTCGAATATTTTTCTGTAAATAGATATTTTTGGCAAAAATTCAAAATAAGAGTATTTTAGGTCGAGAAAATCAGAGGACTGTTTTTGGTCACGTTTTTTGGGATTCAAGTTGGATAAATTGATGAGGAAAAATGTGAATTCAAGTGTGGACATCTTAGTTGAATTTATGGACATCAAATTAAGTTCAATTGATTAAGGGAGAATTGGAGAGGAATTGAATCAATTTGAGTGGCCAATGTACAAAATTCGTAAGCCATGGGGACTCAACATTTTGGACCATTTGGTAAGTGTGTTGAGGAAGATTGAGGGCTGCAAATTGCCCATGGATGATAGTCCAAGTGGTGGGGGCATGTAATGATTAAGAAAGGGGATATTTGTGGCCATTGGGACCCTCCAACCTTCAGCAGCCTTCTTCTCCTTCATCCAGCCCCACCTTTCTCCATTGTTGTCCATTTTGAGCTCCAAAAACCAAAGGAAAATAGAGTAAGCTTCCCCCTTAGCTGTCGACCATCGCCGAAGCCCCTTGTAGCCGCTTGCTCACCCGTCGCGCCACCGCTCACTCGTCGCGCGCCGTTCGCTCATCTCGTTGTCTAATGCCGTTGTTCACACCTCGGCCATCATCCCCTACCATCCTGAGCTCGTCCAGCCGCTCTACATCGCCGTTCAACCATCCCTCGCCATCACCGTTGCCCCTGCTTGCCTGTCTAGCTACCTTGCCTTCTCAGTCCACCGTTTCAACCTTGGTCCCCTCTAATTCGGCCTTGGACAGAATCGAACCCCTCGGCCCCTGCTAAGCATTTCGTGTGGCTTTTCCGAGCACTTCCGGACCTCCGTTGGTGTCACCGTGGGCTTGGTTGTTGCCCGCATCTGTGTCGCCGTTGTTGTGAACTCACCGGATCGCTAAACCGGTGAGTTTACTTTCTAAACTCTACTTATGGAGTTAATGACGCTTAGTGGATAATTAGTTTAGGCTAATTAGGGTTTAGATGGTTAGTTAGAATTGATTAGTGATTTAATTATCCGTTTGTGCATATTAGGTGGTTAGAACAAATAGATTAGGGACTAAAGTAGTCGTAATATTTATTTAGATAGGTTCGGAATTTTTCTAGGCCCGTTTAGGTGGTTAGATTAGCGTTTTCGGCTCAAGTTGCTATTTATTGCATTTAAATTGAATTATTTAATATTTTCCAAAAATTATATTGGGATAGTTGGTGACTGGAATTTTGTGCTGATTGCAATGGTGTGCTTGGTTTATCTAATTGAGTGTTAATTTGTGCAAATTGAGTAGTGATTGGAAATTTGGTTATTTAGGGCTTGTTTGGCAACGTGCAAAAACGGTGCTAGATTCGATTTTTTGTTTCCAGAATCGGTTTGGGATGAGAATCGCATTTGGTAAAATTTTTGTTCCGGGAACAAATTTGTTCCCAGGAACAATTTTGGACAAGATTTGAGGATAAAAAAAATTGATTCTTTGTCCGAGAATCAGAAAAAGAATCAAAATGGTGAAACCCTTGCTCTTTCCTTTTGTCATCTCGGTTGCCGTTTGCTATCGCCCGTCGCCGCTCGCTGCCGCCGTCCGCCGCCCGGTCGCCGGAGGCTTGCGGGACGGGGGCGAGGTCCGGCGAGCTTGTCGGAGGTAAGCCCGGCCACCGGCGAGGCTCGGCCTCCGGCCTCGCCGAGGCCGGGTGAGGCCGGCCGGCCACCCGGCGAGGCCGAGCCTCGGCGGGCACGGGCGAGCCTCGCCCGGCCCGCGCCGAGGCTCGGTGAAGGCCGAGCCTCGCCGAGGGCCGACGACGCTCCGGTGAGCGTCGCCGGCCCTCGTCTGGTCGATCGCCGTCCGACGACTGGCCAAATGAAGAAGAAGAAGAAGAATAGGAAAAAAGGGAAAAAAAGAAAAAAAAAAGAAAAAAAAGGAAAAAAGAAAAGAAAAAAAGTAAAAAAGTTATTTAAAATTTATTTAAAAATCAAAAGAAATTAATTTGGAACAGAATCAATTAACACGGTATCAAACGCAATTCTATTCCAAAATAAAAAATTTTGGATAGTTACCAAATGCACTTTTTTACTCAAAATCAGTTCCCGGGAACAGAATAAAAAATAATCATTTCTAGTCAGAATCAGCTCTCGGGAATAGAATCGTTACCAAACGCGACCTTATTCTAAAATAGTGAAATTTCAATATTTAATTAGACAATCCCGGGTGTCGAGTTTTAATATCGAAAATGGTTTTAAAAACTATATCAAACCATAAAGGAAGAGCATAAGTTTTTCTGGTTTAAATTGACCGTGTACCCACAAACAATTATCTTATCGTGTATTTTTAATACCAAGAAAATAGGTCGGGTTCACTATTTTAATTGGGGCATTTGAGTGCAATGCATGGTGTCTTGGGTCGAGATTGAATGGTCGTGTGTTGGTTAAAAGAATCCGTCCCCGAAATGAGTTGGGAGGACGTGCCCCTATATGGAATGCCCTATCAATGGATGCTGGTCGTAGTAGAGGTTGGACCAATGCTTCTATATGGAATGCCGTTGACGTAATGACGTTGCCGCGCTCAGTGGGGTGAGGCGATGCTTGGTTATGCCAAAAGACCGCCGAACGTTGAGTAGGCCGTGCTCGTGATTAAAAATTGGAATGCATGCTGAGTGAAATTGATGCACCGGATTATGGGACAAAATTGTGTGACATGGTATGGAACGTGTCATAACAATTTAGCCCTATAATCAGGACCCTTGTGCTTATTGAGATGAAAGTGGTGGCGTTCCAATTGGTTGAGTGTGATTCCTATATATGATTGTGTATTTGAACTGTGTTGACTTGTAGGGAGGAACTGAGACGAGGTAAGTCTCTATGATTGTGTGGCTATGTGATTGTATAGCTAGGCGTATTTCTTTTCTAGTCGAAATCCCCGTCGTGGGCTTTAATATTTTCAAGTCCTTAGATGGCAGTTCCTTCGGAACTTTTTGGTCAGCCCAGGAGAGTCACTGAGCAGGTTATTGATATTCTTGCTCCTAGGGGCCACGAGGTTTGAGTCTATGAACTCGTGAGGACCACCGTCTAGGTCAATGCGAGCCTACCTCAGAGGGTATTCCATCGATTCAGAGCATAATATCGCCGCGGGCTCAATGGATACAGAGTGGATCCCCTACAGGATTTTGAGTTCCTAGCTTCGATGACAAATGTTGCTTTTGGTGAGGGTACAGCTGACCCTCCGAGTGGTGCAGTGTTGGACCCAAGTCCCCATGAGACCTCGGAGTTTTCAGTTGGGGATTCGTGTGCCTAGAGGACTTGTAGGCTTTTTTGTTTGAGTAGACTCTTGACTGTAGACTAGTCTTGTATATAAAACAGGGTGTTTGTAAAAGTGTTTTGGTTGTGAATATGTTTCATATTTTTTTATCCCGTATTGGTTGTTGCCAGGGGTATTGTTTATTCACTTCCACATGTGTAATAAAATGTATGGGTCGGCGATGTATTTTGAGACGTCGCAAATTTAATCAACCACCGAGGGATGGGCACACGATTGAGGATCGGGGCGTGACACCTATGCTCCCAACCCTTCCACTTCAAGTTCCAGGTTCTTCACACTAGGGACCTGAAAATGGTAACCCACGACCGAGTGAGAATAAATTTCAGTGAGTTCACGCTCTAAACCCTCGATTAGGAAGGAAATACACCTAGAGGCAGTCTAATCACACATCATACAAAACTTACCTCACCTCAGTTCCTTCCTACACGTCAATACAATTCATATCGCAAACGCATATAATAAATGCACACATCAATTGGAATGTCTTACTCAAATCTCAATCAATTACAAGGGTCTCGATTATAAGGCCAAATTATTATGACACGTCTCATTACATACCACACAATTCTGTCACATAGTCAGGCGTGTTTATCTCAATCATTCATACGTTCCAATTGATTACTACCCGCACAGGTAGTTATACCTGACGCATATCGGTCTTTTGGCATAGCTGTGCATCATCTTATTCCTTGAGCACGGTAACGTCCACCAAATGCACATTGGGGGACGGCATTCCCAAAGGAGCTTCGGTCCGGCCTCTACCGCGATCCAGCATCCGTTGTTAGGGGCATCTTATATAGGGGCAACGTCCATCCGACGCACATCGGAGATGGGTTCTCATAACCATCACATGACCATTCAATTTTGGCTAAGGATATCGTGCATTGCACTCCAATATCTCAATTAAGATAATGCGCTTGGCCTATTTTTTTTTGTATTAAAAACACTTGGTGAAAATAATCGTGTGTGGGTACACGGTCAGATGGAACCTTAAAAATTGATATCTTCCCTTTTAAAATCTTACTATTTGATATAGTATCTATTTTGGCGTCAAAACCCGACACCCAAGATTTTCTAATTAAATACCAAAATTTCACAATTTTGAAATAATAAACCAAAAATCACAATCACCATTCAATTGCATATATTATCATTCAATTGCATAAACTAATTACACCACGTCAATCAGCACGAAAGTCCGGCTACGGGCTATCCCGATATAATTTTCGGAAAATATTAAATAATTAAATAAATTACAAAATTAATTAAATAAATGCAATTTAATCCAATAAATGCCTAATTAAGCTCTAAATCCTAATTTAACCACCTAAACGGGCTTAGAAAAATAATGCACCATACTAATTAAATAACATAATCTAATTAATCCTTAACTAACCACCTAATTAAGCACCTAACAATCCTAATTAACCAACTAAATCACTAATTAAACTAAACTAACCACCTAAACCAAGCTTAGCCTAATCTAATTACCTACTAAGCATAATTAAACCCCTAAGCAATGTTTAGTAAGTAAACTCATCGGATTTGCGAGCCGATGAGTTCACGATGACGGCGACGCAAAGGCGAGTGGAATAGGGGTCTACAGCGACGCCAAAGGAAGTTCGGATAGAGCTAATAATGGCCCAAGATGGATCAGCTAAGGCTAAGCTTCGGCCTTATTTTTGCGAAGGGCCTCTGGTCGGCTTCGAGTGGGTTGGCCCTGGCTCGATTTGGGCTAGTCTAGCAGAGGCGGAGCTGCAATGTGGAGTCAAAGCTGGACGGTGAATGGGCGGGCTGGCTGGTGGAGCGGGATGCTAGAACATTGGAGTGGGACGTTGAAGTGGTTGCTGGAAAAAGGGACGAAGTGGTGGAGACGAGCGAAGGAGTCAACGTTGGGAGGTTCTGCTGGAGGTTGACTCGGTGGGAGGGAGATGCAGACGATGTGTGGATGCTAGGCTTGAGTGGGCAGATGAAATGATTTGCTGGTGAAGACGTGAAGGGTAGTGGGGTTGAGTCGATGGCAGAGAGGAAAAGGGGGCTGGCGATGATGCTAAGGACGCATGGACTAATGGTGTGAGGCGGTGAGTGGAGTTGACTGGCCGGCGTGGGTGGACAACGGTGTGTAGGCGTGAGGTAGTGAAAGAGAGAGATGGTGGGGAGGAGTAATCGGCTGCCATAGAAACCGAGGGGGAGATGATGTGCATGAGGGAGGGATGGGCTTGCGTCTGAATGAAAATGAAGAAAATAAGGGATGAGCAGAGAGGTATTTCGGTTGAGAGAGGATGCGTAGTGGGAGGGAGGAAGAAGGTTGGGAAGTCAAGGTGTTGACTAATCCAAGCCAATGGGAAATATCTATGTGATGATTAACATGCCCCTAAAGTCCAAGCTTCATCCATAAGTCATTTTCACACCAAAAACTTCACCAACAAGCCAAATTGAAGGTCAAGAAAGGTTCATGCAACAACCACACGAATTTCCTCTTCATTTTCTCTCAATTCTTCTCTAAATTAAGTTAAATTGAGGGCCAAAAATCCCATGGAGGCTACCCTTACGAATTTACACCAAGTCTCCACAATTTACTTCCATTTGGTAACCCAAAAATCCAATTAAAAAGGCCCCTCTGAATTTCTTTTCTTTTCCGAATTGTTCAAAATTGATTTTCCATAAAAATTTCGGGCTCGCCAAAATTTTTCGAAGGATGAGTCGACGTTCTTAAAATAAACTGTAACATGCCAGAACTTTCGATTATTGAAACCGGGTTCAATTTCATGATTAATTTCAACCGGATGCGATTTTAGCGTGACCTAACCTACTGGGTAGTTTTTAGGAATTTTTAGCGCATTTGACCCATGGTCAATTATTTTCGATCCACATTATACATCTTCGATTTATAGGCGACTCTCGGTTGTCGCGAAAATATCGAGATTTTAAATACGAGCACAAGGTATAGAAACGACGTAAAAATCGATTTAATACCATTCGACGAGAATTTTATAATTAGGTGGAATTACCAACACTTTAATTATATACCTCTGTCGAACTAACTTATCTTTAGTCTTTATCGATTTTGACGGTATTGTATTGACCCTTGTATATTAGTACGGTTGAATAGTCGAATTCTGATTGAATTCTCAAGTCAGTTGCATTTGGATTCCTTAACGGCTTCACTAGATAGATCAATTATCTCGTGAGTGATCAATTTAGAGAAAAAGACTATAGGCGCATCAATGAAAAGCTCATTTCATTTCATCGAAAACAGGGTTGAAAATCAGGATGTCATACCGTTGGCTCGTAATAATCGAAACACGCTTAAATGGTTGTGATAGTTGCGCCTGATTATAGGGCAAAATTATGTGATACGGTATGGGACGTGTTATAATGGTTTTGTCTTATAATCAGGACCCATGTGATTGTTTGAAGGATAAAAAGCATGTGTTTCGATTATTAACTACTTTTATCGCGTTGATAATATCATATGTGATGAGCTAACATGCAGGGACGTGCCGAGGTGAGGTAAGTTTTGTATAGTGCGTGTTTAGGACTCCTTCGAGGCATTGCATCCTAATCGGGGTTTAGGGTTTTGACCCATTGAGATTTATCTTAACCTATCGTGGTTAACTTTTTTCAGGGCTGTAACATGGAGATTTGCTGAGTGCGGATGTGGTGGATGCGAGATGGGACACCTTTTGGCTGGTCCTACTGTTAGTGAAGTAGGTGGACCCTAATCCTCGAGGATTTTTGAGAGGGTCGATAGGAAGTGGCTGTAGAAGGGCTTGTAACTGTTAAGCTTTCTAAGAGTAACAGTAAATAAATAAGTTATTTTCGGCAACTTTTGTTTTGATTAACTATAGCTATTGTTTGTTGTTGGCCGGGGGTTTATTTAATTCGCTTTTGCATGTGCTTAATTGAAAGGAAAAAAAAAACGAATGGGTCGGTGAGGCATCCTAGGACGTCACATTTTCAGTCGACCATCGAGAGATGTTTACGCGCTCAAGGATCGGGGTGTGACACATTCTAATTTCATTCCTTGAGATTGTTTTAAAGTTGGGACAAAGCAACACGAATAGACAATTCATCATTCCAAGTCGAGCAAAATCATTCAAAAAGAAGCATGAGTTTGCTAAGTTTTTTTTTTGGTCGAAGGAAACACTCTTATTTATATTATCGGAAATGTACACCCTGAAGCAAAAGCATCAATAGATAACAGATCAAGAAGTACAGCAGGTGGGTGTAGAAACTAGTTTTAGGCCTGGAAAACAATACCCTGGGCCTTTGCGGCCCAGTTAGCGACCCGGTTGGCCTCTTGCGGACAGTGTTGCAGGGTTAGGGCAGAGAAACGTGAGATTAGAAGGGCAGCCTCCATGAGCAAAGGTCGAAGCTCCCACACCGGCGATCTGTTGTTCCACACAGCTTCAATGAGAGTAAGGCAGTCCGATTCAAGCACCAGTTTCGTATGTTGGAGTCCCTAACGTAATAGATGGTGAAGGGTTGAGGTAAGTGCGTGGAGCTCGGTTTCCAGAGCTGAGTTCGATTGAACTGTGCTTGAAAAGTAATGGGTAAGCCTACCTCTCGAATCTTTGCAGATATAAGTGATCGATCCTTCTGTACTCCCTGGTGGATAGGCACTGTCGATGTTATACTTTAGGGTGCCCAAGTCTGGAGGTCGCCATAGCTGCTCGGGATTCGTGGTTCGAAGCCCAAATCTCGATCGGGTGACAGTCAGTACCTGGAAAGCTCTGGTTTGAGCTACAACCGCTTCAATGACAAGGTGCAGATCTGTTTTCTGATTCCGGAACACAAAGTTATTGCGCATTCACCAGATTTGCCAGAGGACATTGGTAGTGAACTCGAGCGCATGTAATTGTTGTGGTGTTGAAGCTTTTTTTGATAACCATGCATCAAGCCTATGGATCGAGTGAGGCAAAATTGGAATATTGAGCTGAGGGTTCGCCCACACATCTCGAGTCCAAGAGCAATATAGCAACAGATGCTCTATAGTTTCAGGGATATGCTTTTGACACAGACTGCACCAAGGGTTTGAAACGATGTGTCTGTGAAATAAATTTGCTCTAGTAACTAGTGCCTTTTGACAAGCTGCCCAAGTGAAAGATCTGCTTTTTGGTGTTGTTGTATTCATTTTCCATATTCTTCGCCAGAGAAATGTAGGATTTTGATAGGATGTTGACGCTCTGTTGTTGTTGTGATTGCTTGTTGTCTGCTGTATATTGTAGTAGCTGCTTTTTACTGTATAAACGCTATCTTTTGTTGCTGTCCAAACCACCTTATTTTCAGTGACTAGAGGTTTGACTGGAATATTAAGGACTTCTTTTGTGATCTGTTCTCCAAAGATACTGAGGAGTAAAGGTTGGTTCCAATTCTAGTGACTCGGATCAATAAGATCCGCCACCAGTAAAGGTTCCTCTTGAGTCTTAGGTCCATAAAGAATTTCCATTGGTAGCCAGCGATCGCCTCTTATTATGATATTTTGACCATTACCCACTGACCAGCGAAGATGAGGAAGAATAGCATCTCTGCCCAATAAAAGACTTTGTCATCCCCAAGATGCCCGAGGTCTTGTAGTTGCCGTGAGGAGGTCTTTCGTTGGAAAGTACAAACCTTGAAAAAGTTGACTTCATAAAGCCCGAGGCTGTTGTAGTAATCTCCACGCCTACTTGCCAAGCATGTCTTTGTTAAAAGCTAGAAGGTCACGGAACCCTAAGCCACCGGTATCTTTACTTTCTTTAAGAAGTTCCCATCTTTGCCAATGGATACCCGCCTTATTCTAATGATTTCTCCACTAGAATCAGGTAATGCTTTTCTCAATAGATTTACATATTGACAAAGGAATCTTAAAGATAGACATAGCGTACCGTGGTAGTGCTTGTATAATAGATTTAATGAGAATTTCCTTTTCTCCTTTTGATATTAATTCCCTTTCCATCCCTCCAACTTGATATTCACCTTTGCTATTATCCAAGAGACCCTCTTTGAACGACCCCATTCAGATGGTAATCCCAAATACTTGCCAGATTGAGACAACATTGTCATTTGAATCTCCGATGACAAGTTATCTTGCAAGCTAGTAGGGCAATGTTTACTGAATATCATGCCAGACTTATTGCGATTCACTAATTGACCAGTCGCCAAATAATGGGAAAAGTATACTAATGGTGCCATAAGTTGTGTACGGCGCTCACTTTAGTGCCAAAAGTTTCCGCTGGATCACTTAAGTGCCAAAAATTTTGAAAAACGCTCACTTTGGTGCAAACTTCGATCTGATTGGCCGGAAATCTGACGTGGCATTTTTTTTTATTAATATTTGAAGCCGACGTGGATTGCCGGAGAATGCAATCAGCATGCAAACAACAAAACGACGCTGTTTAGCATCTTTTCCCCCAAATAAGAAACCCTAAATCCCCAAATTCGAGTAGAATGGGAAATTGAAAACCCTAAATCCCCAATTCGAGTGCATACTTCGATTTTCTCTCATAGTTATCAGCTCGCTCTTGCGAATGGAGGGCAAAAGTTTCAGCAGCGGCTCACATTCCTATAAAAAAAGCAAATTAGATGGTGAGTGTTACTGTTATTGTGGGCTACCGAGTCCAAGAAGAACATCTTGGACTCGGTTGAATCCCGAGAGAAGATTCCATAGGTGCGGCAGATATAGAGAAGGCTCGAAGTGCAAATATTTCAAATGGGTTAATAGGAAATTCTCTAATCGAGCGACAGAAGTAATCCTAGAGTTACTTGAAGGTTGAAATCAACCTCCACCTGCGTTAATGGACGAGTTGGAGGATGTCAACTCAATGCAAGCTCAAATGAAGGGTTTAACATCTCTTGTCGACCATTTGAAGAGGGAGGTTTCAAGGCTGGAAATTGAAAGAAACTTTTATCGAGCGTTGATTATATTCTTATTCTCTTGTGTAGTTTATTCAAATGTGAAGTTAAGTAATGAGAAGAAGTTTGTATGTCTACCATAGTCGAAGTTTGTATGTCTACCATTTTTGTATGAAGCAGAAGATTTTGTTGTAATCCATGGTAGAAATGCAAGGTTGGAGTTGGAATGCATTAATTGTAAGCACTTCAGTAAATGCAATGTTTGCTTGCTGCATTTTTATTTGCCCTCCGATTTGTGTTAAGAGAACTATACAAAGTACTAGTGATGTCAAGAACAGAGCAAGGAAAGAAAGTGTCGAGAACAGAGCAAGGAAAGAAAGTGTCGAGAACAGAGGAAGGAAAGAAGCTGACGAAAATGAAGAAAACAACAATAGAGATTATAGCACGTGTAGCATGTTTACATTGATGAATTAGTATTCAATTTTAAGTGTGTAAAGTCAAACTTTCTGTTTTTGTTTTCAGTTAGTTAGTTGGTTTTTATTCTATTGTTATCCTCCAGATCGATATAAAAACTGATGAGCCAAGAGTAAACAATTAGAAAAGTTCTTTAATGTAAGCGAGCTCTCATTGAATAAGAATACACTTTTTCTCTCTGCATCGTTTTTCATTTTTCTCCCTCTCGTTTCCATTTTCTATTCTGTTCATCAAATCTCTTCAAGCTGGTTTGTTGGTTTGCTGCAACTGCAAACTATGGCGAAATGGAAGGTTGAAGTTGGAATGCATTAGTTCTAAGCACTTTTTATTGTTTAGTTGTGTATTGGCAATGTTTGTTTTGGTTAATTTTTGCTTCAAACAGAATGGTTGCTGCATTTTTATCGTTGTAATGGTTTGCTGGTTTGCTGATTTGCTGCAACTGCAAACCATGGCAAAATTAAGGGATTGAGGCAAATTAACGATTGACCATTTCAGTGACAAAAGTTGTAAATAGTGATCGCTTGAGTGCTAAGTTTTTATAAAAGTGATCATTTAAGTGCTAGTAGCGATTACAAAGTGATCACTTGTTGCACAAGTTGTAAATAGTGATCGCTTGAGTGCTAATTTCAAACTTGCACCAGTCGTGGTGCATCCTGCATCTTGTTCTTGCATCAGTTGGCTTGCTGGTGCATCTTCTTGCAACACAACAGCCCTGCAACGAGATGCACCAGCACCCAAAACTGCATCTTATTCCAGCATATACAACCAGAACCCCACAGACAGCATCAACGCATCAACTGCATCCTATTCCAGCACATACAACCAGAACCCGACAGATAGCATCAACGCATCAACGACTTCAACCAGCAACACTATATGCACACATTTAAATCTAAAAATAATAGCAACCTCATAAGAACATTGCACCAACAGCAAAATATACAAAAATAGCTATTGTCATTGATATTGATTGATTGTTTACAAAAGAAAAGAAAAACATGAACTTCACTCCCCAATCACTGAAGGTTCAGCATCCTCTTAAAAAAAACCAATGCCAATATGGAGGCAGCAACTACCATCAGTGATATAATATCCAGCATCCTCCTAAAAAAAAAGAAAACATAAAAAGATGCGACCATGTCCAACACCACATAAAAATAAACATAAACTATGTCCATCACCCTCCCATCAGCAGCACCACATAAAAAGAGACCAAGTCCAGCACCCTCCCATCAGCAGCACCACATAAAAAGAGACCAAGTCCAGCACCCTCCCATCACCAATATGGACAACACCCTGATCTTCTTTTCGTCTTGGGGCTTTGAATTGATTCATAATCCGAGCACTCTTTCGAACTGGATGTACAGGTTCTTTAATTGGGCGTTCTGTCACCTCATTTTCCTTGTTTTTGATGGTGGTTATTCTTGTTTTAGCACGTGTCATGTGTTGGTCCATATCATCACTATCGCGCCCATTTGTTGGTTGAGATGGAACTGGTGCTGGGTTCTGTTTGGATGGCTGTTTTGCAGCTATTTCCACTGTCTTCTTCTTTAGAGCACTCTTCTTTGGCTGTGCCCTTGATTCTTGAGTTGGCCCACCTTGAGAGAGAAGTACATCCAAAGTTCTCCCAGGCTACAAGAACATAGCGATATTGTCAACCAAATGAATTGAAGTACAACAAATTAAATGCATGAGGCCTACAAATCTTACATTCAAAATAGTTATTCCAGTCCGTTCATCTGTGTAAATCCCATAACCATATTACCTTAATCTTTTTCCAATAGCTCCTTTTATTCGTTGTGGTGCATCATTTTCAGCAACAACAGATGGGGGAGCAGCCTCTACAACTTGTGCAGTTGCTCATTTTCTCACCTGAGAAATACATAACAAATTTAAAATTCAGCCCATAAAAGACAAACACAGCGATGTACAATTTACATGAATTTTTTTTCTTCTCGTTTGCTCAATGGTGGATGTCGTGACCTCCCCAAAGCGGGTTTAACCACTTAAGGGTTCAGCTAATGGATTGCTAAGCCTAGACTTAACTCGAGCTCTCCCAAGCCCATACCAATTCGCAACTTAGGGTTTAAGTTCTTAATATGCAAATAATGTTTATCATGAAGTCGCCACTAATCTATTTTTGGTGGGTCGATTAGAAACCCAAGTAAAGTAATGGGAGAATTACTTCACTCCTAATTTAGGTTAGAATTAGGTTTATTTCCTGTTTTAGGGTTTGCACATTTAGAATAGGAATTTTATTTCGAATTTAATAAAATAAAAAAATCAAGAATCAAATCAATCAATTTAGGTTGCTAGTTTTTTAACTTAGGGTTCATGTTTAATTACTTGACAATTTTTAATTTCGAAATTAATTAGTATAAAAACAAAAACAAATTATTAGAATTTTGGCACTCTTTGCATATCATTGCATTTTAGGGTAAAATTTCATAGAGTTTAATTCTAGATAATAGTTTTTTTTTAAGAAAATTTTTAGATAGATTGCATTTTAGTTAGGAATTTCTAAATTAGGATAACATTCTAGTTTAAATTAGGATTTCGTTTAACCTCATTCCTAATACAAATTAGATGATATTTTAATTTAGATAGATAATTTTCACATTTTTCTAATTCCGAATTTCATGAAAAATACAAAAAAAATGTCTTAGAATAAATTAGTTTTATTTTCTAGGATAGATTGCATGCTTATTAAGAAAACACAAAAACATCACATTTGCATTATATAGTTTAGGCCATATTATCATGTCATATTATTCCATGTTAGATTAGTAGCATGCATTGCATATTGCATATTAAATAAGTAAAAAAAGAAAAAAGAAAAATTGCGTGTTAATTAGAAATAATATATAGGGTTGTTGATATGAATTCTGATCTAACATTGTAGATGCTTTCGTTGCTATGAGGTAAGTCCTGCCATTTATTCATTGCTTTATCTGGGTATTATATTGGTGGTTTGCGCACCTGCATGATCACTTCACATGTTAGGGAAGTAAATTAAAATCAATTCACACTGCCTACAAAACATTTTTTTAAAAATTAGTACCGAAAGGGCATTAGAGAAATCTAGTGTAACCAAGTCCCCGAACTCACAATCTCTGGTTCGTAGGAGTGAAGTAATTCTCCCATTACTTTACTTGGGTTTCTAATCGACCCACCAGAAATAGATTAGTGGCGACTTCATGATAAACATCATTTGCATATTAAGAACTTAAACCCTAAGTTACGAATTGGTATGGGCTTGGGAGAGCTCGAGTTAAGTCTAGGCTTAGCAATCCATTAGCTGAACCCTTAGGTGGTCAAACCCGCTTCGAGGAGGTCGCGACAGTGGACTCAGTTGTCGTTGTTGTCCTGCCTATTCCAGCCCCTGTCCCTACACTTGAGCCTACAACAGGGCCTTTTTCTAGCCCTTTAGAAGGCCTTACAACAATGTACTATATTAGGATCATGACAAACTACAATGAATAATTAGACATCTACTCATTTTCATGGTCGAAACAAATGGAGAAAACTTATCAAATTATAAATGCATAATAGAGGAAAAGCACCAGAGAAGCCAGTGCACATGGTCAACCATCAAACTCTATCGAATAGGAAATGTAAAGTTACTAAGGTAAAGAGAATACTTACCTTACAGTAGGGCTTTCTGTTTGCCCTTCAGTAGGCACTACTGCAGGGTCTTCTGTCCTACCTTCACTAGGCTTAACAAGAAGCTCTTCAGTAGAGCCTTCTGTCCTACCCTTAGCCATTACATCTTGCTGTTGATACTGCCTTTTCAGCTCACAACCTTTCTTATTGTGCCCTTCTTTACGGCAATATGAGCATTTCATCTTTGAGCCAGTCCTAGTCAGAGCTCATCCTCTGACTTGATGCCTCTTCCTGCTGCATTCTTCTTTTCTTTTTTGGCCTTCCAATTTGCTTCTTCAGTGGTAAAGATAGAGAGCTTTCATGATTTGTTGGCTCCCAAAATTTGCTACTTCTGATAGGCTGCATCATGAATTGGTATGAAGCAATGTATGAGCTTTTTTTTGTACCAATCATGTAGGTAATCATCTGGGTTTTCTTGCTTCATCTGAATAGCACAAATTGTATGGGCACAGGGAATTCCATTCAGTTGCCAGGCTCGGCATGAACACTTTCTTCTATTCAGGTTGACAACATACTTATCTTGATTTTGAATAATCTCATATCCATTATCTCCATTCCAAACCGGGACGAGTAACCTACTAGCGAGCAATGTTTGCATTCAATCTCTTCATAATCCTAGGGCCACAGTCTCTAGTCCATTTCGTAGCCTCATCTCTTTGCCTATGCAGTTTAGTCATCACCATCACTCGAATATCATCAAGCATGCTGATGATTGGTTTGCACCTGGCCTCTAAAATTTTGCCATTAAAAGCTTCGCTAAGGTTGTTATCAATGATATCACATTTGAACTCTTCGCTGAAGAAGGCCCGACACCAGTGCTTAGCTTCTATTTGGAAAAGTGCATCAAAACCTTCCTTTGTCAGCTGTAACAATCCTTGTTTGGCTAATCTAAAATCAGCCATGTTTGCACTCTTTGCTATCTGCCAGAACTGCTTCTGGAGCCTATCTCCTTTGAAGTTACTTGACCAGTTTGCATATATGTGCCTCACGCACATTCTATGCTCAGCATGTGGCATCAACTCAGCCAATGCAGGAATAAGTCCCAACAAAAATTCAAACCAATAAATACAATTCAGGAAAAATATGTAAATGATTAATATTAAAAAGGAGTGAATTAATTGACAATAAAATTACATTCTGTTGGTCATTCATGAATGCCCTTCCTCCCCCATCGGTTATCTCAAGGTCAGCCATTAAATTTTTGAGAAATCAGGACCAAATATCCTTGTTCTCTATCTTCACCACCGCCTAAGCTATCGGAAACATTTGATTATTGGCATCTCTCCCCACAGCAGCCAACAACTCCCCATTACACAAACCCTTTAGAAAGTATCCATCCAATCCTATAATTCTTTTACAACCAGCCAAGAAGCACCATTTGCATGAATCAAAACAGATATAAAATCTATCAAATCTAGGCCTAAGATCAAGGAGTGGCCTCTCCATAGTCTCTACATACACCCTACTAGATGGGTTTTGAAACATGCACTCACCAGCATAGTCTCATACCTGCGCATATTCTTCCTTATACCCACCCATCAGTATTTTCATCACCCTTATCTTAGCTCTCTCGCATTTCCTTGACACATTAACCCCTACTTGTTCTTTCACTAACTGTTGAAATTGAGGACTCTTGATCCCGGGCATTACTTTGATAGTGTTGAAAAAATGCTTCGATAACCACACACTCGTTATCCTTTTATTTTAAAAAATAATTGGACAAGTATGTTCCTCCTGCAAGGACCTAATCTGGAATGACCCATTCTTACTCAGCACGCCATAGAGCTTCCATGGACAATTGGATTGTGAGCACTTAGCTCTCACAAATTCCTTCGTGTTTCTAATGAATTTAACACTCCTCTGTTCACCAATGGAGTTCTTCACAACGGCTTCCTTGAACTGTTTAGCATCATCAAATCTCATGCCTACAGACAAAATAGGTTTATCAATAGTCGGATCATAGTAAGGATACTTACTTTTTCTTGGACGAGCAGGTTCTTCATCATTATTGTCAAGCTCATTCTCCAAACCAGCAACTTCATTGCCGCAGCTTTCTTTATCTTCACTTCTATTACCTTCAGCTAGAACTCCATCCCCATTTACTGGCTCGGGCCTTTTTGCTGAAGATGCAAGTTTTTTTCTTAGAAATTCCCTTTGCTTTTGTCTTGATTGTGTGACTTCATCATCATTTTCGTCACTTAAGAAATTTAATGAAGTAAAATATTCATCTTCCGATTCACTGGATAAAGCAATTTCCCATTCT
This sequence comes from Eucalyptus leucophloia subsp. euroa, assembly GCA_017140325.1. NCBI lineage: Eukaryota > Viridiplantae > Streptophyta > Magnoliopsida > Myrtales > Myrtaceae > Eucalyptus > Eucalyptus leucophloia. The sequence goes on from CM029475.1 coordinate 49,955,991, forward strand.
AATCCAATGAAGTCCTCATCGCCCAAATCTACACCCAAGCCTTCAGGATATGTCACTGTTTGTTCATCTCTATCAATGTGAGTTTTCTCCTTTTCATCCCCGACTTGATTACTCGCTTGAATAGGATCCCTCACTTCTCCTCTTTCAGTGGTGGTCTGCTCATCCCCATCCCCATCCTCATCCTCATCCTCACCATCTTCATCATCATTCTCATCCTCATCATCACTATACTACTCAACATATACCTTAGCTTTTTCGCCGTGAAGATAATAGTAAATGATATCCTTAATACCATTATCGTTATTAAAAAATCTCAACCCATTCTTCAATTCCTTCCCAGGAACACAGTAATGTAGTTTTTGCACTTTGTATTGTAAAAAATACACCAAATCCATCAGAAAATCAATATATGATGATTTCTGAACATTGACATAAATAGTACATTCATTTCTACTAGTATATTCCCAATCATCGGTGCCGATAAGAAACTCTCCACCATAACAAACAATGATGCCTACCTGATTCGCGTCCATGTCGATGCTGCACCCAATGAAAAAAAAAAAAACAAATGTCATTACTTGTTGGGACCACATGACAGAATCAGTAACTTCACATGGAGGTCATTGTCATTTTGTTGTCAAGAAACAAATGCAACTAATCTCCCCAATTCAGTACTTTTACAGAAACAAAAGAAATCGAGTTGAATAAACAAAGTGAGGTCCCACCACCCATTTTTCAATTTAATCACATTCGGTCCCCCTGTTTCCCCCACAGAAGTAGTCTAATTAATTAAATAAATTCGGTCACACCACTGTTTCCCCCCGAGTCGAGCCCATTTTACCCTCCGTGCCCTATTTTTCTATTCAGTCCCCACAAAAGAAAGGGAACGAACGACGAAACCCTCAATTCGGTCCCCACAACTTTCCCCACCACTTTCCCCTTGAGCCGAGCCCTCAATTTGCCCTCCACGCCCTAACTTGCCCATCGGAACCTTAAATTTTTCAGTAAATTGATCTACGTACAGAACATGACAAACCTGAGTGAGTGAGAGTTGAGGATGCAGCCAGTGAACGAACGTGAACGACGACGCAACTACAGTGGTGGCTGAGCGACGGCAACCGAGCGACGGCGGGCAAGTAAACGACGGTGGATCAGCGAGCTACGGCCGGCGGCGTTGAGCGAGAACCCTATACGAACACCATTTTTGGCCCACGTCATTTTTCACCGTATTGAATCCACTATACGACGATTGTTTTGTAGGTAATTCACGTGGAATAGTAAAACGACGTCGTTTCTTACGAAGAAAAGGAAACGGCATCGTTTTATGCCATCCACCGTGGACAATATTAAGAGTTGTCGAATTTTTTTTTTTAAATATAAATGCCACGTAATCATTTTGGTCGGAATTTCTCGCCGATGGCACTAAAGTGAGCATTTTTTCTCCGATTTGTCACTTAAGTGATCCGGTGGAAACTTTTGGCACCAAAGTGAGCGCTGTACACAACTTATGGCACCATTAGTGTACTTACCCCCTAAACAATACTGATTTAAGATAGTAGCAAAGTTCTGGCATTCCTGAATAGTCCCCTCTAGGAAAAAAATGGCATCGTCAGCAAAAAAGAGATGGGATAGGGTTGGACACCACCTATTAAACTTAATACCCTTTATGTGGCCCACACCGATAGCTTGATTGATTAGTCTTGATAAAACATCTGCTAGCAAAATAAACAGATATGGAGATAAAGAATCACCTTGTCGAAGACCTCAAGAAGGGGAAAACGAAGGAAGATACTCTCTATTAAATTTCACACTAAAAGATGTAGTTGTCACGCACTGCATAATCCACTTAACCCAGCGAGGATGGAATCCCATTTTAAGAAGGTAGTCCTGTAGAAAATCCCACTCAACTTTGTCATACGCCTTTTGCATGTCTGTCTTTAGGATGATATTGAATTTTCTCGTTCACTTCCTGATCTTGAATTGATGAAGAACCTCTTGAACGATTAAAATATTATCTTGAATCTGTCGTCCACTCACGAAAGCCGATGGTTCCTTAGAGATTAGATCATTCAGCCAAGGTTTGAGATGGTTGGCCAGTACTTTCGAGATAATTTTGTAGGCAAAGTTGCAAAGACTGATTGGGCGATATTGCTCCAGTTTCTCCAGGTAAGGTGTCTTCGGAATCAGTGCAATAAAGGTTCGATTGAGACTAGGAGGCATCTCCCCTGATAGAAAAAAAAATGTTGCACTAGTAGAAATAGATCATCTTTAATAACGTCCCAGTGTTTTTGATAAAATAAGCCATTTAATCCATCTGGGCCAGGGCTTTGGTAGTCCCCAATTGAAAAGTGGCCTGCTGAACCTCCTCAACAGTGACCATATCAACCAACCGATCATTCATTTCAGAAGTGACAACTGTTGGCATTGGTCAAGAAGGCCCATAATCCCTAGACCCTTCAAATGTATATAGCTTTGAAAAGAAAGTGGTCGTCATACCTTGCAGAGTTTGTGGATCAAGAACCCAATGTTGATTATCGTCTTGCAACATTGTAATACAATTGTGTTGTCTTCGTTGAATTGTAGAGGCATGAAAAAACCTCGTATTCTTATCACCCCACTGCAGCCATTGTATTCTGGAGCGTAGGGCCCAATATTGCTCTTCCTTTTGCTAGGTCCGTGCAAGTTCTTCCTTGATTTTCGATGCTTCCAATCTATTATAATTTAAGTGCTGTTGGTTCATGAGTTCTTGTAGCTGATTTTGTAAGGCAATCACTCTAGCATGTCCGTTTGAGAATTTTTCACGATTCCACTTAGTTAGTGCAGTGGTAACAGTCTTTAACTTCGAAAGGAAAGCCGGATGTGGAGGATAGATCGAATTCCATGCGGTAGATATAACTTCCCTACATTCAGCATCATCATTCCAGTAAGCTTCATAAAGAAAAGGCTTCTTGTGTCGTTTATAATGTGCTGAAGTCTGTATGAGTGAAGGACTGTGGTCGAATCCCAACGCAGGTAACGCAATCACTTCGGCCCTAGGAAACAATAGGCGCCAATCCATCGAACACAATGTTCGATCTAATCGTTCCTTTATCAGCTCTTCACCTTCTCTATTATTCATCTAGGTGTATTTACAGCCTTTACTTTCTATCTCCATAAGTTCACAATCGTTTAGAACAGCATGAAAAGACAGCATTCGAGTAAGATCCACAGGTCTCTTACCAAGCTTTTCCTAAGGGTAAAGAATTTCATTAAAGTCCCCAGCACAAATCCAAGGGAAAATATTCACACAGTTGATCTCCTGTAGTTCATCCCACAAATTCTAACGTTGATGATAGTTGTAAGGAGCATGAATATAAGTTAGGCGAATGGTTCTATCTTCCTGCACCATCCTACAAGTCGTATCAAACATATATTGTGAAGAGCTAAGCACTTGTATAGATACATGATCATGCCATAACAATGTTAATCTGTCAGCTATACCAACTGGGTTGAGAATATACGCATGTAGAAAATGTAAGTAGCTCTGGATCTGTCATAGCTTTGCTTCAGTGTTCTTTGTTTCCATTAAAAAGACAACATCGGGCTTTTCTTTGGCTGTCATGGTCTTTAGAGCCTGAACTGTCAGGGGATTGCCCAAACCCTGACAGTTCCAGGCGAGTATCTTCATTTGTTGGTGGATGGCTGTTGAGGGCCAGCCACCGAAGCCCATGCTCCCACTTCCTCAGCCACATAAACAGGTGTTTCCATGAGATTTGTCTCATCATGATCCTCGATCATCAAACTTTTTGACTCATAGGGGTTGTACCTTTTCAACTTCTTAGCCACCCTTAGTTTTGGTGTCAGTCTCGCATTCTTCAGCTTCTTGTGCCCCTTTGCTTCCATAGGTTGAGTCTGAATGCCTTTTAACTTAACTTGTGCAGGTATGATTGCTGTGGTAGAAGTTCCCTGTATAACTGTTTGCGGGTCAGAGGCCACTCCCTGGGTGGTGGCACTTGTGTCAACAGCATCAGATACGTGCATAGGATCAACATTTGTCGGTTGAAGTAATAAAGGAACATGCAATTGCATAGGATCAGCAGTGATTGGTTGGGGCAATAAAGGAGCGTGTTGAAGTTGTGAGGACGGAGTTTCAGGTACATTTTCTTCAGGTTGATTGGGATTGTCTTGTGCCGTATAGAAAGTGTGCCAATACGGGCTATTCTCCCTAACCTCAGCTCGAAGCCATTGGCCATAGGCCATTTTACCTTGGCCTTCTAATTTTGCTTCATCAAAGGGTATATCCCAACAATACGTCACATAATGGCCCAGCTTTCCACGCGAGTAGCAGAAATGCGATAGTCGTTCATAACGAAAATCGAGCCATAGATGCTTACCCTCAATTCTAACTAACTTCCCTGTCTTAAGAGAATCCTGCAAAGTTAGTTCCACTCTAGCTCTACCAAGTCTGGATGATGTCCCTTCCTTTGTATCAATTCTTACTTCCAAGACTCGACCCAAATGTTGCACCGCCCTGCGGATCATTGATTCCGTACACCATTCTAAAGGTAAACCAACCACCTGAACCCATAACGCACAAGTAGAAAAGTCATAGCAATGTAAAGGAGTATTAAGGATCCATGGTTTAAATATAACCAAATGGCCAGAGAAGAGCCAAGGTCCCCCTTCAAGAACTTTCTGTTTTTCTGCTTGAGACTGAAATTTAACTGCAAAGATGCCCGCCTCTGGCTGTGAGATTTCTACTTGTTCAATGCGCCAGACTTGCTTTAATGTATTGTGGAGAGCTGTAATGTTTATAGTAGGGTTGGATAGGATGCGTCCTATTAAAGTTAAGCGACATTCTTCTAATTTTTCAGGAGGCGGTGCATCATCCCAGTCTTCTGTAATCTGTTCTATAGTAAGGCGGCCTAACCTGTTGCATAGTGCAGACAAGCGCGAAGAGTCGCCATGGTCTTCCGATGCCATTCAGTTATCCTGAACAGAGGTTAATATAGGGACAGGTACTATAAGAGGCAAAGCAGCTATAAAGTCGGGAAAGCCTCAATCCAGAAGAAACCCAGAGTAAAAGACAAGGTAAACTCCACCAATTCCAACCAATTGTCGACATGCAACAGGTCGGATGAAGATGCACCCAAATCCGAAAGTCCTCATGCCGAATGGAACTCAACAGTAAATGGCGAGAATCTCCTTACCCGCAATAGATGGTGACAACAGAGATGGAGTTACAGATGGAGAATTCGAGGACATGCAGCAACCAAACCAAGTAGAAGTCGAAGAAAGTTGGTGGCGCGGGCCGACCCTAGATGCCCGGTTGTGGCGGAAGTGGACGAATTGCAGAGATGCAGCAACCAAACCGAAGAAAGCCAAATATATGTATGGAACAAGGAACAGCAAGTGGCAAATAAAGAAAACAGAAATCACTGGGAGGACAAAACAGGGAATGATCCGAAGATGGGGATGGAAACAGAAAGGTAAATTTGGGGGTTAGGGTTGGAGAACTACCATAGAGGTAGACAGGCAACTCTACATTTCGAGAGAAGATTTTTGAGACGGAGCTTTTTTATGAGTTTGCTAAGTTGTTTCAAAATGAAAAGGGCCGATTCACCTTAGAAGTCCTACCACGGTACAGAGAAATCATGAGAGAATGATGGTCAGATTTAAATCTAAGAAGTACTTGAACTATCGCATCAACAAACAACAAACGCCAAGAAAGATTACACGGTGCCTACACCTTGTGACTCCTCAATTGAGCTTTAGCTAATTCGTCTGATTTGGCATAGATAACAATTAACCACCAGATTCTATAACCCCTCCACTTTTAACATGAATAAATTGAAAATCAGTTTGGATCATTTCAATAGTAAAGGAAGCATCAAGCCACAACAACTAAATTCCTCCCACAAAGTTTTGTGCCTCAACATGGGTACGATTAAGAATTTTTTTTTTTTTTTGGTCGGTGATTAAGAAATTGAAGTTTCTTGATTATTTCTGAAGCTTTATATCTTCTCACTCTCGGTTCAACAATAATAAGTACTTGAACTCTATGTAAATGAGTTAAGTCATTAGCCGTTGCTAAATACTCCTTGAAACTTGGCAATTTCACGTTAACAACCACATTAAATAAAAAACTTGAAGGACAGAAGGGTACCGTAATAGCACCATAGGATTCACCACATCAATATCCTTTTAGGCTTCACATGAGTTGTCTCTTCAAGAGAATCTGGAACCTCCGACAAAGGTAAATTAGCAGAAAAACTTATGTCCCCATCCCCCATTATCATCAAGTTGTTTTAGTAGTGCTTGTATGACATCCTCTGAAACCTAAGGCACGTTTTGATTTGAAGAGAGCTCTTAACTAGGGAGATACCCATGGGGAAACATCAAATTGTCAGGATATGAATTAAATAATTAAGTGGCAATGTAGATAAGTTATCCAGAGCGCAAGAACATTTGTCGAAGCCCCTGTTACCGTCTTTAAGAGGAAGGCCACGTACAACACTGGTTATTTGTTCACGAGGTTAAGTCAATCCCAGAGTCGCGTTTTTTGTGAACAACCCCTCAAAATCAAAACCGACAACTTTGCCTTTTCTTTTTATCCTTAATTCTAATGAAGTTTTTTCTCCTTCAAATTCTGCATCTCTTGTTGATGAAGACAATTTAAATCCTCACAAATGTAAACTTGAGGTAGCACTGAAAAGCGAGACCCCAAAGCAACTGATTCTCCACCTTCTCATCGAGCTAGTGCTTCGATCACTTGTTGTATTTGCCCCTTCGGGTTTTCCGTGCAACCATTCAAGGGCCACACTTTTCTTGGGGCTCCCTCTAAACGTCTTGTTGTTGTGTTTTGTTCATAACAGGAGAACTAGGCATATAAGTTATCATTCCCAGTTTCTTCCACCATTTTACCCACTTTAGACCCATAGTCATCTAATTCGTAGCCATAATGACTACATTTGAAACGAATCAGACGTACTCCTTTGTACTCTCCGCATTTGAGTTTTCCTTTAAAAAAAAATAAAAGTCATTGAAGGGGGCGTTAAGTCAACTTCAACACAAAAGCGAGCATACTTCCCCCTTGCAGCTAGCATAGTGGTAGAATTTGCTGTCAATGGTCTTCCAATTGGCAGGGCTAGTTGCATTAGAAAATCCTCATGAAGAAACTCAGTAGAGATATTAGGAAACCTGACCCAAACTACTACCCTATCGATTGTTGGCTCATTTGGTTCGAAACCGCGATGCTATCTCTAGATGGCTAAATAATGATCAAAGATCATCCAAGGTCTTTCCCCGAACACAAAATAAAAGTCCTCTGGCAAGGAAAATGTTGCAATGAAAAAATTATTACCCAAATTAATCCCAACCAACTCTCCTTTTGGGGACCAAATTTGCAAGAGTTTCTTATAAAGCAAATCGTATCCAATAGTTTGACCTACGAAATTGATAATTAGAGATTGGCGCCAAGGTTGACGCAGTCTTTCCTTCTCCTCCTTGCTTATCTTCAGAATTGGGATATCCTTGAAGCCCATCGGTGGCTCACCTATAACTTTATCTTTTGAGACTTTGGGCGCGTTTGGTAACCACTATGTTTCCAGGAACAATTTCGATTAGAAATGATTATTTTTATTTTGTTCTCGGGAACAATTTTTGAGTAAAAAACGCGTTTGGTAATCGTACAAAATTTCGATTCGGAATAGAAAAAAAAAACATAAATGAATTTGGTAACTACATAAAATTTCTATTCCAATTCTAAAATTTTATTAAATCATAGAAATTATATTGATTAATTAACTAATCCAATTTTTATTAAATAGTAAATAATAAACTATAGTATAAACTATAAATATAAATACTAAATAATAAATTAAAATACAAAATTAAATATGTATTCTATATATAGAAAAATTTCAATTCATACTTTAAATCATTTTTTTATTTTTTAAATAATTTTTTTCTTTTTTCCTTTTTTTTGAGCGTCGCCGGTCCTCGGTGAGGCCATGCCTCATCGGCCGAGCCTCATCGATAGTTGGGTTGAGTCTCGCCCGACCAAGTGAGGCTTACCCGGTGGCCAAGGGAGGCCTCACCGACGGCCGAATGAGCCTCCGGCAAGCTTGCCGGCCTCGCTAGCGGTTGGGTGAGGTGTTGGCGACTAGCGATGATGGGCAGCAAATGGTGGTGTTCGGTGGGGGGTGGCGGCGACAACGGTAGACGGCAATGGTGGCAGCAGCAACACTTGAAGAACAAGAAGAAAGAGGAGGAAAAAGAAAAAATAAGTAAACTTGATTCTAGAATTGTTCTCGGGAACAAAGAATCAATTTTTTTTTTTATTCTTGATTCTACTCCAAATCTATTCTCGGGAATAAAATTTTTTACCAAATGCAATTATGTTCCAAAACTACTTTCGAGAACAAAATAATAGAATCAAGCACTATTTGGATGGTTGCCAAACAGGCCCTTTGAAATCAAATTCCTCTAACACTGCTTTGGATCGAGTTTGCGAATCAACATCTAAAAGAGATTCCCGACAAAAGGATCTTTGAGTTGAACCCACAATCGATACTTGAGAACGCTCTATACCTAAAGGAAGAGAAGGATAATCCCTTCTATCATAATTGCAGCGTGAGGGAGGACAAGCAGGAATAGTAGCTTCAGAAGTCATGATAAGAGGATCTTTTTTACTTTGTATGATTAAATTAAGGGAAAAAGCCATGAAAAACCTTGAACTTTGCCTAAAGTGACACATTCACCTCAATTTTTTTTTTTTTGTGACACAAAAAAATCCTAAACTTTCGTTATGTGACACATTTACCCCAAAATTAGAGGGCATTTTGGTCTTTTCATTTAAAAAAAATTTAAAATTTTTCTTTTACTTTTTTTAATTTTTAATTTTTTTTTCTTTTCTCTTCCCTTCGCCGGCGTTCGGCGAGGGCTACCCTCGCCAGCGTCGGGCGAGGGTCACCCTCACCGACCTCGGGCTAGGGCCGCCCTCGCCTGCGTCGGGCGAGGCCGCCTCACCAGATCTAGCAAGGGCCGTCCCCGCCCGACGCCGGCGAGGGCCGCCCTGCGCTGCGCGTCGAGCGAGGGTCTGCCCTCGCCCGGGCTCCCGGGTGAGGGGCCGTCCTCACCGTGCCGGCGAGGGGCCGCCTCTGCGTCGGCGCAGGGTGTCCTTGACCTCGCGGATCCGGCGAGAGTCGTCCTTGCCCGACGCCGGCTTCCCTCCGCTGGCTCCGCCATGGCCGGCGGAGGGAAGAAGAAGAAAAAAAAGAAAAAAAGGAAAAAAACAGAATAAAAAGACAAAAATGCCCTTAATGGGGTAAATGTCACGGTTTGGAAAGTTTTGGATTTTTCACGTCACAAAAAATTTTGGGGTAAATGTGTCACTTTGGGCAAATTTCAGGGTTTTTCATGGCTTTTTCCCTTAAATTAAAGTACATAAGCTTCCGTTGTTCTATCTAAAACAGACCCAACATAAATGATGATGTTGAAGTAGCAGATACAGTGAAGCACACAGAAATCTAGCATAAGGGAGGCAACGGGGCGAAGTAGCAGATACAGTGATGATGTTAAAGTACATAAGGTTGCATTGTTCTATCTAAAAAAAATTAATACATGATTCAAGGCGGCGAGATCTATAAATGTCATTTTAATTTTGTCCCTGTACAAGATTCTATCTAATAAAAATTATATTAAGCACTAAGCAGCCAAGGGGGCGAAGTTTGGTCCCTCAATATGTAAATAGTAGTTAGTACTATTGTGTTGTATGTGGAGTGATTAAAACAACAATCATCTAAGTAAGTTTATATAAGAAAGATTGGGAATTACCCAATTAGTCATAAATTTATTGTATTTGTACAGATATCAATTTAGTTCTAAAATTTTCAATTATGTTAATTTAGTTCTAACTCTTTGCACGAAAATTTAATATAATCCTTCTAACTATTTTTTGTCGGAAATCGCGGATGTGGCAATCTAATTACATTTGTACAATAAATGTACAAATTTGGGACTAACTGTGTAATTTTCCCCAAGAAAGAGCGTCCTAGAAGACTGGGATGTGGTGGGTAAAGAATATGAAAGAGAAAACAATAAGGATTTTCATTAGGTATACTAATTGGTTAATAGAAAAAGTATGCATAAATTCAGTTAATGCAAGACAGGGCATTTAAATTCACTTTCTGAATACAACATGACACGGATCCTATATCTAACGGGGAACTATTATTATTATTATTATTATTGGAATACTTTCTTTTTCCTTTCAAAATGAACTCATACGAAAGAAATAGAAAAATTGAAACTTGTGGTTAAGATTTCCAAAGTCCCGCATGATGTGATGGCAGAACTAGTTGATTTGAATTTCTATATAGATGTTAAACTTTAAATGGATTGTCCCAGTACACTTATTATGTAATTATCAAAGAAAATTTACAAATTTCACTGCAACAATTGCTTTTGTCTTAATCACAATTAATATTTCGAAACTCAAATTATTTCAATTTAAATATACATAATCATTACTCCCAAGCATATGTTGAATAGGACTACAAATACAATTAAGAACTCTTTAAAAGAAAATCCAAGTTACATAATTACGATAAAGTGATTAGTTTTGGGTCGGTTTGAGAACTAGAAACATAGTGTTGCATAAGCCGTTTTCGATAAAACTAGCCAATACAAATTAGATGTACTAATTTGGATCGATCCATCTATATTCGATTTGATTCATTCGTTTGACTAGTCTAACCGGGATGATCCTTTGGCCATTCATAATAATAGTATACGGACTTGGTAAATTATTTATAACACAATTCATATCCATTGACATTGATATGTACTGAAACTTGAAATTGATTTTCCGAAGAAAAAAAAAAGTTGATATTCTGAATCAACAAATGTGCCCGAGGAGTTGCAATTTATCTCATGTCAAGGCAGTTGTCTTGTCTCAAATTAAAAAAAAAAAGTCAATTGTTTTTGTGGATGATCTCTTTTGTAATTGAATAAGATTCTGACTCGTAGAATGTAAGCAGACCTCCCTCCCTCCCTCCCTCTCTCTCTCTCTCTCTCTCTCTCTCTCTCTCTCTCTCTAAACAAGCGCACTGCACCTATTTTCGAACATCGCCGGACGAGACATTTCTCTCTATAAACAAGCGCACTGCACTCCATGAAGGTTGAAGATCGTCTCTCTCTCTCTCATTCATGTTTAACGTTGTTTGACTGCTCCGGTCAATGTTTTGATAAAATTAATGTCATTTGATGAGATTTTACTTCAACGCAACTTAAGACATACGGTAACTATTGAGATTTGCCTCAATAGTCACCTTTCTCACATGAGAATAGGAGGTTAGGGAAGAGATGATTTAACCTTAAATGTGGTTTGACTCTCACACCTTATAAGGAGGTATGACAAAAGTCTAAGAGTGAAAGTTAGAGTAGAAGAAAAGTAGAACCGATAAAAAAAAAAAAAAATTCAAGACATAAGGCTAAGCATTCCTGGGAATTTGCCATCATTGATGACAATACTCCTACTTCGTCCGTGTGTAGCGTGAGATATGGGTCTACAAGAAGTAAGACACCCGCCAGATCCTGCACTTGCGACAAGCAGCAACGCCAGCTCTTAAGTGTGTGTGAACAGCGGTCTGTGCATGGAGGGGAAAGAACTCGGTGTGTGTGAACAGCGGTCTGCGCACGGAGGGGAAAGAACTCGGTGATAATATTACCAGTGAGAGGGACGACCTTTCACTTTTGTGTGACAGGTGATTGTAAATAGAAGCAGTGATGAATTAGAATCATCTGTCATTTTTAATCAGAAACCGCAACATTGATGATGGAAAACTTTACTAGAAAGGACTTACAGGGGCTTCGGGACGGTGACAAAAATCGTACGTGTTGATTAGGAGGCTGTTGGGAAGTGGGAACCATTTAGTGAGGTCTGTATGTAATTTGATGTCCGCAAACTTAGCTAAACTCTCCTTGTCCTTAGCAGCGTGAAGGCTTTAGAAAGTTGTTCCCTTCCTGTGGTAGACCCGCTGTCGAATAGGTCCTTATTCTCATCCTCATGTAACTTCCATTGCTTTGAGCGCGTTTTAACTTTTAACATCTAAGCACCGCATCGGGCGTGGGAAGAATTAATGATGACAGGTTTCCTTCGTGAACTCCCTCTGTTTATATGGAGAACCCAAAACGAATTTGAGAGAATTCATTGCGCGATTTTTCTGATGCGTGTATGCAATTATCAATTGCTGATACAGTCTGTGTTATCATCTATTTTTCCCACATCTAGTCCTTCCTGTCTCGATCGATTTTCAGGATGTTAGTTAAAATCCATTTCCAAGATCAATTATCGGCCAAAGTAGGATAATAACCGTGTCCAATCGAAGAAAAAACAGTCGAGTGTTCACACTAAACCTTCTCACTTTTGTCCTTTTTTTCCTCCTTTTCTTGATAGCTCTTTAATTTTACGATGACCAAAAAGACGTCCAGAAGAAAATCAACCAGACAGAAAAGAAATTGGCCCAAGTGATGGGTTCAGCGGTGGAGTTGAGCGTGGTGATTTTCACATCTTATATCATTAAAATATAAAAGAACATCATGTCGTGTTATATGGTGTTGAAAATATGTTTGAACATTAAGTCAACAAAAAAGATAGCTGTTGTGTACTTTAGAGTTGTGGCAAGACTCCTTCTTGAAGTTATTCTAGATGCAAAATTTTCTTTAAAATGTCATGAATTGAAGGTTAGTAAGAGGAAATTTCTATCGATCAAACTATAAAAACTACGCTCCTTGAAAACTGAACATGGTCTTCTAAGATTATGTGGAATTAATGAAATTGATTTTCCACACCAAGCAATGAAAATGATTACATAAGAAGTATTCCATGGTTTGCATAAAGTAGACAAATTAATTGACTTGAGGCCACCACTACTACCTTGGCAATTGATTTATATGGTAAGAATTCTTAGAAATTGTTTTTAGGCATTCTTACATTTTTAGCCCGACTTTCTGAAGACTTTGGTTCAAACCAAAGCACAAGGTAGTAGTGGTGGCCTCAAGTCAATTAATTTGTCTACTTTATGCAAACCATGGAATACTCCTTATGTAATAATTTTCATTGCTTGGTGTGGGAAATCAATTTTATTAATTTTTTATTTGCTTGTGGGTGAAGGTCATTCTGCTGTAGAGAGTACAATTAGGGGAATGTCTACATCATTCTCGTTTTGAGAAATTAATAAATGACTTTTAAGACCAAAATAACAGGCTCTGTCTCTAATCCTCACCCTCTATAAATCTCTTATCAATGAGGTGACTAGACCACACCTAAATTACGCATCACATCTCTCACCCCTTCTTAATCTCCCTGTACATCAATTCAGTCCGCTTTTGCTTTGAGGCATGCAACTCGTTGGCTTTAGTTTTGCAAAGTTACCATTTCATCGCTTTGCTTTTGCCATTGCATTTGCACTGTGCTTTGCACAAGTGTTCTCAGCATTAAATGAAACCGACAAATCTGCACTGCTTGCATTCAAGGATGGCATAACTGAAGACCCTCTCCAGGTGCTCAACTCTTGGAACAATACGATCAACTTTTGCCAATGGTATGGTGTTACATGTAGTCGTCGGCACCACAATAAAGTCACCGTGTTGGACCTAAATTCCCAGAAGCTCTCGGGGTCCATCTCCCCTCACATCGGTAATCTTAGCTTTCTAAAGGAATTGTCTCTCTATAATAATAGCTTTGACCGTGAAATACCTCCTCAAATTGGGCAACTGCATCGTCTTCGTATCTTACAACTACACAATAATTCACTGGTTGGTGAAATTCCCAAGAATATATCAAGTTGCTCTAACCTCCTTCGTATCAAGTTGTCTAAAAACCAACTGAGTGGAGAAGTTCCTCTGGAGATAGGTTCATTGGTGAAGCTTCAATTATTTTTTTTAGGACAAAACATTCTAACAGGAAGAGTCCCTTCTTCCATTGGGAACTTATCATTAGTGAAGGCAATTTTTATTGAGGAAAATAACTTAAGGGGGAATCTGCCTGGGGGTCTAGGCCAACTGACCAAACTCAAAGTGCTTGCTTTGGCAGAAAACCAATTGTCAGGCACAATACCGCCTTCCGTTTACAATTTATCTTCATTGGCAATATTTGACGTAGCAGTTAATCTAATACAGGGAAGTCTTCCCACTACAGTGGGCTTTGGTCTCCCCCACTTAGAATTTTTCAGCGTCAACATGAACCGGTTTGTTGGATCAATCCCTCCGTCTATACCAAATAATGCCACAAGTCTACGAGTACTTCAACTTGGACAAAACAATCTTTCAGGGAAAGTACCTTCTTTTGAAAGTTCACGTAATCTTCTACGGTTGAGCCTTAACGACAACTACCTTGGAAGTGGGGGATTAAGTGACTTGAGCTTCCTTTGCTCATTAACCAATAACACTAGCTTAATCTTCTTGACTATTTTAAATAGTAGACTAGGTGGGCTGTTGCCGATATGCATTGGTAACTTGTCTGTTACTATCAAGACATTAGCATTGGGAGTTAATCCTATAATTGGTGAGATTCCCAGAGCAATCGGCAATCTTGTGAACTTGGAAGTATTGGAAATGAGCAACGCCATTCTTTCTGGGGATATCCCGTTTGAGGTGGGAAATCTTAAAAATCTAACGAAACTTTTTCTCTCCAATAACAATCTATCGGGCATAATTCCATCCTCCATGCAGAAGTTCAAGAAATTGATCTATTTAGCTCTTGATCGGAATCACTTTCACGGGCACATGCCTTCCAATCTAGATAAGTGCCAAGGTTTGATGTACCTCGATCTTTCTAACAACAATCTTAGTGGTTCCATATTCCCAGTGGTTAAAACTCTCATCTTTTTGAACTTGTCTCAGAACCATTTGGATGGGGCTCTTCCAGCAGAAGTAGGAGAAATTGACCATTTAGGTGTTTTGGACATCTCAAGCAATATGTATGGTGGTGAAATTCTGAGCACCCTAGGCGACTGTGTTGGGCTGATAGAATTATCAATGGAGGATAACCACTTCCAAGGATCCATTCCTCAATCAATTAGATCATTACGAAGCATTGAGATATTGAATCTGTCCAATAATAATTTATCAGGTGAGATTCCGGAGTTTTTAGGGGCATTTGATTTTCTGCAAATTCTGGATTTATCCTATAACAATTTTGAAGGCCCGTTGCCAACTGAGGGAGTCTTCAAGAATGCTAGTGCCACTTTTATTATTGGAAACAACAAGATTTGTGGAGGAATCCCAAAATTTCAGCTCCCTGAGTGCATCTCTAGACACTCCAAAAGCAAACAAGTTGTTTGTAAATTGAAACTCACGCTCACCATTATTTTTGGACTTCTAGGGGGGGGTTCTTGTTTTGGTTTTTGTGTATGTATGGTGGTTGAAGAAGAAGAAGAAAACAAGAGAACCAACTTCAAGTTCCGTATCAGAGAAATTTCAAAAATTATCTTATGGGACTCTCCTTAAAGCAACCGATGGTTTTTCTTCAACTAATTTGATTGGTGTGGGCAGTTTTGGATCTGTTTACAAGGGTATACAGCAGGAGAATGGGACTAACATTGCGATAAAAGTGCTTAATTTGACGCGTCATGGTGCTTTGAAAGGCTTCAAAGCAGAGTGCGAGGCTCTAAAGATCATCAAACATAGAAATCTTTTGAAGGTATTAACAGTATGCTCAAGTACTGATTATGACGGAAACGACTTTAAGGCTTTGGTCTATGAGTTAATGGTCAATGGTAGCCTCGAAGAGTGGTTGCATCCATATCCTATACTAACTAATGCAGATGGACCTTCAAAAAATTTGAGTCTTATCCAAAGGATGAAGATTTCCATCGACATTGCTTTTGCATTGGATTATCTTCATAACCAATGCCACAACACCATAATTCATTGTGATCTAAAGCCAAGCAATGTCCTTTTAGATGTTGAGATGGTTGGACATGTTGGTGACTTTGGATTGGCAAAGATCATCCTTGAATCCACATCTTATTCAAAGACAGATATAAGCTCAGTTGGTTTGAGAGGAACAATTGGTTATGCTGCTCCAGGTATGCCCCATTGTTTCCCTTGCCCCCTCAAATGAAGAATTTGTTCATCACGAAATTGTTGACGCGTCTTTTCACAACTTTGAACTTCATTATTAGATTGTGTGAATATTATTTTCTCATAGTTCAACCATTCACGAAATTGTTGATGCATCTTTTCACAGAACTTTGAACTTCATTATGAGATTGTGTGAATATTATTTTCTCATAGTTCAACCATTTCTGGTTCCTCATAAGTGCAGAATATGGAATGGGAAGTGAGGTTTCTACTGAAGGTGATGTCTACAGTTATGGCATCATCTTGCTAGAGATGTTCACAAGAATCAATCCCACGTCTGAGATATTCAAAGAGAACTTGAACCTTCATAATTTTGTTAAGGAGGCTTTGCCTGAAAGAGCCCTAGATATTACCGATCCCACTTTAGTTCAGGAAGTAGAGAGCAATGCAGGCCAAAGCAGAAAGTGCACAATCCAGGATTGTCTGCTAATGGTCTACGGAATCGGGATCGCCTGCTCAGTTGGAGTCCCAGGAGAACGAATGAGGATCGCAGATGTGGCAGCCAAACTATGTTCAATTAGGGACAAACTTTACGTAGCCGGTTTATGAGGATATGATATATACCGCAGCAGTAAGTTTTCTAGTACCTCCTACAAAATTATGCCAAACTGAAGCACTTATCCATAGACAAGCACGTGACTACCCGCGTTTCTTCTTTTGTCAATCTAGATAAACTCTTTTCTGGTAATTTAAAGATGGTGCCACGGAGATTACGGAGTCATCATGCAGAACCAAAGTGTGGTCGGAAAAATAGTGAAGTCATCCAAGCAACTACGGCACATGGGAACCTTTAGTTGACTCAAAGTCAATAACAACGTCGTCATTCTCTTCGGGAGATACAGCGAGGTGGCAAGAGGACGACATCTCTTATGCAAACGTGGCATGCTTTTCTAATGTATTGTGAGGTCGGTGAGTCGAGTTCTGATATAGACTATGAATAGTTTAGACCATGAAGAACAAGGGTGTGTTTCTATTTTCCGAAGAAAGTGTTAGGATTGATGCTGTCATCTATGCAGCTGTACTGTCCATTAGGATAATTGAAAAGAAAAGGCATATATGCAAGCCTGTATATGTCTCATAAAACTAAGGGAGCAAGTACATTTATCCTTCTCTTTGTTTTCTGCTAGTTAAATAGTTCAATCTATTAATATGAGGAGACATCATGCTTGCACATCCCACGCCGTGTCGATGTCTGTAGAAAAAGATGACTCCATGAATTTTCCTGGAGGATTGCGGGTACAATGCGAACTCGAGTCCTGCATTACCTGAATGCTCCACTTGGGGGGCAGATGACGTCGTTCCATCATATCATGAAGCCAGAATGACTTTCAGAGACAGACGGAATCTAGTTTTGAGTGAAACAGATACCCACACAAATAACTTGCAAGTAAAGATTGTAGTCACCGTCAATGCCGACACAATCACCTTCAACAAATGAAAAAGAGGAGCAAATCTGCTCTCATTACTTGGAATTTTGATACCTCAGTCCGCTGCACGGGCCGAAAAATAGAAAAGTCGACTTATGGTATACTACTCCTCCTCTGCCTCAGACGCGAAGGGCCATTAAAGGCATGTGACCATTGGCCATGATTTTTCTGTTCGTTTTTGTTTATGGGAAACTTCATCTTACAAAGCATTGAGGTCCTTAGGATGGAACCTTCCTTCCCCTCCATTTACCATATTGCAGAACTCATGAAAGAATTACAGCAACTTCAGTCAGACAATGTAAGCTCAGAAATTAAAAGTTCCGAGTCGCTATCTCTGAAAATCTTGTGTGTACGACTCAAGGTTATGGCTTATTCGCTATGAATGTCGGTGGATATTCTAAACTTTCGCCTTTATTTTCTACTTTAACAAGATAATCATTGGCATATTACCAGTTAAATGATGGTGATATCCAACCGTGGGAATCCTGCAACTACCTAATTACCTCTATGTGCTTGGAAAGCCAATTCCGTGGGTAGAAATACCGATATCTATCTTCTTTCTTGTTTTTTCTTGCCCTTATCATTGTTCGAAAAGGAGGTAGACACGCAAGAATTTATCAGAAAAATCTTCTCTAAGAAGCCATTTTTTTCAGAAAAATAATAACATTTTCCATTATTCGACCCAAACCTGGCAACGATTTATACATATTTTTTGCCATTTGGTATCTGATTTTATTTTCTGAAGAAAATTAACAAAAAAATTAAATTTTTTATTTTAAATTATTTTTATTTCCTTTATTTTTTTTTTCTTTTTCTCCTTGCATGGTTGATGGTCGGCCATGGCGATAGCCCATGACCAGTCATAGGTAAGCTTGAGCCTCGCCATGGGCCAGCAAGGTCAAGCTCTCCTAATGTCGCGAGTTGAGCTCACCACATTTGTCAAGGCACGAGCTAATCCGATGGCCTCGAGCGAGCTCAAGCCTTGCCATAGACCAGCAAGGCTCGTCATTACCTATGGCTGGTCGCTGATTATCGCTGTGGCCAATGATCAACAAAGAAAAAAAAAAAAAATTCAAAGAAAAAATTCAAAAAAATATAAAAAAAATTCAAAAAAAATATTTAAAATAATTTAAAGCTTGAATTTATAAAAAAAAAAAAAGAAAAAGTGTTTACTGAACAAAAGTACTTGTAGAAGTGAAAAAAAGAGAATGGAAAATGTTTTCCACTTTTTGAAAAACAGAAACATTTTCCCCACTTTTGAATTTGTTTTTTTCATTGGTGGAAAATATTTTCTTTGACTAGGTTATTTTCCATGAATCGAACATCCAAAAATTCAAAAAACGTTTTCTTTGAAGTTATTTTTCGAGAACGAACAAAAAATTAAATTGACATATTTTCAAAAGGTTCAAGACTAAGTTGACACAATTGAAAATTTAGGACTTAATTAGCAAAATTGAAAGATTTAATATTGAATTGGCCACTATACATGGGACTTTTGGACAATTTTCTTCCTAAGAGTGTAAAAGAAACACCTTGTTATGACTATTTAATAGAGGCCCCAAATGAAAAGAGAACTCACCTTACTTTGAACGTGTGAAATAGACATGATCGGTGGACAGTCATCCCAACGGGCCTTATCACTAAACCTAAAAATCATTATTGAGTGTGAACCATGATTTGACGGTATTTATTGCACTTATTGATCATGTATGAATTACTCAATATTGGATAGATTGAACTCAAAAAATTTCTTTCTCAAATATGCTCATTTTTATCACACCAATTAGGTCATTGAACCATGATCACCCCTAACATGAAGGTGACAACAATGGTATCTTCCTAATCGCTAAAATGACCTCTCCAACATTAGTGATTTTAGAATTGGAAATTTGATTTGCAATGGATACCGGACACTAAGTAAGCTTCGTTTCCATCATCAACATTGCTTTATATAATCGATGGGTACATTTGTCGGAAGATATTAGCTAAGAAAGATATTTTTGACCATGCCTGATTTGATTTGTTAATATTAGTATATATACACACTGAATATAACCTAATTCATTGTTATGCGAAGAGGTAAATTTATTGCTAATATAGCGATTACCACTCATAATGTTAAAAATCCAAATTTTGGGTTCTTTAAGCACGTGGTCTTCTCCTTCAGCTTCGAGCTCCTCCAACGCGCTCCTCCACCTGCTCTTGTAATGGTTAAGACTATTATTTGGAGGGGGCTGAATAGGTGATTATGCAAAAATGAAGCAATTAATTAAATAAATTTAAATTTCAAATGGATTGTCCTAGTACACTTATTAAGCAATTAATTAAAGAAATTTTACAGTTTTCATTGCATTAAGGGAAAAAATCACCAAAAAGCTCAAACTTTGCCAAAAGTGACAAATTTAATTCAAATTTTTTTGTGACATGTAAAATCCCAAAATTTGCCTATTTTGACACATTTACTCCAAAAAAAAATTTATGATACAAAAACCCCGAACTTCTATTCGCGTAACACATTTACCCTAAACTATAGGACATTTTGATCTTTTTACTTTTTAATTCTTTTTCTTTTTTTTTCTTTTTTTTCTTTTTCTTCCCTCTTCCCTCCGCAAGCCATGGCGGAGTCGGCGGAGGGAACCCAACGTTAGGCGAGGGTCGCCCTCGCTTGGGCTGGCTAGGGCCACCCTCACCTGTGTCAGGCGAGAGCGGCCCTCGGTTGAGTCGGGCAAGGGCACCCCCTGCCAAGCCCTCACTCGACCTAGCCGAGGGCTGCCCTCACCTAATGTCGGTGAGGTGGCCTTAGCCAGTCTAGGTGAGAGTGACCCTCGTCGGACACTGGCTTGCCTCCGATAGCTCCACCATGGCCGCCGAAGGGAAGAGAGAAGAAGAAGCAAAAAAAAAAAAAAAAAAAAAAAAAAAAAAAAAATAAAAAGACAAAAATGCCATTGATGGGAGTAAATTTGTCATTTTGGGAAAATTTTGGGTTTTTGGTGGTATTTTCCCTTGCACTAATTGTTCTCGTGTTATTCAAAATTAGTATTTAGAAACTCAAATTATTTCGATTCACATACACTTAATTAATAGGGTTTTGAATACAATTGAGAACTCTTCAAGAGAAAACCCAAGTTATGTAATTACAATAAAGTCATTAGTTTTTGGGTTGTTTGGGAACTAGAAACATGATATTGCATAAGCCGTTTTCGATAAAATTAGTCAATAAGAATTAAATGTACCAATTTGGATCAGACTCATTTTCGATCCACTTATATTCGGTTTGATCTATCTGCTTGATGGGTCTAACCAGCACAGCCTATTAGTCATTCATAACGTTACATGTTGACAAATTATATATAGCACAATTCATATCATTGACGTTGCTATACACTGAAACAGGAAATTGGCTTTCCAAAGGAAAAAATAAAGTGGATTTTCTGAATCGACAAATGTACCCGAGAAGTTGCAAGTTATCTCACGTCAAGTCAGTTGTTTTTGTGAGATAATCACTTTCGTAATTGAATAAGATTCTGCCTCGTAGAATGCAAGCAGACCTCCCTCCCTCCCTCTCTCTCTCTCTCTCTCTCTCTCTCTCTCTACATAAACAAGCGCACCTGCACCTATTTTCGAACATCGCGGACGAGACACACACAATTCTGTCTCACTTTCAAAATCGATCTCTCCAAAACCCTCTTTCTGTCTTTAGGCCATTTCTCCACTCTGCCCTCTCACAGTCTCACTCGCCTTTCATTCGACGCTCCTCGCTCTCTTTCCCCGAACGTTTGAAGAAAACGCGACGGTTTTTGAGGTACCCATTTCGTTTCTTGTTCCTTGAAGTTTCGGCCTTTTTCTGGGTTTTGTTCTCCGCCGCGCGCCCCTGGTTTTTCTCTCTTCCTGCTCCGCTTTGGTTGGTCGGATCGAGCTCGTTGGGTCGTGGCTGCGGATTAGGTTTCGGGTTTTGTTGGGTGTTTTTCTTCTTTGGATACTTTGCTGTCACTCGCCGGAAGTCTCAGATCTGCGACTGGGTATATGGTTGAATGTTTTGTGCTTGTTTAGGGCGGCGCGTAAACTTTAATCTGTGCAGAACGATTGGCATTGTGAATGTTCGTTTGAATTTGACGGTTACCTGTGTTACCTCTCTCGGGTTTGTTTTTCTACTGCCTATTGTTGCGAGAAATGCTTAGCGTACGTGTGGCTAGGGACAGTTGCTGTGTCGGCTCCTTTTTGGGACGCATTATGATGGATATGTTTTCTAATTAGTGCATCGCGGACTGTACGGAATTCCGTGCTTTCGCTTCTTGTGTGTGAGGGAGTGAACGAAAAGTCATGGTTTGAGAAAAGATGCTGCTTTTGGGTGGATGGTTTGTGTAGTCTAGTGTATTGTGGCAGTAAATTTCAGCATCTAAGAGGTGCCATGTTAAAAAAATAGTCTAACTGAAGTCAGAAGAGCGAACATTTGTCATGCGTAAGAGATTTGATGGATAAATTGTCTCAGTCTTGGTTTTGGGCATATTAATTATTGGGAAACATGGATAGTAAAAGTTTATGATGGATCTACATCTGAGAAGTAACTTGGAATAAGAAGAGCTAATCTGTGTGGAAAGATTTTGTGGAGCCAACCTCAGACAATGAAGGCTTGCTGAGTTGAGTTTATTTTAGCGATAAGAGCTTTAGTCCTTTGGCCAAAGAGAGAGATAAACCAGTAGCCTGTATGATAGTTTCATATTATTACAGAAATCACAGTAAAATGTGACAGTCAAAACCTTTTCCAGTAGTTTTGCACTCGACCAGTCAAATAGGAATTAAAATAGTTCTGGTCAAGCATTTGTAAGGTTCTCTTGTTGAAGGTATGAAGAAAATGTTGTACCAAGGAATGCGAGTTGAATATGTCGATATCATGTGTTTCAAGACATATGGGGCGGAGATTTTGCATTTGCTGCACTTCTGTTATGTACTCCTAGCTGCATCCAACATTGCCATAGGACCATTTCTTCTCATTAGGTGCTTGAGTGGTTTTTGGGTGAAGATCTGTGGCTGAGGGGCAAGGTGGAAGTGCCAGCACGCAAATGCTTTTTATACCTACTTGTTAGACATTTGGTGCCAAGTAATGAGCCCCAATCAACTTTATTACATTGTTTAAAAAATAATTATGGTTTGAATAATTATATATTCCCTTTAAATATTATACTCAATATGGTTACCTCTCTGTATTTGATTGTGCATCTTTCTTAGACTTTTTGCAAAGTTACTACTTCGATAGCAATGGTTGTATCATGTAAACTTATACTGAATTTGCATGTTCATATTTTACCTTTATTCTGGAAGTAGCATCTCTATTGGATATGCTTTATCCCATTCCCCCATACAAAATTCCAATTTGCTTGGACATCTTGTAAATTAGGTCTTATTTACTAGTGGTCTAACTCCATTGGATAAGCTTTATTCCATTCTCCCATACAAAATTCCAACATTTTGTAAAGTAGATCTAACTTACTAGTGGTCTTAATTCCATTTTGTCGGTTGTTATCATGACCTCCTCTTCCCCTCTTGGTCTGTGGAAGTAATTATTGCAGGATTTTTTGTTAGACAAGAATTGTGTTATACAATTTCTGCGTTCTTTCCATTTAGTTAGTGCATAATACATTTCTGTCACGGTTGCTCTATTTTGCCAATCCATTTCTCTTCAAGATCTATTGAGCTTCCTTAAATTTTTGCTATAAAAAGGAAATTCGCAGATATTGACCTCTGAGATTACAAGTATCAGCAGCCTCTATTTGCTTACATAAAAAAATGAGGACACAAAATATTTGATGTTGACCAAATGTGACCAGCTTGTAGTATTTCCTAGTTCGATTTGTTAATTTTCCCCCTTATCACTCTCTTCAATAGAAAGCTATATACCATGAAAACTTCCTTTGATTTTATGACTCTTTAACATGATTCTGTTTAATACCGTGCGTTTTTTTCCAATAAGAAATGGTTTTCGTGCGATACCAAAATGGACTAATTGTTGAAGGCTGTGTACTTGTGCTTGGGTGTCTTTGTTTATTGTTAGTCTCTTACGGGTATCCTCCTGCTGGATATATCGAGAGGTCAAGTAGGTTTGGCACATAGAAACATGTATGATCATGGATTAAGGTGATAAATTCTCTTGTCATGTTTCCATGCGTTGCTAATAGCTTGTTATTAGCTCTACTCTCCTGACTTGATGTGAGAGTAAAAGGAGTTGGCCATGAAGTTAGTCTATATTGACAATGCCTACTTGAAGGCCCACATTGAAATACTGAGAATTTTGAAAAAAAAAAAAATCTTTCAATCAGTTAATGTTAACGGTGCAGTCGTTTCCATGTTTTCATTAATTATTACTTGTTTAGTTTTTAAAAAATTCCTGAAGTTGTTTGCAATTGGATTTTACATCAGCTTGTCTACTGGACATCTGCTCACAGTCAACATCATCTGGATCAATTTAAACTTGTGGGAATTTCTTATGTTCAGGTTGTGTTGTGATGGATGCTGCACCATTGACTTCTCAGCGCCGACCATTTTCAGTGAAACTATGGCCCCCGAGCAAAAATACTCGTGAAACACTTGTAGAACGGATGACAAGGAATCTCACAAGTGAATCCATTTTCACTAGGAAGTATGGAAGTTTGAGCCCGGAAGAAGCTGAGGAAAATGCAAAAAGAATTGAAGATGAAGCTTTTACAACTGCTAATCAACATTATGAAAAAGAGCCTGATGGTGATGGAGGGTCTGCAGTGCAGCTCTATGCTAAGGAATGCAGTAAACTTATACTGGAAGTCCTCAAAAAAGGCCCAAAAGGCAAGGATGAAAAGCCGCTAACTTCTGACAGTGCTAAGGCCCCTAGAGAGACATTTTTTGATATTTCCAAGGGCCAACGAGCCTTCATTGAAGCAGAGGAGGCAGAAGAACTTCTGAGACCATTGAAGGAGCCTGAAAATTCTTTCACCAAAATATGCTTTAGCAATAGAAGCTTTGGATTAGGAGCTGCTCATGTTGCTGAACCCATTCTGATTTCCCTGAAGCAACAATTGAAGGAGGTAGATTTATCTGATTTCATTGCAGGAAGGCCAGAAACAGAAGCTCTTGAAGTCATGAGCATATTTTCAGCTGCCTTGGAGGGTAGTGTTTTGAATTCTCTAAATCTTTCCAATAATGCTTTGGGTGAAAAAGGCGTCAGAGCATTTAGCGCACTCCTGAAATCACAGAGTCAATTGGAGGAGCTCTATTTAATGAATGATGGAATTTCTGAAGAAGCTGCTCGTGCAGTATGTGAGTTGATCCCTTCCACAGAAAAACTTAGAGTTCTTCATTTTCACAATAACATGACAGGAGATGAAGGGGCGATTGCTATTGCTGAGGTTGTGAAATGCTCTTCATTAATGGAGGACTTCCGCTGCTCCTCCACAAGGATTGGCTCTGATGGAGGTGTTGCCTTATCAGAAGCACTTGAAAATTGCATCCATCTGAAGAAACTTGATTTGAGGGACAATATGTTTGGTGTAGATGCTGGAATTGCTTTGAGTAAAGCTCTTTCCAAGCACACTAATTTGACTGAGGTTTACTTGAGTTACCTGAATTTGGAAGATGAGGGGGCAATTGCTATAGCCAATGTTCTTAAAGAGACAGCCTCATCTCTTACAGTTCTAGATATGGCTGGCAACGACATAACAGCGGAAGCAGCTCCAGCTTTATCTGCTTGTATAGCTGCAAAGAACCTTCTCACCAAATTGAACTTGGCTGAGAATGAGCTCAAGGATGAAGGTGCTATTCAGATTGGCAAAGCATTGCAAGAAGGCCATGAGCAGTTGACGGAAGTTGATTTGAACACCAACTCGATCAGAAGGGCTGGAGCTCGATTCTTGGCGCAGGTTGTGGTGCAGAAGCCTGGTTTCAAGTTTCTCAACATCGATGGAAATTTCATTTCGGAAGATGGGATCGATGAGGTCAAGAGTATATTCAAGAAATCCCCTGAAATGCTGGCTTCCCTAGATGAGAATGACCCTGAAGGAGGTGATGAAGATGAAGAGGACGAGGAAGGTGAAGCGGAAGGTGAAGCTGATGAAGGTGAGCTGGAGTCAAAGTTGAAGAATCTTGAAGTAGGTGAAGAGTAGGATATGTTCTTTCTGGTTTAAGGTAATTTGAATTGGCTGTCCTAGTTAGTTCAGGAACAGCTTTAATAGCCAGGAACATTTTTGCTGAATTTTTAGCTTATTACATCGTCGAGGCTCATGAACCATGAGCAGGATAATCGTAGCTCCTAGAGATGAGCATTTTTTTTACTCAGGAGGACGACCTTGGAGGAGCTGTTCGTAGGGTACTCATTTTACAGTGTACCGGGTAATCTTGTCGTATGAAGGGATTACCAGAACTTAAGTTCTAGTTACTAGCTACTAGCTAGTGAATTGTTTTAATGCGCTTTCTTCTCTCCCAGCTGATTTTATTCTTTAATCCTTCAAGCTTTTGGGCAGCTTTTTCGCTGCCTGCTATTCTAATTTACTGGATGGATGAACGTCTGCCATCTAAGATGATAAGGTTATTTTTCTTCTCCGTACTGGGGATGAGGGGCAAGCGAGACCATCTCGACTATCTTATGAAGGAGAAGAATATGTTATATTTGTTTGCAAGGCCGGGATGCGCGTAGTCCATGGGTGTGGACTGTTGAATTTAATGAATCGGAACACTTGATGCATCGTGTTTGGGTGGGTGCGCATAACTTGGCCGGTGCAACCTAGCATTCCCAAGTGAGCAGAAAATGCTAGTGCAAATAATCAGCAGTACGGCTTCCGTCAATTGCCTATTTACAGTAGATTCAACGGACAAGGATGACAAGGATAAGATCTGATGCAGCTCGACATTTTTCTCTTCTATAAAGATAGTCTAGATGTGATTTTCAGCCCCGTTTGCATTACAGCTAAGTTATTTATTAACATGTTCATCTGAACCGCAACTAGCTGCATTTTCTTCTTTTCTTGAGAAAGAAAAAAGCAGGGAAAGATGTTCACAGAGCGTGGTTGAAATGACCAACCTGTGAAGATAACTACAACAGCGCCTTAAGATCTAAAATAAAAGCATTAAGTTGGACACTTAGAAGTGCCTACCCGGAAGCATCACTGCCTGACTGAATAGATAGGAAATTCAGGGGTCCTTAATCATAAGAATGCAAAACAACAAGAGAAGAGAATATGATTACAAAAGTGAATCAACGAGTACTGGATTTGCCAAAATTCTCTAATCTTCACAAACAGGCTTCAGACTAGTTTAATTGTCCAACTTCCAGCGCTCTGCTTATTGGTTCTTGAAAGTATTGAAGAGAAATTAGGATCGCTTCCTGCACAAGATGCGCCTTGAGCAAACTATTTATGCTGTCAAAAGATAAGCAGATTAATATAGAGGATAAAGTACCTCAGTACGAATTGTTCGGCTTCCTTGATGAGGACATGTGTTTAGATATCTATCAAAAAGATCCTTCACACTTTTTCCCTGTGAAAAAAAAAGGAAAAACAAGGGGAGAATAGACCAGTCAACAATCTTAGTGATCCAGCAAGAATAACTTCCTGTCTCCGGCTTTAGCTTTAACTGTTAGTTACATCAGTGATAAAATGCATATTACTACTATATTCAGGTTAGCAGCAAGATTTGATGGCTGGAAAATGCTTTATTTGAAGTTCCAGCACACTTGACATTAAAAAGCAAAAATTAATATCACAGAACTTGAGGAAAGCACTTAACCATTCAAATTTATTGAAATGGCTAGAAGGATTCAGTAGGACAAGAACTAGATATTTTAGAAGTGTTTTCATCCAAAACATTCATTCTCCAGAGAACACCGCTAAGCCACACTGTTCCCAAGGAAAATGTAAGCTGAAAACATCAAGGAGTTATGCTTTTCAAAAAGCCGAACTCAAATGCTCCTCTCAGAGTAGGGGGCACAAAACGATACCTTGAGACTGTTGTCCTCCTCCACACCTTCTTCTAATCCAGCAAGTCCACCAAAGGCAATCAATAAATGCCTGCATAAGATGCAACAAATAATCAGCAAATGCAAATGGTGAATAACTTCCTCCTTTTTCCTTTGATAGGTGAGAGAGGGAAGGGGAAGACTGGAATTGAAACAAGATCTCTTAGAATTTGGTTAGTGTAGCCACTATGCTAAGCCCTTGTTCTTGCGACATAAAACTTTCACCAAAACTGGAAAAGCAACCAAGCTCAAATGAAAAGGAAAGTACTGAAAACTAATTGTTCGGCTAAGGAACATACCAAGCCCCCATTTTAATGGTATTGCAAATAGAGGAAAAAGAGAAGCATATCAATAAAGACAAAATGATCCAATTTCAAGATTCTTGAAAAACCAGAGAGCACTTCTCTTGGCACTATAATCCATAATACAAATTATTCTGGGTTCAGTCCTCACAAGCTTGTCATTAAAGCTATGACAAACAGACTCACGCAACAATGTCAAGTATAAGCAAAGTGCTGAGGGCTCAACCGTTGAACTGATCAATTTTACTGACCCAAAAAAGAAAAACTAATCAATTTTGATAAACTTAAATCTTCAACTGTGCCGCATTCAAATGTGTCAGACTGCCAAGAGAACAGGAATAGCAAGTAATACCACATCATTTACACTAAACGGTACAGAATAGACAATAATGACTCCAAGACTAGCATAGAAACAGGAATAACTCAGGACATTAAAAGCTAGATGTCAGCAGGAAGTAAGAAAAACAATCCAAGAGAAGCCATTCTATTTCCAAGTCAACGATTATAGATACTAACCTGGATGTAGGTATGATAAGCTCTGAGGACCTAACAATCTCACCATGCTCTGAGGTTCCTATTGCATAATCATAGCCACCCTGTAATGGGAGAAGAAAGCAAGAAGCTGAAAAAACAGATGCGCTGCAAGATATAACGTAAGGGAAAATAGAGATAGAAGTAAAATATTAGCCGCCCGTCAAGAAGAAAGTACCTTGTAGGGGCATTCTTTAATCACAGAACTAAGATTAGAAGCATATCGCACTTTATATCCCCAGTAGGTCCCTGCATCTTCCCTTGGCTTGGAGGATGAGACAACCTGGCGTGGCAAGTCTAGATAATTATAGTATCAGATGAGTTTGTAATTAATGAGAAACTTTTCATAGGGTTTTGTGAAGCATCTACAAACCATCATGTTTCATACAAATCTGTTCCCTTTAACAACCTATCAAAGATGTCTCAGCTATACATAACACCAAATAAAAAGATTCTTTGTACATTAAACTTCAAAATGAAATGACTAGCTCAATATGCACATGCATCATATCTTTACAAAAGATTCTAAGTTCGATTTTTTATCCACATGATGGCATACAAAGACACATCTCGTAGTAGATTATCATCACTCACATGATTGATAAAAGGAAAGAACTATGTTTACGGTAAAGTGATAAAGCACAAAACTTACAGCCTATCAGTGGACTGCATTAACAAGATGGAGTTAAGTAGCAATGATGAAAGTTATTGTTATCATTCTGACAACCCAGTCATATATTTTCACCGTCACATTTGCAAAAACACCAACGCCATAAGTGATGCAACTTGTGTAGGCCACTTCAATTACTTACCTGCATCCAAATCACGTTCTGCCCCCATAGCTACAGTGACTCTAACACCGGGTTCAAGTGCTTGATTGATGACAACATCCTGCATCAATGTAGTTTAATATTAATCACTGCAAAAATCTCAGCTGTCATTTCGAGTTATTTGGTCCAATTAATCTCCACATCAAAATTGTAAAGTAAAAGAATTCCATGATCACAAGAAACAAAATAGATGACTATAAGCAAAGGCATATAATCACACAGAAAGGAGACCTGTGTGAGCTAACCAATATTCTTTGTCATATCAGCTCACTTAGGGTTGGTGTTAGGGCCTTGAGTCAGACTCAGAGAGAGAGAGAGAGAGAGACGACTCCAGCTTTTATAACTAATGAACGTAGAGAACATTCTTTTCAGTAACTTTGGCTGTGAACAACCATCCGAACAAGTAGGGTCAGTAATACGGCATTGGGGATGCCCTCATGCCGATATAATTAAATCTAGTAAGCCTTTATCCAGCTCAACAGACCTGGCTACGTGAACCTTTAGGTCATTTGGCTCATGGTCAGCCAGTATAGCTTGCAACATTAATCCATTGGAATACATGATTCACATGGCCTCTATCGCTGGTATTGTTAAGCAGATTGATGATTGAGAACATTCTATGCATATCACTAAATAGATGGACATGCATCCCGGGGGAAAAGGGTAGATAAACACATAATTACGACACTAAAATAGGCAGGTATCATGGGTTAAAAGCTTATTTAGGTGAACTCCCACATAACTCTACCTTATTTAGGCCCACATCAACAAGCATTTGAGAAGAATTTGGAGCTCTTGCCTTTAGTGTGACACCTAAAAAGTCACAAAAATATGTGAGTTAATCAGATGGGTATAAATGGATGAGAAAACATTAATGGAGATAATTATAATAGCTACAAAAAACTTCTCAAGAAAACCCCAAGTGGTAGCTGTCTCTGAGCAAGAATTTTCTACCCTGCATTAGTCCGTGTTGCCAAGAGAGTAACAAACATCTATGCAAAAATCTTCAGGACAATTGCGCCAACAACTACATCCAGTTGCACGATATTCTCCCCTATGTTCAACTTTTGCACTTAACTCAGAAGCTACCATGTGGAGGTACCCCTTTTTCCCTCCCATGACAGATCCTGATTCCATATATTATGATTGAAACCTCAGTTTCTAACTACATTTTTTCAAACGTGCCAGAAGTGAGTGAAGATGAATAACGGAAAAACATTTCTCTCGTGACATTTCTAGGCTCCAATCGCAAAAACTGCTGCAGCTTCATTTAACTGGAAGACAAACCTTTAGAAGACCCATAAATTTCAAGCAAAAGTTCATACCAACAACGCATGAGTAGGCTTCATTTTGGAAAAAGCATTGGTAAAAGGGGAACCTTCTCGATATGGAGCCCATTCATGCCTTCGCAAATGGTGTGGAGCATCAAGTGGAGGCAACAAGCCCTGTTGAAATTCGAGTCAATGATGATGAGTGCTTAGACCACCCCAATTTACCGTCAAATAACAACCGCAAAACATGCAGAGACCGGTAAAGAAAACAGCTAATCTAAGTACAACTCTCACCACAAAACGCAAGCTGTTATGCTTAGGAAATAAAGTTTTCCTCAAATACTGCGGTGTCTCCAAGTACCGCAATATCCTAATAAGAAAAGCCGCCCCGCTCTCGTCCTCATCGGAATTCACCACTGTTCTCTCTGTCGGGTCCTCTCCCGGGGTATCCTTGCTATCAAACACCACCACCTGATAAACAAGTAGAAAGGAAAAGAGAACCAACAACTGAAGCAAGTGGCAACAAAAGCTCACGCTAGCAAACTAAAAGCAGCACCTTTGCGAGCGATACAACATACCCAACCCACTCACAGGCCTTACTAACATAACAGAGGGCATCACACACCATCTTCAATTTTACAGTGAACGACCAAAAACATGTAGCTAGAGAGAGAGAGAAAGAGAGACCTCGTCGATCCTGAAAATGGTCGCCGCACGAGCAATCTGACCGGCCAGCTGTGAAGATGGGGAAATGGGAAGAAGAACAAAACAGAGGACGATGTGAAAATTGTCATCTAACAACTTAACTTGCGACAAAAAGCAACAATGCAAGCGAGGCGAAGCACGAGAGAGAGAGAGAGAGAGAGAGAGAGAGTACGCGGGTGGCGAGCTCGTAAGACTGAGCGTTGTCGATGATGGAACCGGCCACGGCGATGCTGACGGTTGGGATTCCCCTGGAATCGCCTCCGCCTTCGCCGCCGCCCTCCCTCCTCTTCTTCTTGCCGCTCCTCTTCTTCAGCTCGTCGCCGCCGCCGCCGCCGCCGCCGCCGTTGAGGAGCTCACTCCGAGGCTCGACGCCGCTCGCCTCCGCTTCAGCTTCGTGCCGCCTCTTCTTCTTCGCCATTCCCGCTCGCCGATATCAGAAAGTGTCGATTTCCCGACACCGTACGAGGTCGACTGGTCAAGGGTTTAGGCGTCGATGTCGGCGGTGGGGGTGGGTTTTAGCAGAGGAGTACAAAAATGACGGAGCTCCGGTACTGCGCGACGCCCTTTGTCCGAAATTCCTTTTTTTTTTTCCTTTTTCTATAGTAGAATTGATTACTAAACAAACGAGATACCTAGAGAAACACATGTAGAAGCTCAAATAATAATAATAATAATAATAATAATAATAATAATAATAATAATAATAATAATAATAATAATAATAAAAGCAACCAAAAACCTCAAGTTTTGTTAAGATATATTTACCCCAAATTTTTTTTGATAACTCAAAAACCTCAAAATTTGTATCAATATAACATATTTACGCTAAACTTGTATAGTGTCACACATTTATCTCATACTTGTCTTTTGTTATACCAAGAACCCCAAATATTTTTTCGGTGACACCAATATCTATTCCCAAAAATTTGATGTCCGAC
Source organism: Eucalyptus leucophloia subsp. euroa (assembly GCA_017140325.1). Classification (NCBI taxonomy): domain Eukaryota; kingdom Viridiplantae; phylum Streptophyta; class Magnoliopsida; order Myrtales; family Myrtaceae; genus Eucalyptus; species Eucalyptus leucophloia. The sequence goes on from CM029475.1 coordinate 49,988,099, forward strand.
ATTTTTAGTGACATAGAAAAAAGTCTGATATTTTTGTGTTACGTAGATAAAAGTTTTGAGTTTTTGGTATTATAAATTTTTTTTTGAATAAATGTGTCATCATAGGCAAATTTTTGGATTTTTTGTATTACAAAAAGTAGTTTGATATAAATGTGTCACTCTAAGTAAAGTTTGAGATTTTTTTGTGTCTTTTTCCGAAAAAAAGAAAAAGTACCAAAAAAATTCTTAACCTATAGCATATATATTAATTCAGTCATAAATTTTTTAGTTGAATCGATTTAGTTTAAATATTTTCATATTAGTATCAATTTAATTATTCTAGCTAATATTAGCGTGAACGCTAGCTCAATTTTTAAATTATTATTTTTTATTATTTTTTGAATTTTTTATTAACTTTTTCTTTTTATTTTTATTTTTTCTCTTCTTCCTTATTGAGCTTCTTCTCCTTGCAGTGGCTAGCACCTGTTCTCAACCACGGCCCCCAAGCATCGCCTAGATGTGGGAGAGGGCACCCGTTCTCAACCACGGCCCCGGGCATCGCCTAGATGTGGGAGAGGTCGGGCTAGGGCTTCTCAGCCCTCACCTTATGGCCAACAAGCCTTCCTAGCCACTACAAGGAGAAGAAGCCCAAGAAGGAAGAAGAGGATAAAGAAAAAGAAAAAGTAAAAGGAAAATAAAAAATCAATAAAATTTTAAAAATTGCTGTATCAATGTTGGCCAGTCAATATTGGCCGGAAGAACTAAATTGGTGTCAATGTGAAAAGATTTAAGATTAGATTGGTTCAATTAAAAGGTTTAAGATTGAATTGGTTCAATTAAAAGGTTTAGATTGAATTGGTACTAATTCCATAAATTTAGAACTTTTTTTTTTATACTTTTCCCCTAAAAAAAAAATTGATTGTTGACAATTTTTTTTAACTGCTCCACCAATACAGAAAAAAAAGGCTCATAAAAATGTTCGATCTCTTTCATGTTTAATGGAGTTTTATTTTAATAGAATATATATGCTTGAATCTAAAGGAATAATCCATTTGAATTCTAGAATTTAAAGAATAAAATTGGGAACACGTGAATCTAATCATTATTTTTCGTGCAGTCGTTTCATTGACTTTTCGGTACAGTGCCTGTTACATTCATAGGGAGTAAGTCATGAAATTCTGAATGCATTGCCTTCTGGCTATCTAGATAAATTTAACAATCTAATATTAATTAATGGCCAAAATCCAATTACAGAATTACCCTCACCCTTTCTTTTCTATTGAATATCATTTATACACAAAAAATCACTCATATATAGGATTTTGTTTACCAAATATTTTAAGGTTGTTTGGTGAAAAGTAGTACTTCAGCACTTGCGGCTTTCATGAAAATCATTTCGTTGAACACTTCCACAGAAGTTTCTACAATGCTGCCCTATGGTAACTAAACGGGTCGAATGAGTAACGTAGATTGTACTTGTTAAAATCGAATGCCAGACATGTAGTACTCATGTCCAGTGCATCGACAAAATTTTGATACGAACGGCATTGATGTTAGTTCTCCTTGTTGTCAACAATGTCGTGTCTAAACTTGCCATTCCTACATGAGTTTGAAGCGCGCGTTCTCTTGAGAACACGAACACATTGCACACAGATTGCAATTTGACTTTGCGTATCAAACGCATGTTTTCCCATTGCGTTTGGTCACACCATCCACCTCCCAGTGCATCCTGCATAAGTTTCAGTGCTTAGATGCTGCTGTGAATTACCTACCCATTTTTCCCCACCTCACAGAAATCAGCCACTTTTAGCCTCCAACATATTTCATTTAAGTATAGAGAGATCTCAGTGATATCAGATGTGCCGGCATAGCTGAGAAGCTGATACAAACATTTTATATGAAAATGAAACAGAAACTATTGGAATTATATACAAAGGAAGGATATATGTCTCTTACATAACCCAAAACTCGACTCATGGTGCAGAGTTTTAGACCTTTGTCGGTCAGTTTGTTAAATGTTAGTGTGTGTGTATATGTGCCTGGGCTAACCTGATAAATCATGCTTGTAAAACCGCAATGCAGATGGTGCAGTTTCCCCACATTGTCGACCTAAAAATTCTATGGCATGGAGGTCAAACATGGCTTGTTCTTCGTTGGAATGGCTTTTGCTTTTTATTTTTTTTCTCTTTCTACAAAATCTGCTGATTCAATAACTGGCAAAGTTAGACGCACTCAAAATCCATGGATGCAATTAGCTTCGGCAGCAAACAGTTCATGAGCCTCTTCAGTCCCCAGAAGAATGAGTGCTCGGGTGTTGCTCTCTGTCCATGCCACTCAAAGGCAGAATCTGAACTTGTAGAAAGCCAAAGCATAACTGAAACTGCACCATCATCAAATCAAGAACCAACTCTGCACGAAGAAGCTCCAGATGAGTTGCTGAAGTCCAAAAGTATTATTGATGTGTTGTCCTTTGTTCGAAGATTTCTAGCTTCGCAGAAGAATTGGCTATCTTGTCTGCCACATCCTCCCTCTCCGCAGAGTATCTCTCCATGGTCTATGAAGTTCAATATTTCACAACATTTAGAATAGATCTGAAAGGCACATCGCCCATGCATAAGGCAAGCAAAGAGTAGAGCAAAGATGAAAGGGGAAACCTGGAGCACTAGCTGAACTGACTTCTTCATACTAATAACGTCCCATAAGCCATCACTGCAGTTATTGAAAAATCAAGGCTCATTAGAGAAGTTATAGGAACAACTGAGAAGAAAACGCAAGATCGCTAACTTTGGAAAGCCAAGAGGCACTTTCCAGGATCTCAATGATGAAGCTATGTCCAAAAGGATAGCTTATAATAAATCAGCTGAATTAAGAAGCATGAATCTCTGATAAAACTATTGTATTCA